>JARHVA010000081.1:522500-852500 GCA_037957365.1 Torreya grandis | reverse complement strand
GGAAGCATCCATTTTAATGCTAAAATTAAGCGTATATATAAGAGAAAGAAGAAGCGAGAGAGAGAAGAGAGGTACGTAAGGGATACAAGATAAAGCCTTGAAATTCAAGTCATTAATGTCTCATTATTAATATTTAAAGAACACTTCTTTAATGTGTGTAATCTTGTCTTAATTGTTTATTACTATTTAAATAAAAACACTTTAATGTGTGGAATTTTACTACAGGTAGTTATTAATTGTAGGGATTTGGTTGTATAATTATATTATTTTAGGATAATTTTTAATTTTTCTTGTGTATTGTGGAGGATGTTGATATCTTGGGTGACATTGAATATCATGGAGTTGGATCATAACTCAAATATTAATTATCAATAGTGTTAGAATTTGTAGTTTAATATTGTAACCTTTAAAAATTCTAAGGAATTTTCTTAAAAAATATAAATGGTTATCATTTATCATTCAAAATTTAACATGTACATTAAAAATAATATTTTATATATTAACTATTAAAAATTATTATATTAAATAATTAAAATTTTATACATATCAATTATAAACAAGTACTTTTTTTAAAATTTATATTTAGGTTTTCTATTGTTAATGGAGATGAAGAGATAGATTTTGACATATAAAAAAAAAGATATGATTATCATTTATCATTCAAAATTTAATGTATATGCCTCAAATGACATTCATGAGCAATCAACTTTATGGTTATAGATACTTGATTCTTTGCCTGACACCCACTGGTGCAACCTACCAGATGTTGGTGAAATACTAGTGTGATTAGATGCTTTAACTATGACTTGTGACTTATGACATATACTTAGATTTGAGCTTTGGGATAATAGGGATATATTTAGCTAGAATTGGGAAGAATATGTATTCTGCTCTCAATGTGTAAGTGTAATTTTGGTGATTTTTGATGTGGAAGCCTCTTGGGTGCTAAGTAGTGTGAAAAGTGCTTATGTAGTCATCATTGAAAATCCTTTGAATGAGGCTTCTTAGAGATAGGGGATGACATTATTATGGCTTTGGATTTGGTAAATTTATCATTATCTGGTAGGAATATAAGAGAGGGGGAAGGACATTAGATCAGTGTGTTCTTATCCCCTAGAGTGCTCTTATCTAGTGGGTGACTTTATCATACTGAGTGTTAGGCACGGCCTAAAAGATGTCTAAAGTTGACCAGGATAGGGATGAGTTCATTCAGGTGTCATATAATTAGCTTAAAATAATTTTTAAGTTGGTTGAAAGTGTTTAAAAGGTGTGCTAAGATAGGTCTAGAGCTATGTGTAAAAAAATGGTCATAAGTGCATGGTTTTAGCTTAAATGTTAATTTTAAGTGTCTACAATGTTCTAGAGAAATTTCCATGGAAATGTGTACATTTTATCACCAAGATAACTCTAATTCATGAATTTATCCATTATATAGGGTCATCATTAATTTATAAGGCTCATTTATTGCTATGAATTGGAGCAATAAATTCAACAACTAAAGAAAATAATACAACTGACAATTTTGTAATGTTTATAAAATGAGAAATGCATATATTTTAGGGAGATGCCCATGTAAATTATTATAGATTATTATAAATTTGTGTAAACTTTGGATAATTTTGTAATATGAGGCATCAATATATACAAATTGTATTTCTATGTATGGTAAGTTAGTTTTCTAAGAAATATTTTAAGAAATAGTAATATGGTAATTGTTACCTTAATAATTTTAATAATATACTTGGAGTCACAGACCTATTTATGGTTGGATTTTTTTACATTTGTAGGTGTATGTTTCCACATATGTCACAACATGCCTACTTATTTGGATCATACTAGATTGAATGGAGCACATGGGACAATAGCTTATTTTTGTATGGAATGTTAAAGAGTGAAGTATTTTTTAGTTTTTCATATTTTTTGCTAAGTTTTGGATAAATTTGCCATGTTTTCCTCTTTTATGATGCATGAAGGATCTTGTATGAAATATTAGAACTAAAAAATCTACATGGTGTTATTAAAAAAACCAACTACAAAATTTTATACATGTTTATAGAGATAATGAGTTCATTTTTACAACTTTTGAATGCACATGATAATGATTCTACCTAATATCTTAGAGATCAAAGACTTTTGTTGTCTCATCTATTTTGACTGGTTTTACTAACATATTCACTTTTATTTCCAATAAAATGCTATACTTTCTAGTATCTCTAAGCCTCATAGATAAAACCAATGGATCTTAACAAATAGACAAGGTGAATAATGTTATTGCTCATATTTTTGTTTGAAATTTTATCAAACTTGTAATCTTATGTACTTCAAACACTGTTAAGTTGTGAACATATTACAAGCTATTCATGGGGATGACATAATGGGTTTGAATTTGTCTTTATGAGAGAAATATATAAAAATAATATTAGGGGTACAAAATGTGAAGCTATAAGTTGGATGAGAAAATGACAAGCTAGTGTTGCATTATCTACCACTAAAGCTAAATATATCATAGTTGCTCATGTGCTAAAAAATAAAACTACAAGAATTGATTGCAATAAATTGAAAGTAAAATATGTCTAAAAAATAACCTTGGGTATCATTCTTGAATAAATCATATTGATGTATGATATTCAAAGCAAAATCTATCTGGAAAAGAACCCTGAGTATCATTATTTAACAAAGCACATTGATGTGTGATACCACTTTATAAGAGAAATGGTGGAAGATACCACTTTATGTGAGGAGTTGTGCAACATGTAAATAAATGAAGGTTATATTAAGTCATGTTAGGCACTTGTCTGATTACATCTATCAGATTGAAGAAGCCCTAGTAATGTCTTTATGGTGATCTAGCATGGAACTGTTGAGGAGAGTTACAAGTTGAACACTTGGATCATTAGCTAGTGAATGAAGATTCACCTACTATTTGGGCATTAAAATTGGGTGCTAAATAAAAGGCACAATTTTTTCAAGGAAGTGCCTGTTTGTAATAATTCTGCTGGATTAGACATGGAAATACATTAATTTTGTTTTGCAAAAAAAACATATACTATAAATAGATTACCTAAGAGGAAGCTCCTTTTTTGTGAAGGTGCATGCTATTTTGTTATCATGATTGTATCTAGCATAGTATGATTGTAAAAGACACATGTATTGTAATTTTCTACAAAGATAATTATCTTTATCTTTGTACACCTATATTTTTAGACTAACTAGTATGCTGCCTAGATTTTGTATAAAGGCATGTATTACCATTTGTCAAAAGAGAGACTTCAAGCTATTTTATACACTTCTAAGCAATTAATACAAAAGATCAAGGAATTATACAGGAATTATGCAGATTGATGTGTTTGAATTGCTAATTTTCTCAATTACTTATTTAAGTTTGAATATGAATAGTTTATAGGAATATTGGGTCAGATCATTAAATACAGGGTTGCTAACTTGTGTAATGCTAGGTTGGTTGAATGAAATTGAGTTTACTTCATTTTATTTACTTTGAAACAAAGATGTGCATTATCTATCTAGATGTGGTGTAAAACTTTAAAAGTAAATGTAATTCTTACTTGTATTATCATCCTATCTTCAAAATTAGGCCTAGTTTTTAGTGAAATGTGAGCTTAGGCTAATTTACACTATACGGTGGTTGAGATCTGCTTGGTAATCCTTATAACTTTGTCAATATATTCATAATTAAAGATCAACAATCACCATTTATTTCTTACTCTACCCTTTCCTTTTGCTCTTTCTTTAAACAATTGACTCTAGCTTGGATACATTGTTCATAACCATCTAGTTTAGTCAGTAGTTAATATCTAGACCAATTTGTCAAAATTAGCACTAAGATTTATAAGAGAAGTCACCAAGATGGGTCCCAACCATCAAACTTTATAAATATTGTGGAACAGTCTAATTTGCTCTACTGTTATTTCATCACAAGCATCTTAATTACCAAATACATGTAATTCATTCTCTAAATTATTTGGATTTTAAAATGATAAGTGTTATTTAAACACTAAGCACACCTTTGGTTCACTTGGAGGCATCAACATGGAAGAGCTCCACTAGCGCTAGAAGGAGGGTCACTTGGATTATCACTAATCTTGACATATTCTCAGCTAGGATCAGTGCATCTAGACATTCTCAAGATAAAATCTGATTTAAGGTGGAAAGATTTTCAAAATTCACATTGGAATTTCCTATGATTAGGACAAGATCATGGTCAAAGACTCAGGATCCTATGCTTGAGCTTAAAGAACACAGGAGACCCAGGTGGGACAAATGTAGATGTAAAAAGTCTAAATCCCTTCCAACATCACCTAATCAAGGTACGCTTGTCTTTAACCCTCATATAAGAATGACTTGGTTGGGTGAGTCTTCCATTAATGTGCTTGGGGAGGTTCATGACCTCCCACATAATCTAGAGAAGTACTTGCTCACATTTAGCCCCATTGGTATAGTAACTACTACATAACATATAAAGTCTTTCAAGGCTACTTTAATAATACTCAAAGTTGTGAATGAAGATGTAGCATGTAGGTTATTCCCTTTTACCTTTAAGGATGTTTCCTATGAATGGTTTTTGAAACTACTTAATAACTACATCACTAATTGGGATGATTTTAATAATGTGTTCATAGATCAGTTTGGGAAAATTATCAGTCCTTGCATCATCTACCACCAATTTAAAACTATTAGAAGAGATGATAATGATCCTATTATGTCCTTTAATACTAGGTTTCAAAAGATGTTTAGCAGCACCATAAATCCATATAAACCAGATAAGGTTCTAGATCTAAAGATCTATAAGGATGCAATAGATCCTATGACTTCAATGTTCTTAAAAAGGTCCATACCATCCATAGCCTCACTAGCTATGGCATATTCTAAGGCAATAAATATCAATGATCAGATGCAACTCTAAGGACAAATGGCCTATTTTGTGCCAAATGTTAACCCCCATATGATAGTGATGAACTTGTTTCCCAATAATAATCAAAACATGGCTACTGTGAACCAACTTCCAAACCTCACTCAGTTGTCCTTGAGTCATGCTACCCCTAATCAAAACTTAGGATTCATGATTCATCCCACCAATAATGGCTTCAAAATAGGAGATCAAAGGACATTAGTACAAACTGATAATGTTAAGAATAACTAGGTGCACAATTATAAGAACCCTAAAAGTGAAAAAGAATCTATCCTAAAAATGGTCCAAAAGCTAAGTACTTATTTCCTCCACTTGTAAAAACATGTGGGGAATACTACTGAGAGTTTAGGAAGGCACTTATCATTTCAAAGATATAACAGACTAGGCAATAAGTGACATAATGATAACTTCCATAATAATAGAAATAATGATCCATCCTCAGAAAAGAAAACCATGGATATCAACCTCACAGATATTGGATTGCCTAATTATTATAGGGTGCATTGTACAACCAAACATGGGGAGATTAATTAAATTTAATTATATAAATCTTTTGAGGCATTCTAAGAGGAGTTGGATCGCTTGAGGTAGTTCCCAATAAGGACAACAATGCAAATACATCTATCCCTAAGCCTTCTGACTGGGATTTCATGGTAGAAACCTTTGATTTCCCCTTTCAAGAGGAAAATGAATTGGATGAGATCCTTGAAGAAATACATACATTTTAATAGTTATTGAAAATGACTTACCTATTGTGGAACACAGAGAAAAGAAAACCTTTAACTACCTAAACCCACCCCCCCTCACCAAAATAGCTTTGGAACTCCCCCAGATACCTCTTCAAGCAAAAATCCTGACCCCCTAGAGGGAAGTTCCCAAACGCAACCTTGAAGTCCCTAGTCCTTCCAAAAATAGTTACAACATAGTTGAGGACATGAAGAAGAAAAAGGATAACATCACCTTGCATTAGTTAACATAGATCATAGAGCAAAGAGATTTTATATTGGAATCTTTGAACTTTAGCGAACCTCCTAAGACTAATCATGCTAATGTAATGATACATAAGGTCAAAGCTGAATCCCCCCCTTTCTTGCTCACAATTAGGATGTTTGGTAAAAACTTGCACAATTAATTGTTAGAATCAGGTGCCTCTATAAATATCATGCGTATTGGCATATGTAAAATCATGGTTTAACCCCCATGAATTTATATAGGATTGTCACCTAGTTAGACAAGTCAAGGGTAAAAGTAATTGGAGAACTTTTAAATGTTCACGTGTAGATAGAATTTAAGCCTAGAGTAAAATAATTCATTGACATTCAAGTGGTTTATATGCCAAATGCCTATGGGATCTTATTCAATAGAGAATGTACCAAGGCCTTAAATGGGTATATGTCTAGTGATTACTCCCACTTATGGCTACCTTGGAATGGAGTCCCAAATTAAATTAGAGTTGAGAGGGAACCAAGAATGAAACATATGATAATGGAGTACAATTCTATAAATGAAAGGGTCAACATAATCAACTTAGACTTAGGGGTTTTCACCCTAGAAGTTGATATGTTAGATAGTCTTAAGAACATGAAAAATCCTCTTGGGCTATGGAAATTGCATTTTGATAGTGCTAGATGCAAGGCTAGATTAGGTGTTGGCATTGTCTTAATTGATCCCACCAATAAAAGGTATCATGCCTCTTACAGTCTCTAATTCCCCTGCACTAATAATCTTGATAAATATGAAGCTCTCATCCTAGGTTTGCAATTTTCTATAAAAAATAAAGATAAAAAACTAATAGTTTTTGGAGATTCAGAACTAGTAGTCAACCATGTCAGGAACATGTACCAATGTAAACTCTCATACCTAAAAAAGTACAAGTTTAGAGTCTGGGATGTGATTGAGTATTTTTATGCTTTCAACATCACTTCCATTCCAAGGGAAGGAAACCATGATATAGATGACTTGGCATCCACTATAGCAAATCACATGCCTAATCTAGACTCCCCTAATTTTAGTATTGAATTGGTCCCATGTCCATCAGTGCCTGATAATGTTAATCATTTCCATGTCTTTAAGAATGGCCAATATATGTTGGATTTCTTGACCAATTTTGGGGAATTTTAAGCCCATGTTATTGATGAAGTTGATGAAAATGCAAATGGAGGGAAAACATTTTATAGTAAGGTCGTTCAACTGAATGAAAAAAAAATCCCTAAAGGGATGATTGGTCTAGAAAGCCTGTTTGATCAAGACAAACTAGTTGAGGTTTCCAAAATCCTCAAGGTGAGTGAAAAGGATTACAATACTTTGTATCTTATCCTCCAAGAGCAACCCCAACTAGTGAATTTTGGAAAGGCTTGTACATCTTTTGATAATAAGAAAGCCAAAGAACCCCTTACCAAGTATAAGGATGTTATAGTATGGTCCTATGATGACCTAAAGATCTTTGATCCAAGGGTCATTACCCATACCATACCCCTCAAATAAAGTTTTAAACCCTTGAAACAAAAATAAAGACCAATAAACCCCATGATAGAACCTATGATCTTCAGAGAGGTCAAAAGGTTATCGGAAGCTAGGATAGTCTTTCCCATAAAACATTCAACTTGGGTGGCCAATTCATTGTCAGTCAAGAAGAAGAATTATGAGATTAAGCTTTGTATTAACTTCAAACATTTAAACAAAGCATCAAAGAAAGATAATTATCCTCTCCCATCTCTGGAACAGGTAATTCAAACTATTTTAGGTTTAGCCATGATGTCCTTCCTTGATGGCTTTTCAGGCTATAACCAAGTACTGATTGATAGAGAAGACAAGATGAAGACAACCTTCACAAAAAATTGGGTAACCTTTTCTTACAAAAATATGCCCAATGTAGGAGCCACATTCCAAATAGCCATGGACCATGCCTTCCAAGGCCTGATTGGTGAGTGGATCATCATTTATATGGATGATCTAATAATTTTTTCTAAAAATAAGGAAGATCACTTCATGAACTTACAATAAGTTTTGAAATATGTATAAGGTATGACATCTCCTTGCACCCTAAGAAAAACATCTTTTGTGTAACTGAAGGTAAACTATTAGGACAAGTTATAACTAAAGATGACATCTCCATAAACCCTAAAAGAGTGGAGGCCATATCCAGAATTGAACTTCTGAATAGTAGGAAGGAACTTAAGTTATTCTTTGGTAAAATAGATTTAGTAAGGAAGTTTATTTCTAGTTTTGTAGAAATTGGCAAGCCATTGAATGACATGCTCAAGAAAGAAGCTAAGGTAATTTGGAATGAATAATCCAAGAAGGAATTTAGTGATATCAAAGAAGCCATTAGCCAAGCCCAGATGCTTATAAGTCCATATTTATCTAAATATTTCTACCTTTACTATTTTGTATTTGACCACACTATGCTACCGCATTGACTCATAAAGTTGATGGGTGTGACCACCCAATGGCCTTCATGAGTACTACTTTTAAGAATGTTGAACTAAACTATGATATGATTGATAAGAAAGCATATGCACTAGTAAAGGTAGTAAAGAAGTTTATGCACTACATCCTTAGAAATAAGATGCATGTTATTCTACCTGACCCTACCACTAAGCTTATGATGATTTAAAATGAGTTAGGATAACATAGAGGTAAGTGGATGTCAGTTTTTCAAGAATATGACTTGGAGATGAAGGTATCAAAGATGGTAAGGTGCCAAGGTTTGATTCAAATGATTTCCAATAGTCACCCTAGGCTAGTATTATGCAAGTAGGCCAACATAGTTTTCAAACTAATGAATGGTATGACTCAATCATACACTTGTTAATTAATGGTACTTGTCCTATAGGTCTATCTAGGGATAAAAAGAAGGCCTTAAGGATCAAGTCAGTCCACTACCTGATCAAGGATGGAATCTTGTACATAAAGAAGTTTGAAGGAATCTACATAAGATGTGTTTCACAAGAAAAAGCCACTTAAATTATGACCACCTTTCATGAAAAGTTGGGCAGTGGACATCCCTTTGGAAGAAATGCATCCCAAAATATCTTAAGGGTTGGTTACTATTGGCCTACCGTCTTCAAGGATGATTACAAGCATGTGAGATAATGCCATTCTTGTCAAATATTAAATTTTAAAGAGCCAAAGGTATCTATGCCTCTACAACCTATTGTGATTAAGAAACCATTTACATAATAGGGTTTGGAATTTGTTGGAGTAATCAACCCCAACTCATCTGAGGGTCACAAATACATCTTAATTGCCATAGATTATTTCAGTAGGTGGACTCAGGCAGTAGCCACCAAGTAATATAGAACAGAAGAAGAGATCAACTTCCTAGAATAAAATATATGTATAAGATTTGGGACCCCAGTCTCTCTAGTATGTGACAATGGATCTACATTAATTTAAATTGAGATGATTGAATGGGCTTATGATAATGGTATTACACTTAAATTTTCCTCCAATCACTACCCCCAAGGGAATGGTGTTTATGGATCTGTAAATAACAACCTAATGAAGGAAATCAAGAAGTCTATGGAAGACAAAACCTAGGACTTGGCATAAATTACTTAAATTTTCACTTTGGGCTGATAGAAGAAGGATCAAGCAAACCTTGCAAGATTTTCCATTTATACAGGTGTATGGGAAGGATCCCATCTTTCCCATCACTTTCCAGCTACCTACATAAAAATTTATGTAATAATACATGGAAATAAGCCAAGAACATGCCACTTATAGAATATTAGACATCATCCATATGGAAGATGATAGAGAAAGGGATTTTGTTGACTTCAGTAGACACCAAGCAACAATGAAGACATGGTTTGACAAAATATCTAAGGTCAAGGTGTTTAGGTAGGGAGACATAGTCCTCCTTTGGGACAAAACATTTGAACCCAAAGGTAAGCATGGCAAATTCACACCCCTATGGATTGACCCATACCAGATTATAGAGACACTAGGGAATAACACCTTCAAGCTCAAATATTTTCAAGGGGTAGAGTTCATATTGCCTACTAATGGGTAATACATAAAGCACTACTTATATTCCACCCCTCCTAGGGTCTTCATGGAGTAAGATGTAAGGTGATTATATTAGAATAGGTAGATTAGTTAGTTTGATTTGGGAATCTTTCCTTTCCTATCCTTAGTTTATATATATGTTTGTTCATAAGTGTTTGGATTTTTGGTTTTGCTTTATTCCTTATTTTGTGGGTTGCTTGTCTATTGTTTTGTTCCTTGATTTCAAGATGTCTTTAGAGACATCCTTGAGCTTAAAAGTTATGAAATATGTTCAAGATGTGCCCTAATTCTAAAATGAAGGTATAAACCCCATAAAAAGGCAACCATGGTCCTAGAACCTAGCATTACTTTATATCTTAGAGGAATTGAGTATAGATAGGTGGAGAGAAAGCCATTCCATGAGACCTAAGTCATGACCTTAGATCCATACTAGTTTTAAGAATATTTGCACTTAAGGATTGGGACTTAATTATCAAAAGTATGACATTAGCTAGCACTTAATCAACATCCTTGCCTAAGATAAGAGTTACAACCATGATTGATCCTCCAAAAATCAAATATTTGACCAAATATTAAACCTGACTATCTTGGTTCCCAACCTTATTGAAAGCATAAAAATATAAAAAATAAGAATACAAGGCAAAAAAATGAAGCTTTCATACAAAGGTGATTCAGGCAACCTCCATCAGGGCTATGGATGCCTGGATGACAATGGATCAAGGCCATGAGTGAAGCCAAAGGTATCTTTGTCGGGGCTATGGATGCCTAGCTGGAAGTAGAGCAATGCCCAAGCCCTCCCTAAGTAAATACATGATTCATAATGAATATTCAATGTACCCTAGGTCAATATAAATGATTGAGGGCAAGAAATTAAGGACTGCTTTTTGAATCCTATGACAAATAGTAAGTGAAATCAATCTATGAGTACAAGGTTTGTTTCAACCACAATTGAATCTAGATAATGTTTTTTTGATCAAGTGGAATGATGACCTCAATTTTTGTCTGAACCTAGAGTGTAGAAGTTCTAATATATTGCTATGTTTCCCCCAAAAGTCACCATTTGTTAGGACCAACATACCCAATTCATTAAAAATTGGGACCCTTGAGAAGTCTTTGAATCCAAGTTTTGAAGTACCTAAACATTGAGGTCCTTGATAGAATTTGAAGATCATCAACTCTATTAAAGATCATGCTTGTGTGATTTAATCTTCTTTTTTAGACTAACCATGCTAATGAATTGTGTGAATCATTTTACAGGTTTCATGGTGGTCACCCAAGGGTTTTGTGTTCAAAAATCCTAGGTGGCCCTTGATTCAAATTAAAATATTGGAGAGAACCATGTTGGCGGGAACCAATTAAAACTCATCACAAAGAGAAGCTATAAACAAGGGGTTCATGTAGGTTTAAGTAATATTTTCATTATCCTTCCCCCTTTATTTTTCCTAAGTTCCTTGGGTCTAATTTGGTATAGCTCCATGAGGTCCCCTTTTATGTTACCTAACTTAGCCTAAATTATTAATACTAAGGCCACAATAATGATCGTGACCTTAGTCTTAATACTTTATGTTAAAAGATTTTATTTATCTCCTTGGTTCTAATTATTATCTCCCTCACCCTTTTTAGGATCCTGTGAATGATGCTTTCTCACTATATTTGATCAAATGGAACACCCTAGCCTTAATACTTTGGCTTACACAACTTGCACCATGATCGATCCAATGTTTTGTGCTTGCTTACTGGATTTGATCCAACAGCATGAGGCATAAGAAGAAATTTAAAAAGAGCATAATGCCCTGAGATGGACACATGGTGCCTTGATGGTCAAATAAAAGGAATAAAAGGACCCACCTAATAAAGGCATCCAATTAATGACTAGGCCCCCCCATGGATCGATGACTATCACTAGCTCACTAAATTTGATCCAATGACATGAGGCCTAGGTAGACTTTTCAAAAGCATCCTAGGATCTTGAGATAGATGCATGCCATATTTTTATTTGAACCATAGCTAGTCAGGCAATCAATGATAATCGCTCACTCACTGGATTTGATCCAACAGTGTGAAAGGCTTAATGAATTTTCAAAGCTCTATGAGCTCGACATGTGGCCAATGTTTGACCAAAGTGATAATGGATAGGAGATACATAACATGGAAAAGATTTATGAGGATGTCAAGTGTTATAATTGTAAGCTTATAAGTCACTAGATCAATAAAAGGTGAAGACCTAGATTTGGATTGATGGATCATGATAAGTCTAGGATCCTGATTTTACAATGTGAAATAAAGGAGACTTTTAAATTCCAATGGCTAGTGCCTAAATAACACTTATGAAAATTATTGAAAAAAGCCCAGAATGATGCCTCATAGGCTCCATACAAGTAAAAGGTTTCCATAAAATCTAAAGCATGTATGAAGTTAAATCCTGAATATCTCCTACTATTAAAACTCTAAACCCTAAACCCTCTAAAAAGAAGACCCAAATTGGTTCAATTAGTTACAGCTCAATCAAGATAGCATAATTATTCTCTTGAGAATAATTACTAAAATAATAACCCTTGGTAATCTATTGTGAACAATTCAATAACATCAAAAATGGTAGATGGCAGGCAAAAATTGAAGATAGAATTCAAGCTTTATCTGACCTCTAATAATGAAGGGAAATTTTTAAAGACATAGAGTTAGACCTAGCGGCCCTAAACATCTATAGAGTAAGGAATTGGTCTGAATTTTTCTTCTTGGTGGATTAATTATAGCCTATCTTTGAAGAGGAAATAAGGAACATCATAGTAAATTGAAGGTACAATGACCTTGTTGTGGTTTAAATGGCTGGTCTCCACCATGCCATGATGAAACCATAGGTAATGCACTGCATTGATGTCCTTGCACCCATCTTTGTTGATTGTAGGATAGATGGGGAATGGATCATTTGATAGGGTAATTCCTAGAGGATGGCATGCAATTATTTTTTAGCATTTGAGACCTATTACAAGTTCCCCTCATCCCATCTCCATCTCCCTACCATAAGGGACTAGGTTAACACCCAGGACCTTGATTCAATCCTTGTACCCTGGTTAATCCAAGGATCCCATGTCTTCAAGACCCTAGATGGAAAGATCCCTATTGTCCAACTTAGAGAAGGGATTAGAATAATCATGACCATATTGAATCAAGCCTTTGATACCCCTTCCACCACATGTGAAACCAAAATTTGGGTGTCTAATGTTTATTTAATGGTAGAAGAGAAATTGACCCCTTTGGTGGGAGACCTAATCAGCTTCTTCTGAGCTAAGTAATTCATAGCCATCAAAAGATGGACCTATAAGTAATTATATATGATGTCCTATCTATTGGATTCCATTTTGGCCTCTGTAACCTTCCTTGGCATTAGAAATTGGTCCCCTGATGGTAGGACCACAATTTCTCACCACTATTCTAAATTACATATATTCAAGCATAGGAACCATATGCAATTCATATATGATTATGTTTTTCTAGCTATAATTGAGGCCATCACAGGAGTTAATATGCCAAGATTACATCCCTTTATCAATAAGTAGGTGAAAACCATGTGAGATGTATGGTATTATCTTGATTACATTGTCATTAGGATAGAGGGGTTCCTAACCCAACCTTACATGCTACCAGTCCATGTCCCCAACAAGCTTGTCGAGTAAGAAATTACTTTCCATATCATCTAGGTCTTTGATAGAATATACAGAGAGAAGAGGAAGGGCCAAATCCATCCCCTCCCATTGGATATTGGGAATGTTGTAATCAAAGATTGGAAGTAGCTAGAAATCATGGTTACAAATAAAAATTCTTTTGATTTCCAATTAGATGACCTTAAGATGTGGGACCCTAAGAATAGGGTAGTCAACCACATTATAGAAAGAAAGGTCCCAATGGTTGAATATGAACATAAACTAGGTGTTATAGAGAGGATTACAAATCAAGTTAGTCAAGCATTAGTCCATAAATAATGAAAAATGCATAGGAAACTAACTACCTAAGCCTATCTATTCCTATGGGAATTACAAAGGATAACAAGAAACAAATGAAAAAAAATAAACATCATATTAGCTTCCCAAATGGATTCACCATACCCATGTGGCTCAAAATCATGTTCTCCCTTGATCAAGCATCCTTGTCTTTGTCAACAAAGGTGGTGAACTTCTCCAATGTCTCAAGAACACTCCATAAAACCTAAGCTCATGATTCTAAATTACTAAACTAGCCTATCAATGAAGATTGAAAAAAAAAATCAATGATCAAATTCAAAGGATTTTGGAAATAATTTAACATTATAACTTTGCAATATTCAATCTTAAAATTCATGTCCATGGCCTCTCTATTTATAGATTTTTGATATTGGTTAGGATCAACCATGACCATCCATCTCAAGATTGAGATGTGCAGCCATGGATAATCCTAATATTTGGAATTAAATCCACAATTATATTCATTATGACCTTGGTAGAAGTGGCATTGAAGAGGCATGGGAGGCATTAACTAGGCATGAGTGACCCATAATCTTGATATTTATGGCATTTATGGCCTAGAGATGTCTTCCAAAAAAGTGATGTCACCTGATGATGTAGTTAATTGGAATCAATTTTAAAAAAGAACTATTCAACAATTCTCATGGAAAATATACTTAAGCTCTTGATTTGGATTAATTATCCTTAAACAAGTTTAATCAACATTTGTGTAATTATTTGAAAATTGGCCCTCAATTAATGAAAATGGTCAAAAAGTCATATTACTGGGTCATAATTTGACTAGAGATGAACTAGAAGGTGATGTTAGATGCATTGGAGCTGTATTCCCATTTAGGATGTTGCCAACACCAAATAACAAAGGTATGTGATGTGTACCAATTAATTAAAATAAAAGAGTGATCCAAAGCACTAAATAGCAAAATTATCATTTTGACTCGAAATGATCTGATCAAGTTAGCTAGCCCATAAAATGCATTGCCATATTTAGGGATACTTTGAATTAAACTAGCACTTATAAGTGACAAGTTTGAACCATTTAGGGTGATTTATGGATTTTGACCTAAAATGTGCATTTGAGTGTAATTCGAGTAAGATTGACAATTTCAACACAAATGGTGTTAGGAATTGGATATATACATTTTCCCCTTATTTGAGAAGGTGTAGTGAGACATTCAAGTGAAGCAACATCTTTTCAAAGAAAAGAGTTATCAAGAGAAAATTGTAATAGACCCATGATGCCCCCGCAAGAGGACATACTAAGATGGAAGAAAATTATGGACTCTCGAAAAGAGAGAGAAACTGAGAGATTAACCCATGTAATAGATCACATCCAGATGAGCTAATGATTACACATGTGTTTACCATCAATGATCAAAATATAATTAGAGGTATACTAGGCCCCAAAGATAGGGGGAATTGGAAAGATACAATCCATAAATGTAAGGGACACACTTTAAATGTACCTAATTTGAGAGTACAAGTTGTATGATTATGACATTGATCAATCCTGAGACAAGTTACACACTAAAATATTGCCATCATGGGATTTAATGTGGAGAGACTAGAACTATAGGAAAAGAGAGAAAGTTCTACTTTAGGAAGGGAAGCACCACTAGAATGGGGTCTCCAAAGAGAATATAATAAGAAGTACTTTAGTAGAGTAGATTTGATTGTGATAAAATAGTTTTGCCCTATTAGGGAAAATATTGATCATTGATAAAGAATAAATAATGATTTGCCCATGTATAGCTGATTTGATTTAGACATTTTTAAGATGCTGTGCCCCATCATGGGAAATTGGCAAGAAAAATAACTCATGGTTATAACCGAAAAGATAGGTTAAATTGAGTGGGTGCAAATGTACATGCGATGGTGTAATGGCTTAGAAAGCCATATAAAACCAAACATATGAGAATGCACAAAGTGATGAGAGAGATGAAAATAAGAATGGAGATAGCTAAGCTGACCTCAATAAAAACTGAGCGTTCAAAAAGGATCCATCATTATTGAATATAATATGGGCTAAGATGCCATATCGACAGATGATATGGTAATAAATGAATTTGGCTATTTGTTTCTTGGTAACATAAGTGAGTGGAATGGTCTCAATCCACTTGGTAAAGTATTCAGTTACAATCAAAATGTGTTTATGGCCATCTGAAGATGTTGGGTTAGTTTTCCTAATGAGATCGAGACCCCATGTTGAGAATGGCCATGGTATTGTAATTGGCTGCAATGGTAAGGAAGGTGCATGTATCAAGTTACCATGCTGCTGATAAGGACCACACTTATTTACATAATTACAAGCATCTATCTCCATTTTGGTCTAATAATAACCTGTTCTGAGGAGTTTCTTTGCTAGGACTACACCATTGGTATGATCCTCACACATTCCTTCATGAACCTCCTTTAGTGTTAACTTGGATTCTCCCAAAGATAAACAATGAAGAAGTGTTCCATCATAGCCTTTATGATAAATTTTGTTTCCAAGGAGGATATAATGTGTAAAGTGATGAAGGAATAGTTTTTTTTGGTTGTTAGAAAGGTTGGCAAGAAATACATGACTATGGAAATAGTTATTAAAATATTGGTACAATGGTTGCTCAGGTGAGGGATTAAGATTAGCAACGATGCATATCCTCTCTAAATCTGATATAATATGTGCTGAGTAAAGAATCTTTTCAATCAAGAACTGATACTCTTTAGCATTGTCATGCATCTAAATCATGGAACTGATTATTTCTATGGCATCGACAGATCTATTGTTGACTCATGGAACTTGCTCAAACTATAGAGATTTAAAATGTGTTTTGAGGTTATCAATAATTTACTTGTAAGGTATAAGCTTATCATCCCTTATTTGATATTGGTCAGTTATCTGATTTATGATTAGCTATGAATCTCCATAAAATTTTAATCTTTGAATATCCCACTGTATGGCAAGACGGAGCCCTGCAACCAATGCCTCATATTTGGCCATATTATTTGTACACTGAAATTGTATATGGAAGGATTTGGGGATCAAAACCCCCTATGGTGTGATAAAAAATATGCTAGATACAGACCCTTGAGATGTGAAGGATCCATCAAAATAGAGCATCCACTTTTTAGGTTCTTGTGATGCTTATTTTATCATCATGATAAAATCATCTAAAAGGTCAAAGTTGAGAGGTTGAGTGGCCGTAATAGGAGATTTTACAAGTAGGTCAAAAAAAAATTGTCCTTTGATTTCATTTTGATTTTGGTACTCAATATCAAACTCACTAAGGAACATAATCCATTTAGCCATGCATCATTGAAGAACTACTTTAGATAAAAGGAACTTAAGAAGATCTACCTTGGTGATAATAATAGTTTTGTTATTTAGCATATAATGTCATAATTTTTTAGTAACAAACACCATAGCTACACATGCCTTCTCAATAGGAATATACTTATGTTCATGGGCTATCAATGTTGGCTTAAATAATAAATAGTGTGTTCCTTACCATGATCATCATGTTAAGCGAAAAGTGCCCCTAGTGCATGTTCTGTGGCTAATATATAAAGCAATGGATTTCTTTGTGTTGGAGGTTGTAAGATATGTGGATTGGCCAAGTATGTTTTAAGCTTTGAAAATGATATCTAACAATATTCATCCCACTAAAATGTTACCCATTTCTTTAAGAGATGGGTAAATGGGTGACACTTATCTGCCAATTGATAAATGAACCTATGTATAGACTAGATCTTTCCTTGTAGACCTCACAACTATTTAAGATTATTTGGTGGAGGCATTTCCATAATAGCATTGACCTTTATAGGGTCGACTTAGATCCCTTGTTGTGATACAATGAACCTTATTAATTTTCATGATGTGACTCTAAAGACACATTTATTAGGATTCAAGCAGACTTTATATGCATGAAGCCTCTCAAATATTCTTCTTAGAATGTCAGGGTGTCCAGCTCTTATTCTTTATTTTTATAGTATATCATCAACATAGTCCTCAAAAATATCATGTATCATGTCATGGAAAATGATAGTCATTTCATGTTGATATGTGGCTCCAACATTCTTCAAACCAAATGGCATGACGTGGTAATAGAATGCCCCCCTGGAGTGGTGAAAGTAGTCTTATGCTGATCTTTAGGGGATATCTTGATCTGATTGTAACCATAAAATCCATCCATTAAGGATAAAATTTTGTCCCTAGTAGTTGAATCGATGATCATGTCAATGTTAGGCATAGGACAATAATCTTTGGGGCATGCTATGTTGATATCATAAAAATTAGTACAAACACGTATGCCTAGGGTATTTTTACTCAATAGTAATATGTTAAAAACCCATTTAGAGTATTCTAGTGGTTTGATAAAATTATCTTTTAACAACTTTTCTAACTCAGCCTTAACCAAAAGGTTGATGCGGATGCATCTTTCTCAACTTTTGCTTAACTAGTTTAGTACTAGGGTGAACAACAAGATGATGCAAAACTAAATTTAGGTCCAAGTCTGGCATGTCAGAGTAAGCCCATGCAAAGATATCTATATAATCCTTATAAATGGATATAATATGTTCAAATTCTACTTTAGTAAGGAAAGCTCCAAGATAAACCATTTTGGGATCCTCATGGGTTCCCAAATTCGCTTCCATTGTGCTCTCCATAAAGAGTGTGGATCTATCTTCTAGAATTGTAGGAAATGTATGGTTATGATCATTTTCCTCTACTATATCTTCTTGATTTTTCTCCCAAAGATATAGATAATATGAAGAATAAAAATCTACCTTCTCAAGTAAAGGCCAATTGGGAAAAACCTCTAAAAACTCAAGAGCAAGACGCTCAAATATTTGATGTTGTTCTGTAGAGATGCTTGTACTAGCTATGGAACTTGGGTTGGATGGGATTTATACATCTTGAGGGGATGAGAAAAATTTCCCACTTTGGAGTGCCTAAAACATGTTTTCACTGAAAGGCTTATCTTTTTATTTACTTTTTCCCTGATCGACAAGTGCCTCAAAGAGGTTTTCACCTAAATATATTGATGTTCATTCTTTATTATGACCAAGAAAGTTTGTCTACTCTCCAAAGTAGGTATAAGGATCTAATGAAAAATTAAAACCCTACTTATGATCACTAATGGGGAATGCATCTCGTAGGCCCATGTATTTTGAAATTAATTCTTTATTTTGAAACTCATCAAGGCATATGACTAAATTTTATTGATCCCAACCTATGAGTTCAGGATGGTAAAGGCATAGGTTATAGTAAGGGTTTACTTTAGGTTGGGAAGTACTAATGGTAAAGATATAATGTCCTACTTCTAGAAGAGAAGAACCACTAGGATGGGTTTTTCCTTTAGGACATGAAGCTCCAATAATAAATATATGATGCCCTACTTCAGGAAGGGAATCACCGCTAGGATGGGTTTTTGGTTCAGGACAAAAAGCTCCAATAGGTGTTATGGTTAATATGGCATTTGAATCAAACAAATTTGAGTTAGCAAGCTCATCAAAAAGGCTATAATGGGATGTTGTGTCACTGCTAGGAGTCTCATTACTAGTCACTTCAGAAGAGTCACTATCAAATGTCATGAGGTCGTCCTCTAGTGGTTTAAATCTGAGACCATGATTCCAATTGATAACTCCAATTGATAAGGGTTGTAAAATTCCTTGTGCCTATGGGCCAAGGCCTTTCCCTCTATAGTCAAGATGATCCATTATCCAGTTAAGGATAGGATACTTCAA
Source organism: Torreya grandis (assembly GCA_037957365.1). NCBI lineage: Eukaryota > Viridiplantae > Streptophyta > Pinopsida > Cupressales > Taxaceae > Torreya > Torreya grandis. The sequence continues at coordinate 832,835 of JARHVA010000081.1, read as the reverse complement.
ATTCTAAAAATAATCAGTAAGGCCTTCAGAACATAACCAATCTTCCTCGGTAAAAGCCTCTTGATCTTTGTTTGGTGTAATTATAGGTGCAAAAACCATAGGAGGTTTTAGTTGTTGCTTCTTTGGTTGCCAAATATGATCAGGTCTATTAGGAGTCTAGGATGTTTTAGGCTTACCAAATGTCTTAAGAGATTTTGGTAATTTTGAAATATGAAGGATGTCTTTCAAATCGTACATGGAAATGCCTATGTCTTTAATAATAACCTTCTTGGCCAGAGCTTTAGGAAATAGATCAGCTGAAGTGGAGGCTAGATCACTAGGGTCTATATAATTAGATGGATATGGATGAGAAATGATGGCTTTATTCTTCTTTGTAATGAATTAAGAACTTAGGCAATAGTTATAATTATGAAACTCTACTTCAAGATGTTTGTAGTGTTGATATGGCTATTGATCAATGGAAATAGTAACCTTGATCCCACCATGGGGAAACTTAAGGCATTGGTGAAGAGTAGATGGAACTAATTGTACTTCATGAATTCAAGGATGACCAAGAAGAATGTTATAAGGAAGCTCAATATCTGAAATATGGAATAATGTGTGATGAGAAATAGACCCAGCCATGATTGACAACCAAATTGTACCAAATGACTCCCTCTCGACATTGTCGTAAGCCTTGATTGTAATAGTTTTTGGCTAAATATCTTTATCCATATAGCCCAATCATCGTACCAATTTAAGAGATATGATGTTTAGCCCTAAACCATTTTCTATAATAACCCACTTGATCTTGTGATCCATAATAATTATCTCAATGTATAGTGGGTTATTATGGTTTGTGCTGAGGGTGGACATGTCTTTTTGATCAAATGTGATTTGTCAGAATGAAGACAAGTGTCCAAATAGGTTTTGGAATTGATCAAGGTTTATATCATTAGGCATAATAGACTTGTAAAAGTTTGTTGAAGATGGTTCTATGGACATTCGATGTCTGTAAGAGTTCTAATATGGAAATTTGTTTAGGTGTTTTATCTAATTGATCCATTAGACTATAAGGCCTTTGAATTGTGGATTGAACTAGTTTAGTATTTTTTGGTATAATATTCTACTTTGGAACCATTGACACAATGTTCTCTTTAGGTTTTATGGAAGAAGTGGGAAAATGACCCTAGATGGTAACTTGTGGGAGTCTAGTTGTGATTTCACAACCTACAGGTCGCAAGGAGTTATTATAATTAGAAGAGGAAGGCAAAGGGCCTTGGATGGTGACTCACATGCAACTAACTATATTTCTACAATTTTGGGTCAGCAAGGAGCCTTTATAATTAGAAGAAAGGTGCTATTTTTTAGGATTAGTAACCTGTGCAAATGGAATAACAACATGATGATGTGAACTTGACATGGTATTACTAGGGGAGAAGGTGCTAAACCTATAATTATGGGTCCCATTTTATGAGGAACATGAGATTGACCACGTGGTTTAACACTAATAGTGAAAATATGGGTTGCAAAAATGCATCCCATAGTGTTATTATAGTCAAAATGTATGTTTTTATAAGCCATATTATCAATACGGGCATTATGATCTCAATTATGCTCATTACAGTTCTAACTTTGTTGTTGGTTATGATTCTACCTTTGTCCTTGATTGTGACCATTTTTATTGTTTCTTGGTGGTGGTGAATCATGTTGAGGAAAGAGGTCTTTGTAGATTCCCATATCCTAATTTGTGCCCTGATTAGGGGTCAACTTAATTTCTAGTTCACCACTTTCAATAATGTCCTCAATAATATGTCATAATTGAATGCAATGATATGCACTGTGACCAACAACATGATGAAATTAACACCATTCATTCTCTTTGTACCAATCTAGTTTTGGTTGATCTTGAGGAAATGGCCTTGATACTAGCCATATAATTAAATTTGCTAGAATGATCTTTTGTAACACTATTTCAACCGATTCTCTTAACTTGCTAAAGACACTAAAATTGTTATGAAATGTCCTTCATGGAGGTTGTCTCTACAAAGTAGGTAGTGGATTTGGGGGAGTTAGTTGTACATTTGGAGGAGGCATAGCCTTTACTATTTGTACGTGTCTTATTTTAGTCACCCTATTTCCAACCATGTCCTTATTTTTGCTAAAGCCCTTAGGCTTATCCTACATAGCTATTTAAACTGGTGATTTAGTCTGATTAGACACTTGACATTGCACAAAAATCTTAACAATGATCTTATCAATAAGAGCCTTCTCAATATATACTCCTTTGTCAATAATTTATTCAAATGAGTTAACACAAGCTAACTATAGATTATGCACAAATTCAGGATTCAAATTCTATGCAAAGATATTAGCCAACTATTTGTCTGATAAATTATGTTGAAAGTAGCCTATCAATGCTCTCCACCTTTGTAGATATGTAATGAAACTTTCACCATCATGCTACTTGGCTTTGCATAAGTCAACAATGGTTAATTCATGAGCTATGTTATATGAGAAATGGTTAACAAACTTTTTTGATAAGTCATTCCAATTTTCAACTGATTCCTTGGGTAGTTTAAGTAGCCAATCAAGAGCTTGTCCCACTAAACTTCATGAAAATAGTCATAGCAAGTACTCAATACTATAAGCAACCTCTTGACATAAGATGAAGAATGCCTATATGTGCTCACTTGGATCTCCTTTTTCTTTATACTTGTCAAATTTGGGTGCCTCAAAATGAAGTAGAAAGGGGTTTTGGAGAATAGATAAATCAAATGGATATGGGCATATCTCATCGAATGTGTGCTTTTTAACTCTATTATTTGTCTCCACTCTTTGAATAATTTACTTCATAGAATTCCGTTCTTGCATGTTTGGTGCATTTGTGGATTGAATAAGATGTTGTTGGGGGTGGAATGTGCCCCTAATTCTGTGTGGATCTATAGGGAGTGTATACATTTTGATCCATGACTTGGTTTTGATTTGCTCCTTGAGTTGAGAACATAGGCCATTGATTCTTGGATTGTAAAACATTCCTTGAATTTGGTTGTTTTGTACTTTGTTGATTTTGGAAATTTCTATGTTTATTTACCAATTTTTGGGTTGGTTGAAAAGAACTAGCCAGATTGTCTTGAGGGATTTCCTCAATTTGAACTGAATGTTTAGGTTTTTGAGTTTGTAAAGTAACAAAAGGTTCTTGATAATTGAAGAATGTATGTTTTATGCCAAATAAAACACTTTGTAAGGTCTCTTGTGCCTTTAACTATTCATTTAGATTACCTTGATCCATTATGGTAATGTCCTCAACCAATATTTATTGTGTACTTTTAACCACATTTCATTGTTATTTCGAATAATTATTATGAATTGAAGTGGCAACTAAGGAGTCAGTTAAGTTTATGACAAGGGATCTTCATAACATTGACTTATAATCTTGATCTTAGCTAGAAGATCTAGATTTGTGGGTTTTGACTCTATTTATATTTCCTTTCCATTATTAGAGGAAGAAGGTATGTCTATTTGTGCAAAAGATTGATCTTGCCATCATTTTTCTCCTTCTCTAACTAAGGTATGTAATTGTTTTGTAGTAAATTCAGAAGGTAGTCAAGCACCTGATTCTATTGATATAAGAAGGGCTTCATCTTGATCTTCTCGGGGTTGATATTCATTGTAATCATCTTCAAATCCTACTATTTCGGGGATATCATAAAAAATAATGGGGTTATCTTAACCATCATAAAATTGCTCATATTTATAACTAAGGGCATGAGAGGCTCCACTATGAGTGAAACTTTGAGTCATGTCTAAAAGAGATGTTATGTGCATTTGACTAACTTTGGACCAATGTTTGGAAACCAAACAAAGTATGCTTTGGCTCTGTTTAAACAAATAACCAAGGTACCAATGAGACTATAAGGGAGGGTGGTTTGAAAACACACACAATTTAGAATATTTGGTTCATGAGTTTACTCAACCTTTGGAAAGGTTGAAATCATTTAGATCAGAAGAGAGTAAGGTAGCTCAAAGATATGAGGTGAAAACTAGTACACCAAAGCTTAGATCTTTGTGATACACCCACACTATAAAATCTAGTTTCAACTTTGACAAGTTGATCCTAGAACTTTAGAGGAAAGCTCTCCAGATTAAGAAGAAGACAAAATGGACTAAGCAACTCAAGATGTAAAAACATACATGAATCATTAAGTATAAAGCTAGGACCAAATAGGCAACACAATGCCACCACATGATGACAATAGGATAAAATATGTTCTAGGATTCAAAGCGTGAGTGATATGCAAGATGACTTAAGTCCACCAACATGATAATGTGATTTTGAGTCTTAATAAATGACCTTCAATCCAAATGTAAAATTGAACCCAAGTCAGAATAAGCTTAGTGCATAAATGGTGAACCCACTTTGACACACCAACCCTTATAAATATAAAAGGTTCAATTTCAAATGTGGATTATAAATGAAGGATTTAAACAAATTGGATGAAATATCTAGACTCAATTGGGCAGCATGACTGCACCAAACTGGATGATATGACACAAAGGTTTTGATAACAATGTGAACAAGGAAAAGGTGAATTTCCCAATTAGACAACGTAACACCTCCCTTGCTCAATAAAATTGAGGAATATGTGTTTTAGTTAAGTTAATTGGGTTAACAAGTAGTTTTAGACACAAGTCAAGACCAAGTAAGCTAATGACAAAAAATAAACATCTTAAGTCTAAACTGAAAAGATATGGCAAAGTGGGGTCTACTAAACTAGCAACATTTTGATCATTATAGGGGAATTAATTGCACAATGACTTTTACGTCAAATGATGCAAAATACAAGCATAGAAATTGGGTGACCACGGCATTGGCTAGTTGTAAAAAGGTCTAGTCCTTTTCACAACCACTACATCCTACTATTCCCTTATTGTAGTGCAATGTCCAAATGCAGATACGTCTCATGTGTTACTCTAATTAAGAGCCAAATGAAGTCAATGCTGGGAGATGAAACCCTGGGTCAAATCTTCCCTAAAGAACTCTTGGGAGGTAATGACGTCCCCTTACAAGCCAAGTTTGCATAAAAATAAAGAAAGCATGAATAAAAATACTTTAGGGTCATTTTCAAGGTCACCCAAACTTTGATGAGTTTTTGGGGAGTGATTTAGATGACATTCTTTTTAAGCCTTGGACTAGACTATTTGCAATAGGAATGACACTTTTGATTCCAAGGGTTCCCTAAAGGGGACAAATGGAAGAACATATAGGCAACATTCCTATTTTTGCCAAACAAAATCTAATTAAATAAATATTGCAAACAAAAATTCACAAGTGTGTTCAATTTTAAGACCAAATGAAATATTTGGTGGTGTTCATTTGACCCCTTGGTCTTAAGATTGTGAACTTTGAAAACATTCATCTAAGCATCTAATTTTTTCATTAAACACTAAAACAAAGTTCCTAATTGATATTTAAACATGTAAAAGGTGATTTAAAACATGTTTTTAGCAAATGTCAAGCTTGGTCCTACAAAAAAAATGTCAGCATGTCCTTTATATTTGAAGCTCTTTTTGGTTTGAAATAATACACTTTAGAAAAATAGCTCTTGGGTCTGTGTTTAAGAAAAAAACACAGTGACCGATGTCAATTTATATAACCAATGTTCGTTATCTAACTGACATCGATTATACCAATGTGATCGATGACATGTATATAATTGATGCCAATTTTGTTAACTGACATTAGTTAAGCTATACAACTGATGTCGGTCTTACTAGCTGATGTTGGTTATTGTGTAAAACCGTGGCAAACAAGAATGGAAAAATAAAATTAGAAAATCAATTTGAAAGAGTTTTAAGAGTCCAAATGAATATTTTAAAGTTGTAAAATGATCTTTTTCAGGTGTGATATGCATCTAGTCCCACCAGGTGTGCCAAGATGTAGAGAGGATTACAAAGCAAGTTAGTCAAGCATTAGTCCATACATAATGAAAAATGGATAGAGAACTAACTAACTAAGCCTATCTATTCCTATGGGAATTATAAATGATAACAAGAAATAAATGAAAGAAAGAAAATATCATATCACCTTCCCAAATGGATTCAAAATACCCATGTGGCTCAAAAGCATGTTCTCCCTTGATCAAGCATCCTTAACTTTGTCAACAAAGGTGGCAAATTCCTCCAATGTCTCAAGAACACTCCATAAAACCTAGGCTCATGATTCCAAATCACTAAACTAGCCTATCAATGAAGCTTGCAAACAAAATCACTGATCAAATGCAAAAGATTGTGGAAACAATTTAACATTATAACTTTGTAATATTCAAGCTTAAAATTCATGTCCATGGCCTCTCTATTTATAGATTTTTGAGATTGGTCAAGATCAACCATGACTACCGATCTCAAGATTGAGATGTGTGGCTATGGATAATCTTAATATTTGGAATTAAATTCATAATTATCTTCATTATGACCTTGGAAGAAGGGGCATTGAAGAGGCATGGGAGGCATCAACTTGGCATGGGTGACCCATAATCTTGATATTTATGGCATTTATGGCCTAGGGATGTCTTCTTAAGAAATGATGCCACCTAATGATGTAGTTAATAAGAATCAATTTTTAAAAATAATTATTCAACAACTCTCATGGAAAATCCACTTAAGCTCTTGATTTGGATTCATTAGCCTTAAACAAGGTTAATCAAAAGTTGTGCAATTATTTGAAAATTAGCCCTTAATTAGTCAAAATGGTCAGAAAGTCATATTATTGGGTTATAATTTGACTAGAGAGGAATTGGAAGGTGATGTTAGATGCGTTGGATCTATATTCCTAGTTAGAATTTTTCCAACACTAAATAACAAAGGTACACAATGCGTACCAATGAATTAGAAGAAAAGAGTGATCTAGAGCACTAAATGGTGAAATTGTCATTTTGACTCAAAATGATCTGATCAAAGTTAGTTGGCCCATAAATTCATTTCCCTATTTAGGGATACTTTGACCTAAATTGGAACTTATAAGTGACAATTTCAAACCATTTAGGGCTTTTTATGGATTTCAACCTAAAATGTGCATTTGAGTGCAATTCGAGTGAAATTGATAATTTCAACACAAATGGTGTTAAGAATTAGATGTCTATAGGTGTTGATGATGAAATCTAAATTAGAGCAAGAAATTTTGAGGAAGTGCTCTCTAGGATCAAAATATATAATATCAAGTTAGAACATAGACTGACCAGGGACAACAAGCCTTCATAGGAGATGTGGCAACTACACCCCTTGTAATATCATTTGTTGCTAGGTCCATGTGGGACCACTCATGAGGATCCCAAGGAGTAGCCATCTGAACCTCAACCCCACAAACAAGAAGCACAAGATAAATAACCTCAAGATGAACAACCTCAAGATGTAAAAGGTAAGGAGAAAGTTGGAGAACCAAGATTGGAATAGAGACCTAGGGAAGGTCTCTCACCTTTAGTACTCCCATAGGGACCACTTTATCCCATGGAATTCATTGATATGATAGCTCTTGAGCTAGAAGAGACATTGGAGGATGCCCTCATTGATATAGTAGTAACATATGGCTAGATAGAGAGGCAGATCCTTCTAAAGAAGCATGAAAGGAGCTAGTTCCATTAGAAAGGGAGAAAAGGAAAGCAGAGCTAGACTTGGTTCTTATGAATCCAAGGAAGAATCCTAGGTTGACCTTCACTCACTCTACAGGTGAATTTAACTTCTTCAGTGATGAATTTTATACCCATGGACTAGTCATCCCTGACTAGTTTATCTATGGGAAGTTGTAAAAGATCCTATCGCTCTCTCCTTCATGGTCCTTGACACAAGTTGGCTCAACTATACATGATAAAATCAAACTATGGATCAAGGACATAGTGCAAAAGCAAGAAGAGAGAAGAATATAGGTGTATCACGCTTAAGAAAGCCAAAAAGTTGATGCCCTCAGAGCCTCTAGTAGTGCAAGTGTGGAAATGCCCGAGTCTCCAAAGTTTAAGAAGCCAAAGAATAAAGTCCAATTCAACCCAGACATAGTAGTATTAGAAAGGATCAACACAAGGACAACCATGATTGGTCAAGAAGAATTCACCTTTCAAAAGGTGGAACCATTCATAGGGTTAACCCTTGTTGAAGGGAAATAACTTGGAGAGGCTCCCATCTATTAGGAGGATGTGGAAAGTTTAATTGAGGATCAATCTCAATAGGCTAGGGCTAGTATCTAATGATTAAAGTAGAGAATACAAAACCTAAAGAAGGAGAAAGAGAATTTTCAAACTCAAGTAATTATCTTAGTGCTAGAATCCATGATTAGTATGCTTGAGGAATAATTTCATGACATGTTCAAGGAACTGAAGTCTATGAATTTGAGGCAGGGGACACTGGAGGACCAGACCACCTTAGCTAAGGAGCTAGTTACTCAGTGGAAAACTTCTGAGGATAAGATTTCCCAACTTCTTAACATCTAGGTTAAGAAGTAAATACCAAATTTTAAATTTGTCAACATGGGGCACCTAAGTGCCATTTTGGGAATTGTTGTAGATAAGGTCTAAGCCTTGAGTGCTTGGCATACCAAAGTGGAGGAAATTATTAAGGAGAATAAAGAGATCATAGATAAATTTGAGAAAATATTGGGAACTATGCTTGAGGATCTTGCATATCCCACTACCTTGGGAATTATTAGTGATGAAGAATTCTAACACAAAGCCACTTTAGTGACTCAATAAATCAAGGGCATGAGTTAAGGAAAATCAAGATAGGATAATAGTAGAATATTAGGAATGATATTTATTATAGGGGAGAGGATTAATGAATCTATAAGTATTAAGGAATCTTTGTCTAGGAATGACAAAGATTTTGATGAGCTTACCGATCAAGAAGAAGAGTGCATCACAAGGCCTAACATAGACTTAGGCCTAGTGGATGAACAACATGAATGAGCTATGAGTATCCTTTAGTAGGAAAGGATCCCACCTCCAATAATCTAGTTATGGCTTCCCCAAGAGGAAGCCTTTTTTTTTTTGTTAAGGCACATGCTAGTTTGTTAGACTAATTACCTCTAGGTCAATATGATTGTAAAAGACATGTCTATTGTAGTTTATTACAAAGACATCTACATTTATCTTTGTACACCTATATTTTTAGACTGAATAGTATACTGCTTGGCTTTTCTCTCAAGGCATGTATTCCCATTTGTAAAAGGAGATACTTTGAGCTATTTTGTACACTTCTAAGCAATTAATACAAAATATCAAGGAATTTTTTAATAATTATCTAGATTGATGTGTTTGAATTGCTAAGTTTCTCAATTGCTTATCTAAGTTTAAATATGAATAGTTTCTAGGAATACTGGGTTAGATAATCAATTATAGGGTTTATAACTTGTGTAATGCTAGGTTAGTTGAATGAAATTGAGTTTACTTCATTTGATTTTCTATACAATAAAAATGTGCATTAGCTATCTAGATTTGGTGTAAAAATTTAAAAGTAAATCCAATTCTTACTTGTATTGTCATCTTATCTCCATAATTAGGCCTAGTTTGTAGGGAAACATGATCTTAGGCTACTTTACACTATACGCTTGTTTAGATCATGCTTGGTAATCCTTGGAAATTTGTCAATTATTCATAAATAAAATTAGTAATCACCATTTCTTTCTTACTCTACAATTTCCTTTTGCTCTTTCTTTAAACAATTCACTCTATCTTAGATACATTGTTCATAACCATCTAGTTTAGTCAGTAGTTCAAATCTAGACTAGTTTGTCAAAATTAGCACTAAGATTCATAAGAGAAGGCACCAAGATGGCTCCCAACCATTAAAATTTATAAATATTATGGAAAAGTCTACTTTGCTTTGTTTCTATTTCACCACATGCATCTTAATTGCCAAATACCTGCAACTCATGCCCTAAATTCTTTGGATTATAAAATGAGAAGTGTAATTTAAACACTAAAAGCACCTGTGGTTCATTTGGAGACATAAAAAATAATTAGCTTAATTTTTATCTTAAGGCTTAGTTGTGTTTTTCAACATGACCAAAATTTAGTCTAAAAATATTATGCTTGGTCCCTTTATATCCCATGATCCCTTGGTCTAACTAATGTAGGGTCCCTTTTATCATATCCTAGACAAGTCATAAATCTTTATCCTAAATGTTTGATTATATTTATGAATACAATAAAAAACCTAGGCTATAAACTTATGATTTATGTTTGATCATTTTTGGGGTCCCTTTCATTATGTTTTAAAACTTAGCCTAAAAATTTTATCTTAAGGTTTTACCATGTTTATCAACTCGAATAAAACCTTAGTCTAAAATATTTAACCTAATCTATTTATATATTCTCTAGCTTGAATTAATATTTTCATTGACCATAGGATCAATGGTATGCATTTGCTTAGGCAAGATTTATCTAATGACACGTATTATGTCAAGACTTCAACGGACCCTCATGGAAAATGAGAGGGTGAAAAGTGTCACCATCATCAGAACCTTACCAAAGATATAATAGCACACATCCAAAGATGATCCAATGGAGTGTGATTGATCAAGTAAGTTGATCCTATAGCTCGAGATCAGTGTTGAAAACTCAAAGCACTTGGACAAGTGAGAAGGTGACATGTATCACAATATTAGTGAAAGAATATTAAACAATCAATAGCATTCCACCTTTCAGATCAAGATCTGATGGAGCATGTTGATCAAGGCAAATAAGATCCAATGGTTCATGATGAAGGTTGAAAAGTCAAAATACCTAATTATGAATGTGAGGGTGACACATGGCATAATCGTAGGCTATATATTAAATCTCAAGAATCTTTCAATTATCAATGTCATGTAGATGAGTGTACAGATTTTGATCAATGATCCATAGAGCAGGAGACATAATTAAGTAGATCAAAATCAATGAAGAACATTCATCTGGGTAGGGAAGACTTGACAGTGCAAGAACAACAGTGACATTTCAATGAAGATTAGAATGAATGTGAAAGTGATGAGTGTCACAATCATGGAGAATAAAACAAGTAACTAATGGTAGAAGAGTTCTTAGATTGAGATCAATGAATCATGTTGATCCAAATAAATAGACACAATAGTGTGAGGTGAGGCAATATTTTTGAAGGGACCGTAACCAATAAAATACTAACACATGTCCAAAAGTGAAAAATGATCATATTTTAAATATTAATGAGCAAGATGCCATGGTGATGCCACATCAGAGCCACATAAGTATAATAGGCCAAGTTGAAGATTTTATAGGCCCAAGAAATGCAAAGGTATAATTATGCAATCCAATTGGGATCTAAGTCATAAAAATTGCAAAATTCAAATAGTTGCTACCATTAAAGAACTATAAAAACATTCAAGAAAACCCTAGCGAGTATGGAAACCTTAATTCAACCTTGTGCTCATTATAGTTAAGCCAAAGAAGATTGGATTGTCATTTTTGTAAGGATAATTTGATCTAGAATTGAACTGAAAGCCTTAGCAAACACTTAAGAAAATTCATATCCATGGTAGCTCAAAAATGTGTTTTAAGGGAAGATGTGGAGCTCTATCTAACTTCAGATGTATAAGGGAGGATTTTTGATGACAAATAATTCAATGCCATAGCTCTAAATAAAGGGGACAACAATTGGTCAAGCCAGTTTTGGACCATTGAGAACCAACATCCCATTACAAGAGAAGAATATGTATGAAATGATGCTCTACTATGACATAGTTTCTATTCAGTTGACAAGTCTCCATTATGCTAAAAAAAACCGAAGGTACTACATTATATAGACATTCTCTCTTATTTTAAAAGATGGAAAAATAGATAAAGTCCTGAATATCTCTCCTATATCATTTGGAAACTTTTACAAGCTACCTAAGCCCCAAGTAGACCAAACACATATCACACATTAGGCCAAGGAAAATTATTTGAAGAACATCCTTGCCCTATGGCTATATTCTAGAAATCAAGTATTTTTTTAGACTTCAATGGCAACATCCCCATTGGTTAATTCAAACTTGGTATAAGAATGATCATGAATATGATGAATAGGTTATGTGGAAATTCAAACACTACATATGTGGACAAAATTTGGGTGCCCTTAGTCTACTTTATGATTAATAAGTAACATACCCCTCCTCTTGGTGAAGTTATCAACACTTGTTTAAATAGATAGTTTTTTGTAGGCAAGAAAAAGACTAGCAATCAATTATTCATGATGTCATACCCCTTGGATGATTTTATTGCCACAACAAAGATCCCAAACATTAGAGAATGGTCACTTTATGGGACATAGACAGTTTCCAAATACTATTTAAAATTACATATTTTCAAATATAGGGACCACATCCAATTCATATATGACTATGCTTATCTAGCCATAACAGAGTCCATAACTGGAAATCCAATGTCCAGAGCCAACTCCTTAATCAAAAAGTCAATTGAGGTCATGGGGGACATTTGGTTATACCTTGATTATAAAACCATCAAGATTGAAGGAGCACAATGCATTCCCCTTAGACTACTTGTCCATGTACACATCAAATTAGTAGAGCAAGAGGTCGCTTATCAACTATGCAATGTAATAAATGGTATTCACAAGACCAAGAGGAAGGGATTACTTCATAGCCTCCCCATAACCATTGGTATGACTATTTTTACATAATGGAATAATATTGAGGCTACTTCCAAACATAGGACCTCCTTCAATATCCAAATTAATGAGCTAAGGTAATGGGATCCCCATGGAAGGGTCAAGGAGAATTTGAAAGCTAAAGGAATCAATGTCCCTTATGATTACTAGCTTGGTACCTTTGACCCCATATATACAAAAGCCTCTCCATTCTTTGAGGTCACCATTAGATTGAAAAGGTACAACATCAATCCATAGTCTAAAATGGAATAGGATCAAAAAGGGAATCATGAAAAATGGTAAGTGGGGGCAAGGCAATACCATTTACTAAGTGGTAATCCTTCTAGACCTCCATCAACCCAAATGCAAATAGAGTCTAGACTTGAGACACAAATTAAGTAAAGGCCAGAGGAGAAAAGGCCTAAATAAATAATGTCATCATCAACCTAGGTAGAAGAACAAGCATCACTAGTTGAAGAGGTTCACATGGTGGCATTAGACCTTGGTGAGACCATTGAAGATTCCCTCAAAATGCTATCATTAGCTTATAAGTCTAAGGATGAATAAATGGAATAAATAAAGGAAGAGAAGGGGAAGGAAGTTTTGGATTTAGTTCTTATAGACATCCCCAAAAGAAAAACTAAATTGGCCATTATCCCAGTTAAAACCAAGAAGCCCAAGGTGACATTCACTCATCCTTTGAATGAAGTTAATCTTTTTAGTGATGAAAATTTGATTCAGGGTCCAACCATTCCTAAAAGGTTCATTTATGGAAAATTATAGAAATCACCAAGTGCACAACATCCATGGGTTATGATGAGGGCCATAAATATCTTAATTCATGAAGAAGTTAAGCCGGGGATAGTTTCCCTATAATAGGAATATGAAATAAGAATGGCTACTCTAGGAGAATCAAGTGGGGTACAAATGGAGACCCCAACTCCAAAGGTGGAAAAATCTTTAGTTAAATAAGACTCAACCATTGCTAGTTTGAAGAGGGCAAATGATAATAAGGCCATGGTTTATGGAGAGTAATTTACTTTCCAAATATTGGAACCTTTTGTTGGATTGACTCCAGTTGGAGGATAAAAGCCTGAAAAATACCCAATATTTTTTAAAAAATGTTCTTGAAATGGATCAAGCTCAGTTAGATCAATTGTTAAAAATGATGAAGGGCATCTTCTAGTAGAACAAGACATCTTATCGATCTAATAAGTCTGATTCATGCAATTTGAGGACAACATGGGTGATTTGTTCAATTATTTAAATTTAGTCAAGATCATGTAGGATACAATAAATAAACAGAGTACTAGGGCTATAGGCCAAGTTGGCCAATGGTAGGCTTTGACATACAAAGTGAAGGATTTGATCAAGGTCTTGACTAAATATTATTTCCTTGAATTCAAGGCAGTTAGCCTAGCCCACCTTAATATGGTTATGGATATATTGATTGATAAGATCGAGGCCCTAAACAACTAGTCTAAGTAGATGGAAGACATGTCTAAGGACCTCAAACAATAAGAAGATAAAATTTTGCATATATTGGATAGCTTGATCAAATATCCTACCACACTTAGTCCCTTGAGTCTAATAACCGATGAGAAATTCAAGCACATAACTACTTAATTCATGCACAAAGTAAGGAATCAAGGACAAGGGAAAATAGGGGTTGATAACAAGAAGCTCATGGGCCTAATTTTATCATAAAAAAATATAGGAGATGTCAAGGGCATCAAAAAAGCTTTGGAAATAGATGAGATGGATCTTAAGGGCCTACAAGATCAAGTAAAATAACTGTTCATGAGACCTATCATTGATCTCTAGCTAATCAATGAATAACATTATAGAATGAAGATCCTAAAAGGAAGGCAAAAGATTACGATGGCACAAGGGTCTCCAAGTTAGTTAAGATAGGAATATTCTTTTTGTAATTGAGCTTGTATACTTTTGAAAAGAGAATATTCTTTTGTAAAGACATGTGCAACTTGTAAAGCACATTACCTATAGGTTAGTCATTTAGAATGTCCTTAAATTTTGACATGACTAATCGGCATACCTCATGAAAGGTCTTTATAAAGAGGTATTGCCCATTGTAAAAGGGAGAGAGAGTTTTTGAGCCAAAAAACTATTTTGTAACTTTTGATCAAATTAATACAAAGCAAGGAGTTTTGAAAAGTTTTTCCATATTTTCTTATGTGAATTGCTATTATGGTTTCTCTTTCATTTGCCTGGTCTAAATCACATATTTGAATGGTTTTTATGAATTCTAGATGTCCATATTTAAGTGCATAGTTTCTAATTTGTTTTAATGCTAGAATAGTTAAAAGTTTTAAAGTTTAATTTGTTTCATTTACCTTTATTTCATAGGTGCTAATGTTTTTTGCTTGTAGAGGTGAATCTTTAAACTAAATCTAGTCCTTGTTTGCACTATTTCATTTTATCCTTAGATGTTTGCGTAATGTGTGATAGGATTTGAGCTTACACTACTTCATGTCATATATTGGTTAAATGCATGTTTAGATGAAACTTGAACCTTGTCATAATGTTTGGTCTAAAGATCAACTACATATTTCTTATCTGTCTTACCCTTCTTTTTGCTCTTTTTTATCAATCCACTTTAGATAAATTTCATTATGAATACTCATCTTATTTAAGATTTAGACTTATGTTTTAAGCATAATTCATTTTAAATAACACAAATCATCTTCAAAATCAAAGATCAACTATTAGGCCATGGTGGCTCCCAACCAACAACTAATATAAATTTGTGAAATAGTCCACTTGTTCTACCTCTATTCCACCAAAGAAAACAAGATTATCACAACATGTAACTCATACAATGGATTATTTTGGACCTATAAATGAGAAATGTTTCTTACACACTAAGAACCACCTATGATACACTTTCATTAATCAACACGGATGTGTTCCACTGGTGCTAAAAGGAGGGCAGTTAGATCTATAAAATTTTGAAATATATTTTCTCATTTTTGTGAATTTTACTTAAAGATCAATACACTCTTTACATATTTGTGTTTATTTTAGCATATTTGTGTAAAGATCAGTGATCTTTATGGTTTTGGACCACTCTTTGTGATTATTTAGACAAAGATATATGTTCTTTGAAGTTTGATTTTTAATAGTTGTAAATATAGCTTAAAATCTATGAATCCAAGGTGTTTGAGGTTAGTATTAGCTATTTTACTCAAATATTAATAGATCATTTGCAAATTTGAGTTTATTTGGACTCATACATGTAAAGATAGTTGATATTCACATATTTGGACATATATTTGAGCTAACTTAATTAAATATTAATGTCCTTTACCATTTTTTAGATATATTGGTACAAAATTTGCTTAATATGCAAGTCTGATTATTATTCTTTGTAAATATAAGACTTACACATCGTATTTAAAATAATGTTCAAATATTTTAAGTTGGAATTACTAAGGATAAGAACTAAGTCACATTCAGAGACAAAGGTTCCTCTTCTATTAGTAGTAATTCATTGGAGAGATAGGTGAGACAAAGGTAAGCATAGAATTTCAAAGTCTCAATTAACTTTACCAATTCAAGGTGCTCCTATGTTAATTACCTATCAAGGTATGGCTTGGATAGGTGGTTGTTCAATAAACATTCTAGGTGTGGTACATGACCTTCCTCATAATCCTGAATAATATTTACCATCATTTAACCCAAATAGTGTTGTCACAATTGAAGAACACATTATCATTTTCAAAGTTGCTTTAAGATTGCTAAATGTAGTTCATGAAGATGTAGCATGTATACTATTTTCATTTACATTTAAAGATGATACATACAAGTAGTTCCTCAATCTTTCAAAAAATTATATCACCAGTTGGAATGATTTTAACAGGATGTTTATTGATCAATTTGGTAAAATCATTAGTCCTTGTATTCTTTACCAACAATTCACCATAGTGAACAAAGATTATAGTGAAATAATTAGAGCCTTTAATGCCAAATTTTAGAAAATGTTTAGTAGAAATACAACTCCTTACAAGCTTGATGAGGCTTTATACTTAGAGATCTATAAGGATACCTTGGATCCCATGACTTCTATGTTTCTTAAAAGATTTGCTCAGGTCATTAACACATTAGCCTTAGCTTATGTTGATGTTTTGATCATTAATGACCAAATATATCCCCAGGGACAAATGGCATATAATATTCTCAATATTAATCCAAATTTGTCCATTCTAAATGTTATTCCCAATGGAAATAAAAATATGCCTACCCTAAACCAGCTTCTAGTTCTAAACCAACTACCCTTAAGTCATGCTCATCCTGGCCAAAGCTGAGGATCCTTGAACAATGCTACAAGTGGATCTCATCCACAAGACCAAAGAGATTTTGTTCCAACCATCAGCACTAGTAACACTCAAGTTCATAATTCTAAGGCCCAAAAGAATGAAAATGACTTTATCTTAAATATGGTTCAAAAAATAAGCATTGATTTTCTTCAACTACAAAAGCAAGTTGGCAATACTGGGAAAAATTATAACAAAATTTTCTCATATCAAAGGTTCAATAGGCCTAATAACTAATTTCACAATGGTAAAAATAAAAATAATGAGTCATCAGGTATGAAAAATAATGTTGAGATCAATATTTTTGATGTTGCATTAACTGAATATAACAGGATTCATAATACTTCCAAGCATGGTGAGTTGGACTACCTCAAATTTTGTAATGATTTTGAGTTGTTTCAAGATGAGTTAAGTAAACCTAAAAATGGATCTAATAGAGAAAATTATGTAGGTACATCTGGATCTTCCAAGTCATCCAAGGCTATAGACACAACTCTAATGGTGGAAACCTTTGACTTCCCATTCTAAGAAGAAAATGAGCCTAAGGATACTCCTAAGGAGGTACATGCCTTTCAACAATATTTGAAGAAGACATATCCTTTAAGGAATAAATAACATAAGCAACCCTTGACAACTTCAAATCCACCCAATAACTTTGACAATCCTCTAGATCTTGTAATAGACAACAACCTTGAGCCTCCAAAGGGAAGTACCTCTAAACACAATGTTGATTCACCTAGTTCTTTTGCCAAGGGTGGATATAACATAGTTCAAGATATGAAAAGGGTTAAATATAACATCACACTGCATGATCTGACTCAAATCACTGAGCAAATATATTTGTTACTTGAATCTTTATCCAAGAAGCCTAGTAAGTCACCTAAGACAACAAATGCTAATGTTGCTATGCATAAGAACAAAGCAGATGTTCCACCTTTCTTTCTTATAGTAAGAATATTTGGTAATAATTTTCACAATTATTTATTAGACTTAAGTTCATATACTAACATCATGCTTAAGGGTATTTGTGAGCAACTTGGTTTGACTCCCATTAAATTTGATAGAGCTGTATCTCAATTAGATAAATCAAGAGTCAAAGTAATTGGTGCATTATTAAATGTTTACATGTAGATTGCTTCTAAACCAAGGATCCAATATTTCATTTACATCTAATTTTTGGATATTCTTGATGCATATGAGATGCTTCTAAGTAGAGACTGGACCAGATCTCTAAATGGTTATGTGTCTACTGACTATTCTCACATGTGGCTTCCATGGAAGGGAATTCCAAATCAGATCATGATAGAAAGGGAACCTGAAATGAAGCATCTGATTACTAAATACAATGATGAGAGGGTCAATATGGTTAACTAAAATTTGGGTATTTACAATCTTGACACCCCAAGGTTTGTGATTCTAGAAAAACTCTTATTATGCCTAGGATATGGAAATTATATTTTGATGGTGCAAGATGTAAGTCTGGATTAGGGGTAGGAATTGTTTTAATTAATCCTATTGGAGAAGAATTCAATACTTCTTACTAACTCTAGTTTTCATGTACTAATAATTTAGAAGAATATGAGGCTCTAATCTTAGGTTTACAATTTTCCATCAACCACAAAGTCAAAGAATTACTAGTTTATGGTGACTTAGAACTAGTGGTTAACTAGGTAAGAAGTAAGTACCAGTGCAATTATTTTACCTCAATAAATATAAGTTTAGAACATGGGACTTGAGAGAGTACTTTGATGCCTTTAACATTGTCTTTATTCCTAGGGTATAGAACCACGCTACTGATGAGCTAGCCTCATCTACAACTAATCTTATGCCCAACTAGGGCTCTAAACTAGGAAGATCCTTAGTGTTGAATTGGTTCTTTGTCCCTCAGTCCCTAATAATATAAACCATTTATAGCTATTCAGTGATGACCAATAGTTATTAGACTTCATGAACTAATCAAGAGTGTTTGAGGCCCACATCATTGATGAAGATGATGAAAATACTCTTGACAGAGGCAATATTGATGACAAGATGATCTAACTAAATGAAAATAAGATTCCCGAGGGAATGATTTCCCTAGAAATATTATTTGACATAGATAAACTAGATGGTAATATCAAGGTTCCCAAAGTAAATGGGAATGATTATAATGTTATTGACATAGGTTCCCAAGGTCAACCCCAACTAGTCAAAATTGGTACAACCACAACTAGTGAAGAGTTAATAAGAGCTAAAGAGTTGTTGAATAAGTATAAAGATGTTGTATAATGGTAATATGAAGAAATAAAAATCTTTGATCCTAGGGTCATAACTCATACCATATCACTAAAGGAAATTTGCAAGCCTTTTAGGTAGAAATAAAGACCTATTAACCATTTCCTAGAACCTTGGATATATAAATAAGTTAAATTTTTTTTAGATGCAAGGAAAGTGTTTCACATTAGGCACTCAGATTTTATATCTAAATTAGTACCAATCAAAAATAAAAATGGGGAAATTAGACTGTGTGTAGACTTTAGAAATATGAATAGAGCATTTGAGAAAGATAACTATCCCTTGCCTTATCTTGACCAAGTAATTCAGATTGTTAGTGGTTCTGTCAAGATGTACTTCTTTGATGGTTTTTCAAGATATAACCAAGTACTGGTGAACAAGGAATCTAGAATAAAAATTGCATTCACTACTAAGTGAGACACATTTACTTGCAAAAGGATGCCCTTTGGACTAATAAATACAAGTGTAACTTTCTAAAGAGCAATGGAACACATTTTCAATGGGATGATAGGTAAGTGAATTATCATTTACATGGATGAATTAATTGTATTTTTAAATAACAAGTAAGATCACATCATGCACTTACAAAAAGTATTTAAAAGATATTTTCAAATAATAAGTAAGATCACATCATGCACTTACAAAAAGTATTTAAAAGATGTAAAAGGTATGAAATTTATCTCAATCTAAAGAAAAGTATTTTCTATGCTATTGAGGGAAAATTATTGGGAAATGTTATAACTAAGGAGGGGATTTATATTGACCCATATATAATAGATTCCATATCTTAAATAGAGCCTCCTAATAGCAAAAAAGAATCAAAATCTTTCTTTGGGAAGATCAACTTTGTGAGGAAGTTTATTTCTAGTTTTACAGAAATAGTGATACCTTTGAATGACATGTTGAATAAAGATTCTAATATCACTTGGAATGAAGAGAATAAGAAGGCCTTCAAGGAAATAAAAGAAGCAATTAGACAAGCCCATGTGCTGATAAGTTTAGAATTTAATAGATACTTTTATCTTTACTCTTTTACTTCTAACCAGATAATGGTAGTTATCCTAACATAGAAGATAGATTAATGTGGTCATCCTATTGCTTTCATGAGTACTAATTTTAAAAATGATGAATTTAATTATTATCTTATTGACAAGAAAGCATGTGCTCTGGTCAAGGCAGTGAAGAAATTTAGGCATAATATCCTTAGAAATAAGGTACATGCAAGACTATTAGACCCTGACACTAATCTTAATCTTAATCAATGTGAACTTGGAGATAGGAGAGGTAAGTGGATGTTTGTTCTCCAAGAATATGATATAGAGATGAAGACTACAAAGTTGGTAAGATGCTAAGGTTTAATTCAATTGATTGACAATACTAATCCCAAACTAAGTGTCATGTAAGTAGAATAATAAAATTTTCAACCCAATGATTGGTATGTTCCTATTGTTCATTTTCTAATCAATCATTATTGTCTTGCAAGATTAAATAGAGAGAAAAAAAGAGCTTTAAGGCTCAAGGAAACTCATTTTCTAATCAAGAATGTAATGTTGTACAAGAATACATTTGAATTTTTTTACCTAAGGTCTATTTCTAAGGTTGAGGTAGCTGAGATCTTGAGCACTTTCCATGAAAAGTTAGGAAGTGGATATACATTTGAGAGCAAAATAACCCATGAGATCCTTATGGTTGGTTACTACTAGCCTACTATCTTCAAAGATTCTCACAAGCATGTGAGAGCATGTCACTCATGTCAAGTCTTCAACACTAAATATCCCAAGGCAGCCATGCCATTAAAGCCAATGATGATTGATAAACACTTTGCCCAATGGGGACTAGATTTTTTTGGGTGTCATCAACCCTACTTCGATGGTCACAAGTATGTTCTGACTACTACTAATTATTGCACTAGATGGACTGAAGAAATAGTAACCAAGTAGTACAAGACTAAAGAGGTGATCAATTTTTTTAGAAGAGAACATATACACAAGGTTTGAGACACTTATATCTTTAGTTTGTAATTATGAATCTGCCTTTGTTCCATTGAGATGACTGAGTGGGAATATGACAACAAAATTGCTCTCAAGTTCTCATCCATCCATTATCCTCAAGGTAATGGAGTGTCAGAGATAACAAAAAAAAACTTGATGAAATCCATAAAAAAGTCTACAAATAAACCAAGGACATGGCACAATCTACTTAAGTATGCCCTTTAGGTAGATAAAACAAGAATCAAGCAAGCTATCAATGCATCACCATTATTTCTAGTATATGGTCAAGAAATAATATTTCTCATCACACTCAACATCCCAACCTACAAGTTTCTAAAATAATACATGGAAGAGGATCAAGAATTTGTAGTTTAAGGTTTCTGGACATCATATAAATATAAGATGTAAGAGAGGAAGCTTTTACCAATTTTATAAGACACCAAACAACATTCAAGAGGTGGTTTGATAATTAAAAGATAAAGGTGTTTAGACAAGGATATTTATTTCTTCTTTGGGATAAAGCCTCAGAACCAAAAGGAAAACATGGAAAGTTCACACCCTTGTGGATTGGCCCACATTAGATTGCTAAGACCTTATGGGATAACATCTTAAAACTAAAAGACTTGTAAGGATCAAAGTTCACATTACCAACCAATGGGAAATACCTCAAGTACTATTTATCTATTGTCCTACCTGGAGTCTTCATGTAGTAAACTATAAGAAAAGTTATATTTAGTGTAGGTAGGCTTTATATTGGTTTACCTTGTTGTCCCTTATTTGTGCATAGTTTTTATATATATTTATTGGTTTGCATGTTTCCTCTATTTTCTATTTGTTTATATTTTGTGATTTATTCCTTGACTTCAATAAGTCCTTTTGGACATTTCATAGCTCAAAATATATCTAGATGCTCAAAAGGAACTCCACAATTCAGTAATGTAGGTATGTTTTCTCAGCATTGGTTGATCATGGATTAATGAAATATGAGATAGATGCTATAGTTTGGAGAAAATAGTAAAGATTAATGGTTAGGATAATTACTCCTTGAGATTTTAAACCTTGTTTAGACCTAAGCTTAATTCTAAGAAGGATTATAGATGTAGGATGAAAGCTTGAATAGTTAGAACACAGTCATGTTTGCACTTAATAAACATCATAGCCTAGGATAAAGTTTTCAACCAAAGATGATTTTCTAAAGACCAAACATTGACCAAATCACAAAACCTGGCTAATCTAGTTCCCAAAATTTTATAAAGGTCAAAATGATTTAAAAAATACAAAAAATAAGAGCTTAATAGTAAAATTTAAAAGCTTTCTAAGCAAAGGTGATTCTTGTAATCTCCACCAGGGATATGGATGCCTGGCTGATAGTGGAGCAAGGCATTCAATGGATCCAAAGGCATCTCTATCGAGGTTATGGATGCCTGGTTGGAATCAGAGCAATGCCCAAGCCTTCCCTGAGCTAAAGCATGATCCTGAGTACACATCCAAATATGATACAAGTCAAGTGTTAATGGTTAAAGTCATGAAATCTAGAATTTATTTCCTAAATCCAATGAAAAATAGTAAGTGGAATCAAATAACACACATAACATGACTAGGTTTTGATGTTTGATCATAATTTTTCATGTGTAGGACTTGTTTTAACCATGAATTGATCTTAATAATGGTGCTTGATCAGATGGAATGAATAAACTAGTTATTAGTTTGTACCAGAGTCTTTTAATTCTAACATATTTCTATGTTTCCCCCATAAGTCTCCATTTTTTGAGGTCAACATAACCCAATTTTTGAAAAAGGGGGCCCTTGTTTTGAAATTTGTAGGATTGCACTTTAAATTGAAAAAATCACTTGATCATAATACCACTAGCATGTTTTCACATTTTTCATGACTCTCAATTAGATTAATAGACATGTTTTTAGATGATCATGATTTTACCCCTTCCAATGTTGCTAAAAATGGTTGATTGTGTTTCTGTATTATAGTTTCAATGGAATCTCATTTGGGAATAAACATGCTTAGAAGGTTTTGTGCTTCAATGTTAAATTGATCCTTTATTAGCCTTTGGTCTATTAAAGATTAATTGGATCTATTTTAAGTCATGTTAAAACCCTAGTATAATGTTTTAACCTATGTCTCTTTTAAATTAAGTTCAATTTATGTGGGAACAATTATCCGTGCCACAAATTTAGCTTAATTTTTATCCTAAGGCTTAGTAGTGTTTTTCAACATGACCAAACCTTAGCTTAAAAGTCTTATGCTTGGTCCCTCTTTGTCCCATGACCCCTTGGTCTATTCTATTATTAGTGTGGTCCAACTAATGCAAGGTCACTTTTTTAATATCCTAGATAAGTTATAAAGCTTTATCCTAAAGTTTTGATATATTTATGAATACAATAAAAACCCTAGGCTAGAACCTTATGACTTATCTCTTATCATTTACGAGGTATTTTTCATTATTATTTAGAACTCAGCCTAAAAATTGTATCATAAGGTTTTACCATGTTTATCAACTTGAATAAAACCTTAGTCTAAAATATTTAACCTAAGTTCTTTATATATTTTTCATCTTGACTTAATATTTTCATTGACCACAGGATCAATGGTACACATTTAACTAGGTAATATTGATCTAATGGTGCATATTGTGTCAAAACTTCAATGGAGCCCCAAGGGGACAAGTGTCTCCATCACAAGAACCTTACTAAAGATTCAATTGTACAAAGCAAAATCTGATCTAATAGAGTATGATTGATCAATTGAGTTGATCCAATGACCCAAGATCAATGTTGATAATTCAAAGCCCCAAGCCAAGTGAGAAGGTGACAGGTGTCACAATCTCAGTGAAATAATATTTAATATTCAATAGCATTCCACCTCTAAGATCAAGATTTAATGGAGCATGTTGATCAGGCCAAACAAGATCCAATGGTGTGTGATGAAGGTTGAAAAATCAAAAGCCCTGAGGATGAATGTGAAAATAGTACATGTCATAGCTACAATCCACAAATTAAAGCTTGAGAATCTTTTAAATATCGATGATGCATGGATAAGCGTACATATTCTAATCAATGATTCATGAAGAAGGAGGCATAATTAAGTAGATCAAGATCAATGAAGCATATTCATCTAGGCAGGGAAGATATGACAGTGTGAGATTGACACTGACATTTCAATGAAGCTCAAAATGAATGTGGAAGTAATAAGTGT
Organism: Torreya grandis; assembly: GCA_037957365.1. Lineage (NCBI taxonomy): Eukaryota > Viridiplantae > Streptophyta > Pinopsida > Cupressales > Taxaceae > Torreya > Torreya grandis. Next base: position 808,404 of record JARHVA010000081.1, on the reverse strand, counting down.
CATAATTGTAGAGAATATAATAAGTAGACAATGGTGTTTTAGTTCCCAGATCAGGATTAACTAACCACTTTGATCCAAGAAAATAGTTATAATAGTGTGATGTGAGGCAAAATTCTCAAAGGGATTGCAACCAATAAAATATTGACACATGTCCAAAAGTGACAAACAATCATATTTTAAATATTAATGAGAATAATGCCATAGTGATGCCACATCAAATCCATGTAACTATAATAGGCCAAGTTGAAGATTTTTTAGGCCTAGGAAATGCAAAGGTATAAGTATGCAATCCAATTGGGATCTAAATCATGAAGCTCGTACAATTTCAAATAGATACCAACATTAAATCATTGTTAAAACCTTCAAGAAATCCCTAGCAAGTATGTAAACCCTAATTAAACCTTGTGCTCATTATAATCAAGCCAAAAAAGATTGGATTATCATTTGTGCAATGATAATTCGATCCAAAATTTAACTAAATTCCCTAACAAGTACTTACAAAAATTCCCAACCATGGTATCCCAAAATAATGTTTCAAAGGAAGATGTGGAACTCTATTTGACTTTAATGCAAAAGGGAGGATTTTCAAGGACACACAATGTGATGCCACAACTCTAAATATAGGGAACAATAATTGGTCAAGCTTATTTTAAACCATTGAGAACCAACAACCCATCATAATAGAAGAGGAGAAGAACATGTTTGTAAGGAGGCTCTATTATGACATAGTTACCATTCAGATGACAAGTCATTATGCTAAAACAAAACCTAAAGTATTGCATTGTATAGACACTCTCTCTCTTTTTTTTAAAGATGGAAAAATAGAAAAAGGTGTGATTATTCATAAGGGTAGTTTCAAAAAAAATTGCTTATATCTATCCTATATCATTTGAAAACTATTATGAGTTACCTAAGCTATAAGTAGACCAAACCACTATCAATAATTGGGCTAAGTAAAATGATTTGAAGAACATCCTTGCCCTATGGCTGTATTCTAGAAATTAAGTGTTTTTAGACTTCAAAGGTAACATCCCCATTGGTCAATTCAGACCTGGGATAAGAATGCTCATGCTTATGATGAATAGGTTATGTGGAAATTCAACCACTACATATGTGGACAAAATTTGGGTGTCCTTAGTCTAATTTATGATTGATATTATCTCACCCATCCTCTTGGTGAATTTATCAACACTTGTTTAAGTAGACAATTTGTTCCAATCAAGAAGAAGACTAGGAACTAATTCTTCATGATGTCATACCTCCTAGATGCCTTGCTTTCCATAACAAAGATCCCCAACCTTAGAGAATGGTCACCTAATATAACATGAATAGTTTCCAAATGATATTCAAATACATGGACCACATTTAATTCATATGTGACTGTGTTTATCCATCCTTAACATAGGCCATAACTAGGAATCAAATTTCCAAAGTCAACCCCTTGATAAAAAAGTCAAATGAGGCCATGGGGAACATCCGGTTATACCCTAATTGTATAATCACCAGGATTGAAGGAACATAATGCACTCCCCTTAGACTGCCTATCCATGTACCCATAAAACTAGTAGAGTAGGAGGTAGCTTATAAACTATGTAATGGAATAGATGGTCTTTGCAAGACCAAAAGGAAGGGACTACTTCATATCCTCCCCATAACCATTGGTAGGACTGGTTTTTCACAATGAGAAAATATTGAGGCTACTTCCAAAGATAGGACCTCCTTCAATCTCCAAATTGTTGAGATAAGGTAATGGGATCCCCATGGTAGGGTCAAGGAACATCTAAAAGATAAAGAAATCAATATCCCTTATGATAATCAGCCTGTTCCTTTTGACCCCATATATACAAAATCCTCTTCATTCTCTGAGGTCACCATTAGATCGAAAAGGTACAACATCAATCTAGAGTTTAAAATGTATATGGAGCCAAAAGGAATTGATGAAAAATGGCAATTGGGACCAAGGTAGTACCATTTACTAAGTGGTACACCTTCTAGACCTCCACCAACCCAACTGCAGTTAGAGTCTAGACTTGAGGCACAAATTAAGCAAAGGCCAAAGGAGAAAAGGCCTAATGAAATATCATCATCTTTGAGTGAGGTAGAAGAACAAGGATCACAAGTTGAAGAGGTTCACATGGTGGAATTAGACCCTAGTAAGACCATTGAAGATGCCCTTAAAATGCTATCATTATCTTATGAGTCTAAGGATGAAAAAATGGAAGAAACAAAAGAACAGAAGGGGAAGGAAGTGTTGGATCTAGTTCCTATATATACCCCCAAAAGAAAATACGAATTGGCCATTGTCTTAGTTAAAACCAAGAAGCCTAAGGTGACCTTCACTCATCCTTTGAGTGAAGTTAATAATTTTAGTGAAGAAAACTTGATTCAGGGTCCAACCATTCTTGAATGATTCATTTATGGTAAATTGCAAAAAGTACCAAGTGCACAACATCTATAGCCTATGATGAGGACCATAAATATCCCAATTTATGAAGAAGTTAAGCCATGGATAATTTCCCTGCAACAAGAAGATGAAATAAGAATGACTGCTCTAGGAGAATCAAATGGAGCATAAATGGAGACTCCAACTCTAAAGGTGAAAAAATCTTTAGTTGGTGTTAATTTTGACCTAACCACTACTAGTTTATAAAGGGTAACTGAGAAAAAGGACATGGTTGGTGGAGAAGAATTCAATTTCCAATAAGTGGAACCTTTTATTGGATTGAATTCAATTAGAGGACAAAAGCCTAGCAAAGACCGAATATTTGAAGAAAATGTTCTTGAAATGGCTCAAGATCGGTCAGATCAATTGCAAACAATGATTAAGGGCATCTTTTAGCAAAAAAAAAGAATTTGAAAAAACAAGCCATCTTATCAATCCAAGAAGATAGATTCATGAAATTTGAGGACATCATGGCTGATTTTTTCAAATTTTTAAAGTCAGTCAAGACCAAGTAAGATGCAATAAATAAACAAGTACTAGGGCTATAGCCCAAGCTAGCCAATGGTAAGCTTTGAGCTACTAAGTGAAGGATTTGATCAAGGTCTTAACTAAAAATCAAATCCTTAAATTCAGGATAGTCAGCCTAGCCCACCTTAATATGGTTATGGATATATTAATTGATAAGATCAAGGCCCTGAGCAACTGGTTCAAGTAGATGGAAGACATTTCTAAGGACCTCAAATAAAAATAAGATAAAATGTTGTACATATTGGATATCTTGATCAAATAGCCTACCACACTTAGTCCTTAGGGTCTAATAATTGATGAGGATTTTAAGCACAAAACTACATAATTCATAAAGTAAGTATAGAATCAAGGACAAGGGAAAATAGGGGATGATAACAAGAAGGTCATGGGCCTAATTTTATCATTAGAATAAAATATAGGAGATGCCAGGGGAATCAAACAAGATTTTAAAATGGATGAGAGGGATCTCAAGGGCCTAGAAAATCAAGAAAAAGAATTGTTCATTAGACCTATCATTGATCTCCAACTGATCAATGAAAGACATTATAGAATGAAGATCCTATAGGGAAGACAAAGGACTATGACAACACAAGGGTCTCTAGTTAGTTAAGATAGGAATATTATTTTTGTAATTGATCTTGTATACTTTTTAAATGAGAATATTCTTTTGTAAAGGCATGTGCAACTTGTAAAACACATTGCCTATAGGTTAGTCATTTAGAATGTCTAGAGGGTTCTCAAAAGATTGTAAAAGGATGACTGTCCTTAAATTTTGATATGACTAACCAATATACCTCATGAAATGTCTATATAAAGAGGTATTTCCCATTGTAAAAGTGAGAGAGTTTTTTTATCCAAAAAACTATTTTGTAAATTTTTGATCAAATTAATACAAAGCAAGGAGTTCGGCAAAGTTTGTCCATATTTGCTTGTGTGAATTGCTATTATGGTTTCTCTCTCATTTTTCTGGTCTAAATCTCATATTTTAATGGTTTTTGTGAATTCTGGTTGTGGATCTTTATGTATAGAGTTGTTAATTTGTGCCAATGTAAGATTAGTTGAAATTTCTAAAGTTTACTTCATTTCCTTTATTTTTTCTTGCATAGGTGCTAATGGTGTTTGCTTGTAGAGGTAAATCTTTAAAGTAAATCTAGTCCTTATTTTCACTATTTCATACTATCCTTAGATGTTTGCCTAATGTGTGATAGGATTTGAGCTTATGATACTTCATGTCATATATTGGTTAAATGCATGTTCAGATGAAAATTAAAACTTGTCATAATCTTTGGACTAAAGATCAGTAACATATCTCTTCTCTACCTTACCCTTCCTTTTTCTCTTTCTTTATTAATCCACTTCAAATTAATTTCATTATGAATACTCATATGAGTTAAGTTTTAAACTTAGGTTTTAATCATAATTCATTTTAAATAACATAGATCATATTCAAAATCAAATATAAACTATTAGGCCACGGTGTCTCCCAACCACCAACTAATATAAATTTATGAAACAGTCCACTTGTTCAGTCTCTATTATACCAAAGATAATAGGATTATCATAATAGGCAACTCATGTAATGGATTCTTTGGTAATTATAAATGAGAAGTGTTTCTTAAACTCTAAGAACCACCTACGATACACTTTCAGTCATCAACAAGATTCAACAATATAAAACTCCATAGTTTTTATCCCTAACTACAATAGATTTCCATCTTGATATAAAAATCATATATAATTAATACACAAGTTATCAAGACTATATAGTCTTTCATATCAGGTTTCACATATAAGTATTCAAAATTATACAAATTGCTCTTATATGATACACCAAAGATTCATAAAATGTATATAAATCACTACAGTTAAGACAATATACCAGTCAAAATCTATGCTTATAGGAATGCATCCCCAATGTTTATATATAGGCCATATATATAGGCCATATATATGTATATATATATATATATATACATACATACATACATATATATGTATATATATATATACATATACATATATATATATATATATATATATACATATACATATATATATATATATATATATATATATATATATATATATATATATATACATACATATATATGTATATATATGTATATATATATATATATGTATATATATATATATATATATATATATGTATGTATATATATATGTGTATATATATGTGTGTATATATATATGTGTATATATCTATGTATATATATGTATATATGTATATATGTGTATATATATATATATATATATATATATATATATATATATATATATATATATATATATATATGCCCACTATACATAATATGATAGCTATAGAATACATAGCATGATTCCATAGATATAAAATAATATAAGTCAACATGACAGTTTTTAAAGCAATGTAAAATAATTTGTTGGCAGCCAAGGATTATTGGGTCCATTCAATTTGTAATATACCCCATATAGGGATTTTAGAAGAAGCTAAAAGCTCTCCACGTTAGTTTTTAATGATGTAAGCTAACTAAAACCTTAGATTTGCATTCTCCTCCTCTCTCACCAACCTATGACAAGGTAAATTTCTAAAGTTTCCTCTAAAGAGAATTGTTATTTCTAAACCATACAACTTTTTGGGAACAATCCTTGAACTAAATTATCATTTTTTAATAGTTCACAAAATGTCTATTAGAACATATACAAAGCTTTCTATGGTAAAGCTATTAAATGTACATGATATTATTAATACTTAACAAGACATTATTGATAACATAACTCATACTTATCTTGGTTGATTTGAAGGCAAAAGGATCTACCACCATGGAAAATTGATTAAGTACCCTATAAACCATGTCCCTCATCAAAGCTTGATTGCCTAGTCTAGTTCATGTCAATATCCTAAATCATGGGGTGTTTATATATAGATAGCATATTGAACTTAACTACTACTAAAAGTGTTACTATCAACATACAATCCTCATTAAAACTGTCCTCCATCACAACAACTTTAGCCAGACGATAAAGGAACATGAACTCAACCTCAGTTGCTCTTCAACTAGTTGTGTCCTTCCATATTACCTTCTTTTAACATCAACATATCATGAACAAGGATTAAAACTAGCACATGTTTGAAGATATCTCATTCAATTTCCTCTACGCATGCGTAGAACATGGCCATGAAATATTACAAGGCTTCTTTTCAAATCCCCATAGCCTATAACAAAAAACATAGGGAAGTTGTTTGTGTAATTTTCATCAATTTGCCAATTTGTATGATGCATAATGACTCACCAAAAAGTTACACAAGGATATTGTAGTATGGATAACATAGTTTTTATATAGTTATGGATAATATAGTGTATTAATGTTAATCCCATACTTTTTAATACAAGGATTTATACATTAGAAAAAATAAGTATTATATAAGATAATATCATATATCATAAATCCTTGTATAATATTGTATATTATCTTGAAACAAATAAGCAATGGAATACGGGGTTATATTCTTCAACATATAAAGAATGATTTTTTGAGTGTATATCATTGTATTACATAATTATACCTATTTTGTATTAGATTTAACTATGGGTTGCTTTGTATTTTGATGGACTATATGTTACATTCATAATGATATGATATACATAGAGATATACAATGACACACTGCCAAGTATATTTTATTGTAGCATATATAATGAAATGATGAAATAATCAATTTATTATGTCACACATATATAGAATTCATAAATGTAGATTGCATTATAATACAAATTACAATATTTAAAAGAGAAAACTCTAAAAAAAAAGAACATATAAATAAAAAATTATAATACAACTCATAAGAACTTTAATCTGTATTATTTTCCTAACATTCAAGAATCTAATAGTGATACTTCACATAAAATGTTAATAACACCACCAACCTCCTTGATAGCGTTGGGATGGAATCAGTTGGGCCATGCCTTTCATTCTTACTACTCTATTCCCGTCTCTTCTTCTTTTTTCTCTGCTCCTCCTTTTACACTCCCTTTTTTTCTTTTCCCTATCCACCTTCCTTTTATCCTTCAATTTAATCTTTTTTCCTTCCATGAAGAAAATAATATTTTTTTCTTTCCTTTTTCTCATTTTTAATGTATTTCTTCCTCTTCTTCTTGTTTTTAGATCAACTTATTTCTTTTTATTCACAAATGGAAAATTCCTAAATTTTATTTATTTTTAACATTAATTAAAAAACCCATAAATTAACAAATTTAATTAGCATTTAAAATTTCAAAATGGTTTAATGATAAGTCATTAATCATTAACTTCAAAATTTCACTAATCACGCAAATCACTAAAAGATGAATTTCAAATAACCATTTAATCTATTCTATCAAACCATGTGTAAATGACTATCTATATACAAGTAGCATCCAAAAATACTATGATAACCATTCCATGATGCATCTAACATGAATTATTTATGTGGTGTGTGCAGGGTTCTAGCCAATTTTTCTACCATCCTTTGACATCTCTATCTACGTCACCCTCTCCGATGATGCTCTCCCTCCATCATGCTCTAAATGATGGTTATCTTGCATCAACCTCATGAAAAGTAGGTAATTAGCCCACATTAGCATGATATACATAATCATAAAATATAATTAAAATAACAAATCAACATGATCATAATGTAAACATATATGCTACATCTAATTCATAGCCATTAAATCATGTAACCTAAGCAATATCCTACTATCCCATAACAACATATGTCTTATACCTTAGTTAAAAAATATCCAAATCTAAATTTACCAACTATATATATCCATAGATAATCTAGCAAGTTTGTTTGGTGAGGAATCAAGATGTAACATACTTCCCCCTAAAGCTAGTCATCATCCTAGATGACTCTTATTCAAACATAAATTTAGAATTAAAATAATTTCTCAATAGAAAAAACATAGTATAAAGTATCAAATGAATCAAATAAATACAAATTTTACCTGTAAATTTCATCATAGTCCTCCCAAGTAGTATTATTCTCAGTGTTTTGGTTTCACAAGACCCTGATTTGTGACATTTCCCTATTATGCAAACATGGTGTGTGAATACTATTTACACTTATTGGTTTTGTCATGATGACCTCAGGGTCCAAAAATGGAAAGTAAATGCTGTAAACTATAGGGATAACCACTTATATTACCCTTAAGGGTCTCACCTATCTCAGTGAAAGTTCACTAACTTTCCAAAAGCACATGAGATCATCACAAAAGATAAAAACAAATGACCAAGGAGATTTCCACAAAATCTTCTAGTCCATGTAGGCATCTCTTTAACTTAGAGAGTGTTTTTATCATACCAGATAAAAGTACTTAGGGAACTTGGTATGAATGATGTATATAAGTTATTACTATCACTACTCGATGTAGCTCTTGATAAGTATAACATGCCAATACTACCACTACTACACAGAGATCCTAAGAAGTGTGATGTTGAATAGGAACTAGAAATACTACATTTTCAATGTATACAAATTTAATAAATAATTGTTTCACCATATACATCTCTATGGACATACAACTAAATTTAACAAGTCCATCTATCAAATACTAGATTTGACAAGTCTATCTATTAGATCTAAACTCAGTAACTACCAAGTCAATGTGAGACTAAGCAAGATCCACACCTATCACTTATTACTCACATTCTTAATTCACCACTCTTTCCTTAGGTTTCTATGACCTAATGATCTCCAAAATGTGCACAAGGTTCAATTATCCATAATTATATATTAACAGATCATGGAAAGTAACAATAAATGCTAAATAATTCTAGATGTACCAACATTCATGTAAAAAGTTTCATACAATTAGTCTATATTTATATTAAGTTTCCACTATATAAAACATAAATAGTATCATATTTCACAGCTTAACCTATAGTGTTATATTCATATTTAAGAGGAAATATTTTTAAAATTAACATAATGTACAAAGTTCAAGGATCACACTATCTGTATAACCTTATAAATGAAACAAGCAAGACAATGTCTCCTTGCTTGTAAAATTAACACACAAAAAGTTAAAAGTTTATCTCAACCCTTTTTGACTACCAAGATGTTCTGCACATCCTATACTCTACTCACTCTCAGTGAAGGTATATAAATATATTCTCAAAACAACATGATCTAAGTAAAAGAGAATATTATCAGTTTAATCAAGGGTATATAATAACATAAAAATTATAATAAACTTATAATTCTTAATTTGAAAGTAATATAAATTCAAGGTTCACCTCTCCATGTGGTCTAAGTTAACAATTTTAGATAAGGTAGTACTAGAAGTATGATTCAAAAAATCCACAAGAGAAAGTAGAGAACTAATATCTCAACACCAAAACTCTTAAATACCCTCACATGGTAAAAATAAAACACTACAACTCAAGTTTCTAGATCACTACTCACTTACCAATATTGTATGAGTAGTATTACAACCTTCTTCCACAATCAAAAGGAAAACTATAGTGACATAGATGAATCAATCCATACAATCATACAATTTTTATCTCAACAAAAAATAGGTGACACTATTACATGAACTCAAACGAATATGGTCTAAAACAACATTTAAAAATAATTTTCCATTTAAGGGAAACATTAAGTCAACATCATGAAAATATGAATCTTATCAATAGGTTTATAATGATGCCAAAGGAAAGTAAGTGAGTAACAACTCACTTCTATGCTAACTAAGAGATATGACACTTCTTCCATTCCATATAAACATATGGGGTGCTAACTCATGAGTCAATTCTTAACACACTATAATCCTTAATCAAGACATCTATATACTACTAAAATAAAAATTCCACCACACTAGTTGGTACCAAAATGGTCCTATAAAATTTCCCACTCCTAGGATTAGTGTATATAAGTCACAAAAATTAAAGGACATATACTTAAATGAGAAGCATCCCATGATTTTAAATTATCACAACATAGAACATAATTGGTAGAGGTAACTTGATTACTAAGTGAATATGTAATCACTCTTGAGGTGTCTGATCTAGGTGATCAAAATATGGTAGGTATTTCTTGTTCACAATTCATGAACTATGCTATGCACTTACCTATACAAACATCTTATACTACAAACAACATCATCAAGACACTAGATAACCCAAACCTTTAACAACTATAAGGGGGTAAAATTGATCCTAAGGTACACACTCAATGTTTCACATACTGTTTCATGAATGTTTCATACCTACAAAAGTCACCAAGCCATATAAGAGGATAAGTCTCAAAACTCCAATCATGATGTAACATGGTTCTTCACTGAAGCATCACAAATCCAAAATACTAGTACAATACTTCAAGTCACTAGGTTCACACTAGTAAATAGAAGGACACAAAAATGTAAATGGACTCACTAGGTCCTAGAGTTTAAGCCATATCTCTGATACCACATGTGACAACCTTGTGGTATTGACATGGAAATACAAGAAATTTATATTTTGCAAACAACATATATACTATAAATATATCCCACCATGAGAATATAAGAATTGATCATACAAAATTCCCTAAGAGATATATTTGTAAATGAATTATACTATGCCATACATTTTATGTCACTATCAACATAAGAAACACATCATAATACAACCATAGAAAGTAATTATATATATCCATCCACTACTGGTACAATACACAACCTTTGTAGACAATCCACTATAAATAGGTAATTACAATTCTTCAAGATAATGTTTCTAATAGTAAATACAATGTACATAAATAAGATAAATGATTCCTCAGAGCGCAAGTTCCCTGGACTCTCTAGTATCTCTGGCAATCTCAAGTGTTGTCTCGATAAGTAGTATTTTTTTGGGGAGGGAGAACATCATCTGAGCACTTTTCCACACCAACTATGAACAAGTGATACCCTGTAATAATCCCATTAGGAAATGGTCATCCCTTCATGGATGAGTATATAGTGATGACATGGGAATCTAGAGAGATAAGCAAGTACCTGTGTGCTATATGATTTCTAAAATTAAACATGTAGTGTATCATAGAAAACCCATTCTATTACAAGATATCATACAAACATGTAAATCATACTCATTAAATGATAATGTCTCACTAAACATATTTTAACTAAATTTTTAAGAATAATAAATAATAACAATCTATAGATCAGTCAAATTCATACACACCACTTAATCAGATTGCCTTCATAAGGCATTATGATTCTAGTAAGCTAGTGAAGTCCATCTCACTCCTTACTTAGTATCAATAATGTGATATTGGTCAGACATAATTCAACCAAAAGATTCATACAATTTACATCCTACCAGCATTCATATCACATAACATGCTAAACATAGAAATAATCAAAACATATATTTATTTCGTCAAACTTATGAATGAATCTAATATTAGTATCTTTCCCATATTAGAAATAATTACTATAGTTTATACCATCTGGGTAAAATACACATGTAACTGCAAATTCTAACTACCACAATTAGTTTCCAAACATACCACATCTTATGATAACCCCTATTATCATAGTCTAGTATTCTAAGATATAACTACTATTTTTTCACAATTAGTCATATAAAGTAGTCTTAAATCTATGAAAACATAAGCTTTTATTCAAGCAACCAGGTATAGAAAAACAAGTCACAATTTTCATGAAACACATAATATTCTATCCTAGAATTTGTTACACTCTTAAAGGTTGTATGCATGTATACATAAAATCCTACTAGCTATCATAAAACATCCTATTCATAGTAATAATCAACACACATATATTTAATCAGTCAAACATAGGTGTGAGTCTAGACATAATAATTATAATATGTACCATCTGGGTATAACATACATTTATACTGTAGTACTCTATGACATATCATACTATCATAGTCCACAACTACATAATTACACATAACCAAACTGACAATATCAAGAATTAAATGAGCCACACTCATAAATAATAATCTAAAATTAGTAGTTTAGTCTAAAATTAGTTTCTAAAAATAGTAATTCCTCAAATTTTGTATTATTTTAAATCATGAAAGTCAAACTACTTAATCTCCATCGAGATTGGTGACCTTCCATATCCTCCTCCTATTTTTAAAATGTGTATAAATGAAGATGTAACCCAAAATGGAAATCAGACATCTCTTCCCAGAGATAAGCATATAGTTGTATTGCAATCTTGAGTAATAAAATATCTCTTCTCAGATAATTCATTGTTATTGTATTATTTTTGTGTTCTTGAAATATTTGTCAATCAAAACTTTTGAGTTTTGGATCAGTGATATCAAAGTGGTTTGTCTTGAGAGCATATGATCTTGAGGATGAGGTCGGGCTATAAGAAGATTGGGTGGAAAACAACAGAGCTTCCAATATTTGCTCTAAATGACTTCAAATGGTAGACACCATCAAAACATCTAATCCCTTCAAGGAAATGGTGAATGAATCCATCCAATGGCAACAAACATAGATGTTACAATAATTTTCCCAAATTCTCTAATAACTCTCGATGGGAAATTCTTGCTCCTTGGCTGTACTTCTTAGCTTCTCATCCATGGAACGTCTTTTCAATGCCCCAACACCCTTCAAGTTTAAGGTGAATTTTGATATCCCTATATTTGAAGGCAAAATAAATGCTGATGTAGTAGAAAATTGGTTGGATCAATTGCCTTCCTACTTTTCTATAAATAAATTCACCGATGGAGAAAATATCACTTTTTCTCTTTTGAAAGCATCATTTCCCATGAAAAATTGGTGGGAAGTGTACAAAAAGAGGTTCAGTACAAATGACATTGGCCTTGAGGTGGAACCTACCTAGGATGATTTCATGGAAGTGGTAAAGGAAGAATACTGTCCCATTAGAGCATATGATGATCTATACATATAATGGCAACAACATCACTAAGGTAAGGACCAATCTGTTTAAGATTACACTAACATTTTTCATTCTCTATATACAAGATTGGGCATCCAAGAAAGTGAGAAACATAAGACTCTTAAATATCATGGTGGAATACAATGGTACATATGGGGAGAAATGGTACTCTTCAATTTGGAAACCCTCGATGAGGCATACAAGTTCATAGTGAAGATTGAGTAGAAGCATGGAAGAAAGAATACAAAGAGTCAGGCTTAAAAATAGAAAAGTGATAAGGAAGGTCAAACATGAGGCCAAAATTAGAAGAAAAAGGAGTTTCAAGATAAGAAACCCAAGAAGGAGAAGACTAGAAAATGGTGTGATTACCACAAAACTAGAACTCACTCCAAAGAAGAATGTCGAGCCATCAAGTCACTACTTTTTGAGTCACAATACGTGACATCTATTGGTTTATCTTATACACAACCTACAGTCAAAGAGGACAAAGAAGAGATTATAGATGATGAGCCTGATACCATCATTGCTTCATCACAGACCCGTGAGGAAAGGCTAGATGACAAGGAAAGGTTGTTTCACTCCAAATTATGGGTAAAAGGTAAGCCTCTACATTTCATTCTTGATAGTGGGAGTCAAAAGAATTTAATCTTTGCTAAAGTTTTGAAAATTCTAAATATATCCATGAAGCCTCACCCAAGGCCATACAATATTTTATGGTTGAGCCCAGGGAGAGACCTTCGTGTCACCCATCAGTGTCTTCTTTCATATGCAATAAAACCTTTCCAAGATGAAGTCTTGTGTGATGTGGTCAATTTAGATGTTTGTGATGTACTCCTTGGTTAGCATTTCATGTATGATCGACATGGCATCTATGAATCATGAACCTAAAGAATCACCCTCACTCTTAGAATGTGGTATTATAGAGTACTAGAGGTACCACCTCCGACATCTATCTCCCTAATAAGTGTTAAGCAATGTAAGAGACTGGTATAGAAGACAAAGAAATTTGTTCTCATAGTGGTTAAACCATAAAAATCGAAGAAAGCGGATGTTGCAGTCCTGACTACATAATCAACACAACAATAGAAGTAGATGGAATAAATCATAGGAGAATATGATGACTTATTCAAGTCACCCATGGGAGTTCCATTGGACTGCTATGTAAAAAGTTATATCTATTTGATCCTAGGATCACCTTTTCCCAATAGTCTTGTGTATCATAGATCAATTTTGGAGAATGATGAGATAAAAAGATATATTTAGGAATTGATCCAAAAGGTCCACATCAGGCCAAGCTCTTCACCCTATGGTAGCCTGATTGTTTTGGAACCAAATAAAGATGGAACATGGAGGCTTTGCATTGACTATTAAGCCTTAAATAAAATCACTGTAAAGAATCACTACCCCCTTCTTAGGATTGATAACTTACTGGACCAACTCTGTGGTGTGATGTTCTTCACCAAAATTGATCTCAAATTTGGTTATCACTAAATTCCCATCAATCCCACTAATGTCTAGAAGATCACATTCAAATATAAGGAGGGGCTCTTTAAAAGGTTGGTTATGACTTTTGGCTTAACTAACACACCTAAAACCTTCATAAGGATGATGGATGACATCCTGTAACCCTTCACCAACTCATTCATGGTTGTCTACCTCGCTGACATACTCATCTATAGTAGAACATGGGAGAAACATCTGCAAAATGTTTGTAAGGTGCTTCAAACTCTTCAGGAGCACAAGTTATATGTAAATCTTGATAAATGCACATTCAGGATGAAAATAATTTAGTACCTAGGGTACATTGTGAATGAGGAAGGGGTCCGTGTCAATTCAGAGAAGATTTGGTTTATTCAAGAATGGCCTACACTAAGGACCCTCATAGAACTTCATAGCTTCTTGGGTCTTGCAAATTTATATCGCAAGTTTTTTCTTGGATTCTCACATGTTGCTTGGCCACTAACCTAAGCGATTAAAGGAGGAGCTAAATATACATTTTATTGGGATGAAATAAAACAAAGGGCATTTGATAATTTAAATAATAGACTTTTCTCAGACCTTGTTTTTGCCTTGCCAAATTTGCATCAACCTTTCAAGTTGATGATAGGTGCATCTGAATATGCCATGGGAGCTATCATCATGTAATATGGCCATCCTATTGCATATCATAGTGAATCTTTCATTGATATAGTTAGGAAATACCTGACATATGACAATGATCCCTATGCCATTGTGCAAGCCTACAAATAATGGAAACACTACATCTTGGGGAAAGAGATGATCATCCACATTGACCACAGACCATTAGAATTCATCTAGATGTAGAGAAAAATATGAAATGAGAGTCACCAAAAGTGGGCCCACATATCTGTAGAAATTCCATTTGATAATCAAACACAAAAAGGGGAGCTCAAATATGGCCATAGATTGTCTAAGCTACCCACCAATTACTACACTCATAATAGTTTTTGACTTGTACAAACACGAGACTACCACTTGGGGTGCTTTGTATGAAGCAGATCCTATTTTTGCTGATACATATCAAGTGCTTCAAGAAGGTAAACATGTTTCTAATTTCTATTTGCAAGATAATATCCTATATCATATGGGGCACATCTATGTTCTAATTGTATAGCAATAGAAGATGATATGGGAAGTACATTTTAGTAGGATAGCTGCACACTTTGGTATAGAAAAGACATTGGTAGTTCTTCAAATACACTTCTACTAGCCCCATATGTGAAAGGATGTGGAAAGGTACCTCAAGTCTTTCACCCCATGTGTGATAGCCAAGCCAAAAATTAAGAAGCATGGATTGTATACATCATTTCTAGAACCAACAAGGCCTTGGGAATCTATCTCAATGGATTTTCTCTTAGGTTTGGCCACTTCAAAACATGGAAAGAACTGTATTTTTTTTGTAGTGGATCATTTAAAAAAAATGGCTATCATGATTTTTTGTAAGAAAAATATATCTACTGAAGAAACTGCTCAACTATATTTTAGTCATGTATGGATCCATTTTGGTCTCCCCAAGTCCATTGTCTCAAATCAAGATAGCAGGTTCCTGGGCATCTTCTAATCCACTCTATGGAAGATGATGGATATCAAGCCGAGGAAGTCCATAGCCTTCCATCCACAAACTAATGGTTAGACAATAGTGGTGAATCACTTGATTGTTCACATGATTCAAATGTATCACTCTAAACATCCACACACATGGGATGAGGGACTTCTTTTCATACAACATGGATACAATTAGGTCCTACATAGCTCGACTAAACAAAATCCATTCCAAGTATGCTTTGGGTTCCAACCCATGGCACTGATTAATATGGCCATTCCATTCTCCACCATGGAATACACACCTCATGGGAGATTTGAGGCATTAAAATTAACAAAGTTCATTGAACAAATTCAACACATCTAGTAGTGAGTTCATGACATCTTGGAGAAGATGAATCAAAAGTATAAGCAATACCATGACAAACATAGGATTGGACACCATTTTACTCTAGGTGACAAGGTTTGGTTGTAGATTCAAAAGGAATGACTTGAAGGCCCACACAAAAAAAATTGGCCTCTGTGATATGGTCCCTACACCATCACCATAAAAGTTGGAGAAAATACTTTTGAGTTAAACCTACCAACCTACCTTGGTTTGTATCTAATATTCAATGTGGAGCTCCTCAAACCATATCATCCACCTCTATTAGACACTTTAGTCATAGCAGAAAAACTAGACATTGATGAGCTTGATTTGTAGAGTTTTGCTCCAGTGGAGGAGGTTTAGATTGTGGACACCTAGATGAAGACAATAAGAGGATGCTCTATTCTGCTTTATCGCATGGTCAAAAGGGGCCAACTTAGCCACCAAGGTGAGTACCTCATATATAATCAAATTAAGACACAACTACCACACTTGATGAGGAATATTAATTCGATGGAGACCATTTATTATCAAGGAGGGAGGAATGATCCGTGCAACAATTTAGGTGACGGCTCTACCTCAATTGATGATAGAACTTTCGGGAGCCATAACTTTTACACCGTAGCTCTAATTGACTTCCTGTTTAAACCATTAGAAAGCTGAGAATGAGGAGAACATGATGAGATGGAATA
The DNA here is from genome assembly GCA_037957365.1 of Torreya grandis. Classification (NCBI taxonomy): domain Eukaryota; kingdom Viridiplantae; phylum Streptophyta; class Pinopsida; order Cupressales; family Taxaceae; genus Torreya; species Torreya grandis. The sequence goes on along the minus strand of JARHVA010000081.1, from coordinate 791,407 downwards.
AACTTTGGTTGGTGGTTTTTAAACCCCCAAAACCCAATGGAAGTTCCCCAAATTTCAATTTTAGTAGTGTAGTCTAAAAATAGTAAGTTTCTAAAAATATTAATTCCTCAAATTTTGTATTGTTTCAAATCATGGAAGTCAATCCACTTAATCTCCCTTGAGATTGGTGACCTTCCACATCCTCCTCCTAATTTAAAAATGTGTATAAATAAAGATGTAACCTGAAATGGAAATCAAACATCTCTTCTCAGAGATAAGCATATAGTTGTATTGTAATCTTGAGTAATAAAACATCTCTTCTCAGAGAATTCATTTTTACTATGTTATTTTCATGTTCTTGAAATATTTATCAATAAAAAATTATGAGTTTTGGATCAGATAGTCATTAACTTCCAACAGTAGTAACAGCTTTTAAAAATAAAGAATACATTAATTCAACTACAAATTTTGCAGTGACAATATAAATGTAGGGTGTCATGGTTGTAACCAAGCCTACACCTATGGTAGTAGTATTTTCATCAATCGGGACCATTTTTATGACACCATAGATTATAAATTTGGATATTATTTTCCCAAGCATGGATGTCTTTGTAGTATGGAAAGGCATTATGGGACCCTCTAATGCCGATAATCACAATCAGATCCACTATCATGACCATAATATATAATTTAGACAACATAAGGAAACTGCTCCTCAACATTGTAACCAAAGGTGAATGAGACCCTTTTGTGTATGGTGTGGTCACATGGACCCCACTAAAGCACCCACACCAAGTCTTGTCTATGATATGGGCATGAAATACTAGTGATTTTATGTGCACTCTAAGCTATAGTACCCAACAGATAAGGATGATAACTAAGAGCAATGCCACTTGAAGTATAAAGGCTCTTCATAACAAAGATCCAGGAAATGTCAATTATCAGTCATTTCTAGTTGTGTTTGCTATTTATAAAAAATATTTTTCTCACTAGGTTCTTGCTAAGGGGTTGAGGGATGCCTCTTCATTTTTTATGGACTTGAATGATTGGATTAAATTCATGTCTACTTTGATTCATGAAAATGGATATGGTAGTTAGAGGTATGTGTCCAAGTGTGGGCTGTAGTAAATGGGGATGTAAATATGATAATTAATTATCACCAATATCAAGTTACACAAAAAAGTGCGTTTAATAACTCTCATAGTTGTTTGGAGTCCATCTCAACTTGTTATTGATTTTTTTTTAATATTCTAGAGCGATGTTATCAAGTGGGGAAAAACAACAAGTGGGGGTTATAGTAATGGGGATGTATAAATGATAAGTATTTATTGCCAAGATCAAGTTGCACAAGAAAAAGTGTGTTCAACAACTCTCATAGATGTTTGGAGTCCATCTCAATTTGTTATTGCAAATTGTTTATATTCTAGAGTGGTGTTATCAAATGGGGAAAAATAATCTCTATTTGTAATGACCATAAGGTATAGGTCAAACAAGTGGATACTTGTACCATTTATTCACAATTTTGTTTTAACGTTTTCCATGTTCCTATATGCTTGAATTTTAAGCCATTTGATAAGTGGAGAAACTATTTGGTGCTAATTTTAAAGGTGTTAAGGTTTGACTAATTTGTGAATTAGATGGACAGTCATGAGGTCATTTTATATTTAGAGTTGCACTAGTGTTTTTAAATATGATTATACATTGACTTGTATTTATTAATCCTTTAGATTCATATTGGTTCTTCATAGCTCACCCTATCATCACCATTAACAATGGATTCATATATGAGTTTTTGTAAACTTCATTAAAGCCATGAGCCAAATTGTCTTATGATTTTTTTCATTTCCTATATTTCATAAATATCTAATCTTAGACTAGAGTTAATTATTTGTAGTTTGTAGTTAATTTTTTAATTTGGTTAAGTGTGAATAATATTGTAATAAGAATCATTTCCATGAGTACAATTTATCCAAATGTATTTTTTAATTAGTTTTTATGATTTGCATTCATAAAAATATCTTGTTGTCATTGAAGATGATATTTTGGGCATGGAGTCCATATCTACACTCCATCACCTATAAATTATTCGTGATGGTATTGAATCCTTGTTTCAATTCAATCCAGTAAATAATATGCCAATGTAAATCATACAAACATCTTTATTCCAATATTATATATCTTTCAAACTATGTTTGTTTCAAATTATTTGTTGTTTAAAAAAATAGAATTATGTTTTTTTCAATCTTGAAACACAAATAAAAAATATGTTTGTTTCAATAAAATACAAGAAAGGTTATACCAATGCGAATGATAAAATATATTAATAGGATCCAAATGTGGGACATTTAAAAGTAAGTTACTAGTGTTCATTCTACCTTATACATGTGCTCATTCTACATTATACATGCTTCCTATTCGTGGTGAAAAATCAATAACACCTCACCAATTGATATTTAACATCAAGTTTTGGATATTAAACAATCCCACACCTGTGTTGAATCACACCTAATTAGTTTGGATTTCCACAGGCCCATACCTATGTTGTATCACACCATTCTGCATTTGCATTATTATTGAAGGGGAAGAGCACATGCAATGTATTAGAGGTAACATTTGTAGTGTTGGTATGGGTTTGTTCATGATAGATGCATTTTGGACATTGTTGCAAGATTTATAGTATCAAGTCCTGTGGACTCTGCCCCTATGTTTCACCACCTCCTTTTGTTTAATTTGTGTACATGTTAAGGGGGAAGAGTAAATGAAGTATATTACACGAAAAGACACCAAATTGGGGACGTGATTTTGTGTGGTAGAGTTTTTATGGATAATGTGTCAAATTTACACCATGGTGAATAAAAATTGTGGAATATGCCCCTATGGTGCACCACCTCCTTCACTTTGAGACGGAAATTTGGCATATACTGTAGTTCCCCATTGAGCCAGGTGTTCATTTTACATCTAGATTGACACTAGTGTTTTAAAATATGATTGATCCTTGGATTATTTTTATTAATCCCAAATTTATATGGATGTTTCATTTTTGATCTTTCCATCACCACTATCAATGGTATGCAATGTACTTATAGTTTTACCCTTCAGTCATCTTATTGAATTATGATAGTTGGCTTCTAGCCAATGGCCTTTAAAATCTTTAGATAATCCTTATTTTTTGAATCAGTTTGAAGGTTATGTTCCATCCTTTTTTCCCAAACATAGTTTTTTATTTAATATACATTATTTTCTTTGATTAAATTAAAACCACAAATTTGCCGAAAAATTTATCACCTCTTAACCATGGTTATTAAATTTATATAAATGTTTTTATTTTCATTCAAAAATAAGTGACTACAAGTTGATTGATTTGTTCCAAAATAATATTATTTTTGTTGCTTAGGGTTTGTTAAAAATGAAAGACAAGCTTACTGTAAATATTGATATCGACATATGGATGTTTAATGTAGACCACAAAAAACTTGAATGACACAAATGTCATGTAAAAATATCATTCACCTAACTAGACCAGGACTCAAGTTTCAATTCGCTATTGGTTTTTTGAAAATACTAAATCAGTTAGCATATCTAGTTTTCCTTTTGTACATAACATTATAAGCATAAATTAGATCAAAATATTATTCCCCTAGGTATGTAATTTATGAAATCATTGTATCTTTTATGATGGAATGTAATGCATGATAATAAGTTGTCATGAGTTGATGAATAAAAAATCATAATCCTTCAACTGGTTAGCATAAATAAACACCAAAAGTGTTAAATATACAAGTGATTTAAGTTGGCAGCCTCAACATATTTGTCTTCCCAATTACATACCCAACAAGCAAAAGTGAAATTATTTTCATTCAACTTGTCTATGAAATGATGCACAAAAATTGAATCATGGATATGGGATTTGTAGGCTTTTATCACAATGTTTATAGGAAAAATAAAGTGGCATGGCATTAGCATATTACCCAATTGAAAATCCCTAACATGGCCAATTTTGTATTTCTTCAAACATGTATCCTTAATATGTATCTCACACATAGTCTTGGTAATCCAAAATCTCATAATTTTTTGTTCATCCTCATAAAACCTTTCTATAGACAACTACGATAGGGAACATGACGTTACCTAAGTAGTGATTCAATGAGTTCAAGTTGGTGGTGTAAATGTCATTACATTATCCAAAAACTATTGACCACACACAAACACATCCATACACTACAAGTTCTTCCTCTAATACACTAAATATTCTCTTCCCCTTTAACACATATGCAAATGCAAAAGAACTTTATAATTTATACAATATATTATTCCAATTTTATATAATTTGTATAATATTTCATTTTAATTTGAATATGCTATTGTCTACACACACACACACACACACACACACACACACACACACACACACACACACACACACACACACACACACACACACACACCTTCTTAATAATAAAATAAATAATCTCTCATGTATTGCACTCTACTTACCTTCTGGTGTTTCTCCCTTACTTAAAAATGTTCATTTTGTGTTTGAAAATGATAGACCAAAAATGGTTTCATTTTTTAATGGTATATTATAAATTATATAAAAAATATACAAAGATAACACTCACTAATCCTAGTGTGAAGAGGTGGATGATAGTACATGGAGTTGGGGGACAATTCTATGGATATTTTACATAATGTGATCATGTTATTTAATTAACATGATCATATTATTTAAATTATGGATCGATAATTACCAATCCATAATGTGATCATGTAAATGTATAACGTGATCATGTTAATAGATAATGTGATATCATTATTGTAAAATAAAAATGTGATCAAATTACTATTAATTTACACATTTGAACAATCTGAACTAATGTTGGTTAATATGTAATGTGATCACATTATTAATAATGTAATCACATTATTGATAATGCCATCATGTTCCTGTTATTTTTTTCATAAATGCATGTGGGAGGTACACATGAAGGAAATTGTGGCTAGAAGCTTATATTTTCTACTCTAAATGTTAAGTATAAGTAACATTATAAATGTAAACTTATAATTTAAATTTATTTTAGTAAATATAATAAATTAGGGTCACTCAACATCTAATAGAGTTGGTTTCACAACTGCACACCTTACGATGTGGAAAATAGTTTTTCAAAATCCAATTAGGTCAATACTTAGGCATTTTCAAGGTTTAAGTATTAAACCTAGGGATTTTAGGACATAATTTTTGTAATTGATGTTCATTTTTGGTAAACATATAGTCATTTTGAGGTTTTTGTGCCTTCTGGATTGATTCCTAGTATTTCTAAGACTCTTAGGTTTGTCAAAATTGACGTTTTTAAACCAATAACTTTGAAATTAATGCAAAGTGGTGTGATTGGGGTAGCATAGGTCACATTGATGACCTGCACACATCAAATGATCACTTTGTGTTAATTTCACTTGTTTATTGCCCATCCCTCATCTTTGATTTTGAATGATATAAATGGTAGATGTATGGGTTTCCCATGAGTCTTCATATTCCTTACATATTAATTTCCATCACTACTTGGCACATGTCAAGAGGAGAGAGGGAAAAACCTTCATTGTGAATATAAGCTTCTGGCCAAAGTTACCTTCATGTGCAACTTCCACATGTTTTAAGGTGATGATAATATATAATGTGATCATGCTATTAACATAATTGCATTATTAAGTAACACAATCACATTATTAATGTGATCATAGTATTTGAATTTGAATTCAATTTTGTGCCTTTTAGCTCCAAGAATGGTTTGGATTCCCAAGCCAAAGGCTTGGACTATCAATGTATAGCTAAGTTTTGAAAGGTATGAAAATAAACAACATATTTCAACTTTGATTGCAAAATACACTAAGAATTTCAATGTGAAAATTTAAAAACATGATACCATCATGATGAGCACTCTCTCCTCTTTCCAAAAATATGATTCTTATATTTTTTGGACTAATTTAAGGTTTCAAACTATATTTATTTCTAAATATGACTTTTTAGGCCACTACATGCTGCAAACATGGATGCCTATACATGTTCATCTAATTTGTGTTTCGTTGATCCAAGTGAAAAAAAAATTATATGATGATGTAGTATGCTTAATTCTACACACATTCAAAAAAAATGATTTTCATTTTTTTGAGGTAGTTAGGCTCGACTCATGGATGACTATCCATTTCTTTGTCAATTTCTAGGATCTATTTAATTTTAAAATTCATTAAAAAAGTATTCATTGAAAAAATACAAAAATATAGGTGATGTGCTATAAGCTTTTATCTAAACTTTCCCCAAAGGGTTTTAAATAATATCAAATGCTACTAAAAAATAGTGCACATCATGACCGTCTATCTACTATGTTTTTTGGAAAAAACTAGAGTTCCTGTTAAAATTTTAGATGTTTGACCTAGTTATACTTAACAACCATTTTAAAAAAAAAATTAGTGTTTTATAAACTAGACTCGAAATTCTAGATTTCATGTTTATATACCATCTTCAAATTTGGAGTGTAGATATCTCAAATTATATACAAAAGTTCAACTTTTTGAAATTTTAGAAAAATCATGTCCATGGGTAAGCCACTTTTTGTCTCCCAACTTTGTGCACTTACCCTATAATAGGATATTATATACCATCTTTTATAACACTGAAAAGACACATTCTATCAAGTCTTGTATCAAAAAATATTTATAATAATCAATGAATATATGTTTGAGAATATAGATATTCAACTTTCTATCTGAGTAGTACATTTATGAAAATTTTGGCCAAAATAAGATAAGATCTCTTCAATTATGCCCATAAAGGAATAAGGACTAAATTCCAATTTAACAATGATAAGGACTTCTCAAGGACTTATTTAGAATGAAATAGAGCTTACACCCTACCAAATGATGACAACACAAAACACCTATGGTCACTACCATAATGATTTCAATATCAAACCAAGGTAAAGATAGTATTCCAAATAAAGTGAAACAATTCAAATGTAGCAAATAATATACAACATATCCTAATATAAGATAATATTATATCTTCCTACATAAACACTTCAAAAAATGTTTACAACCTTCTGTATTTCTAAGGTGGTAAAAATGATTAACAAAAATACAATGCAATTTATTATTTATTCAATATATTCCATTATCCTTTCCTTTCACATTTCAAATAATTAAGAAAATGAAAATGAAAATAATATTCTCTCTATCATTCATATAGAACCCTTTATTTATATCTTCCATATTAAGGTTCATGATGAAATAAAATATAGCCAAGGTCCACACACCACACCATAAGCACATAAGTCTATATGAGATCCAACCTAGAGGTGGAAATTTCTCTATGTGTGCACATGCACGTGCATGTGCATGCACACATACACACAAATATCCTTTACTTTACTTTTAAGATAGGCTAGGGTCTATTAAATAATAAGTATCCATATTTATTTCAAATGTAAGTTCAAGCTAAATATGATTTATGTTTCCTTATCTTCCTTTTTATCAAATTTCCCACATCTACCTATGTTATCTTTCTACTTTGCCCACCTCTCTTTTACAACATTTTGAACCTGAAATGGCATTCATGGAACTGTAAGTTATCTATCACAATTAAGTAGAACTTAACCTTCCAAATCACTTGTAACTCATGAAAATAATCCTCCATGGACACATCCATTTCCATGTAAAGGCGATGATAGTGGGAAAATTCAAATGAGATTAGTAAAAAGCCTTAGATATAATTATTAAATTTAATTATTAGGTGTAATTATAGAGTTCACAATTCTTTCAGTAAAATACAAAATATAATCATTTTGTAAAATTGTATCAAATGCAAGGTCAAATTATAACAAGGAGAGGCATAAAAAGTGGTGAAACTTAAATTTTACACCCATAGTTATCTCAAAGTGTCTTTTTTTAATAATAAATTTTTAGGGAGTGAGGTGCCAGTTCTTTACCATTGCAATGATTACCATGAAATGTGTCACTATAGAGAATTTTTAAAAGTTAATCTACCAGATGATAATTAAAATCCTAAAAAACTCTTATGATTTGTGGACTTCTATCCCTTTTATTTAGTCTTGTTTAGATTGTTTTTTCTATACTTTTTTGAATTAAAAATAACAATTAATTTTATATTTTAATTTCTTTTTCAAAAAATTTAATATGCATTTAATATTTTGGTGAGACTTACATGTTGTTTTCAATTATGTAAGTTCTAGGACTGGTATGTTAATAAAATTCTAAAGAGAAAAAAATATAAAATGTTAAGGGCTAATGTTTTGTAATAACATATATTTTTTTAATTTTTGAAATAAAAATTTATGATAAATTGGATGTTTACTTGCACATTAAATATTGTGAATATGACAACTATGTTTCCTTATGTGTGCAATTTGTTTTGAAATTGTGTATGTCATAAGTATAAAGTTGATAGGGTGTTGACTTTTTATTGTAAGTGAAGGATATAACTTATTGGACAAGTAATTTGAAAATCCATATTAATGAAACTATTATTAGTATTTATTATTTTAATTCTAAAATGGATATATGTATGGTTGAGATAGATTGTACTAAAAATAGTACATTATTTCATATACAATTTTAATATTACAAATGAATTAGACTAGAATATCAATGCACTAGAGTTAATTATACATATCTTGATAATTAAATAAAATTTTATCCACTTTTCATAGTAAAATTTACAAGATTTGGGTTCCACATCCCCAAATACCCTCTCATATATTAGACACTACTCAATTTCTAGTGTCTATCCTTTTATTAGTTTTAGAATTGTATTATTTTAAGGTATTTTTATGAATAGATATTAGTTTTAGTATTAGATAAAGTATTGATAAATGCAGAGTATGACATTTATGAAATTAATGTCTCATGTCACTATTTAAAAAACAAAAACTACTACATTTAATTATTAGTTATAGAATTATATTATTTTAACGTATTTTTATGATTAGTTATTACTTGTATTAGATAAATTCTTGATAAGTGTAAAGTATGAAATTTAGGAATTGGTGCTTTGTACGACTTTCACTTATAATAAACACTAGTCTCCAAATGACTAGGTACAAGAAGGAACTCGAGGAATCATTGCCAAAACACCCCCTGTAATGTTGAATTGGGAGAAAATGGAAAGGAAAGTCTCTACTGAGGAGGTTAGATTAAATGGAAATGAGTGAGCATAAATATTGGTGTTGATGCCAAACTAGTGTCACAAAAGAAGTCACCGTAGTTTCAAAAAAGTGAACTCCAAAAAATAATGACTACATAAGGTGACTGGTGGATAAAAGTCATCACAAACTCAATCTACATGAGTGGTATGGTTCCACTACTCAAACACAAAAAACAACTGACAGTAGGCTTCACCATATTATCTCCTAACTAAGAGGATACTATTATGAGGTGTCAAAAATTCAAAAGAGCTCACCAAACCGAATAAACATTATGGTGCCCAAGGGTTGGTAAGAAACACACACCCCTACCTCTTATTACCAAAAAACACACACCCCTACATCCCCCTTTGCCCCCCCTACCCCACCATAAGTTAAAAGGGTGGAGTGATAAAAAAATTATGAGTGGATTAAACCATCTCTGAAGAAGAGTCAGGGAGTACACTAACCGAAATAATGAAAAGTGTGTGAAAAAGAGATCACAAATGCATAAGATAGTAGGTAAATTATAGAGCCTATGGCACTATCTCAGGGCAACTGCAAAAAAGTCAATAAAAAATGAGACATATTGCAATCCTCAATATGTGTTCTGGCATACAAAAGTGTCTAGTAAGATATCCATTTACAAGTGATGAATACAAAACTAGTAAGTGTGCAGAACAATTTTGACATAAAATGCAACAAGATCGAAAAAACCTCAAATAAATTATGACAACAATTGAAAAATATTCAACATTGGGTACCACCAAAAACTCATATGTAGAATACAATATGGGCCCAAGTGGTATAAATAATGACCATAAAAGACAAGTGGGAAAAAATGTACTTAAATGCAGGGCATGATGCTTTATTGAAAATGTGTTTGTAAGTGTACAAACACAAGGTACAATGAACATGATTGTAAAAGTGGCCAAGAGTTCCAAGTATAAGCAGGGTAGTACAAATAAGTGGCACAAAGAGGTAGACATATCAAGAAGAATGGAGAAAGACAAAATGGAAAAAGATGTCATGTCAACAGCAAAACCTAGGGCCTCCTCTATTTACAATTTTCTTCTCTTATTAATAAAATATGCCCTTCAAAAAATTACATCACCAGCTTATAAAAATTTCCACCAAAATTTTGTAACCCTCCACAACCTTTTTTTTATATTATGGGTAAATGCTTTTATAGAAACCAAAGCACTGAACTAGAAATAGGCTAACTTTTGACTAGATCTAAAAACCCCAATTTGGGGCACAAACGAGAGGCCCATAGCCCCAATAAAACACAAAATATAAAACCTAGTGAGTTGCGACATAAAATTCCCTAAAAATTAATAGATAGAAAAGGATAACAGTACATAAAATAATGAAAGGTGAGAACATCTAACATAAATAACAAGAAAAATAGTGCCCAGGTTGAAAATGATTTGCCAACTGACAATAACAAAGTTACACTAGATCAAGGAGCTCTTAAAGGAAAAAAGATCCAACACAACACATTTATTGAATAAACTCCAAAAATAATTCCTCTGCAACATGGAATCATCCTTCTCTTGGAAGGGATCTCTTTAATTGATCTTAGAGAGCAATCTCTAATAATGTATTCTGCTTCCAAACTCAATCTCTTAGTTTTAGATATGTGTTCTCTTCATTTGGTCGAGAGACACACATCGACTTTCAATTGTTTTTCTTTAGAACTAAAGGGAGAGAAGATGTGAAAGCAAGCTAAAACCAATTGATTGTGCATTCGATTCCTAACCTATAAATGTGAACCATCATCCCTTGAAAGAAGAGGATTCAGACTCTCCTTAAAACCAGCGTTCTCCACCTCTAATACCTTCTGTAGTGGAGAACTAAAGATGTCAGGATCGAAAAAAATTAAATCGTTGGACATAAAAACCTCATAATTGTGTCAAAGAAAATCTTAAATGGTGTCATGTCCCCTTTTAGTTGACATCTTTTTGAGCGGATGATTAGCCTATTATGCAACCCTCGTAGGCTGATGGGATGGATAGAGGGTCTTGATGGAGATGATCTTTGATTTCGTTCGGGCTCTTTCGGACATGAATTAAGGGAGATATTAATATTTGATTGATTTAATCAAATATTAATTATTTGGTCTAATTTTAATTAATTATTAATTATTAATTATTGGGTCTAATTTTAAGATCCTAATTCTAATTTAAGAATTGGTCTAATTTTAAGACCCTAGTTCTAATTTAAGAAGCCCTAAGTCTAATTTAAGGGAATCTAATTTTAGCAAGCACGCATTTGGAGGGGTATAAGAATTTCTCATGGGAGAAAGTTTGTATTATGATTGATTATTGATATTGATTCTTGTTAAGAAATTCTTCTGTGAAGACTGAGCCAAGGGTTCCAGGATTTCATTTGCATTGAAGAACGTCAACTCTTCATTGTGTGCGATTCAGAGGTTATGAGAGATCAGCTGATCTATTGCCAAATTGAGAGATAACTTCATCCAAAAGTTATCACAGGGGTTTACAAGTTTGAGAGATAACTTCACACAGAAGCTATCACAAGGGTTTACAGGTATTTCTTTATTTTGGGTTTTGATTCAAGAATTATCCAGATATATATCTTTTGTATTAGCCCATAGTTTTACAGATCAGGATCAAGCATATAGGGTGTGCTATATCAGCGGCCGTACGAAGTCCATATAGATCTGTGAAAATCCATACGCATCAACAGAAAGATCAGATACTGACATCGACAGGCAGAGACCTACAGAGACCGACATCGGTCGACATATCACCGGCGTCGACAGGTTAACGACTCCAGTCGACCGACGACGGTAGTATAACCGATGTCGGTGACTGTGTTTTTTACATAGCAAGCTGAGACGAACCAGTTCCAGATTTATTTCCTAGTTTTTGTGAAATACTCAGGCTATTAAGGCCGTATTTTCAATATTCATTGTATACCTGATAGAGGTCCTCTATTGTAAGCATATGAGCAAATAAATAAGAGATTATACTATGATTTATTTATCTATTTGAAGATATTTTGTAGAAATACAGATAAGCAATTCAGCACTTTATTTTGGTATCCAAAGGGATACTACAGTGGTATCAGAGCTAAATCCTGCCATCCTGATGGGTTGATAATCTTATGCAGCCACAAGAGTTGGGACCACATAGGTATTTCATGCGCAGTAGAGCTTTGCTTGAAGGCACTCAAGTTTTAGAATAGCAGTCGGAAGACATGGGTGACGATATTGACAGGTCCCGTATTCCTCACTATCCTAGAGATCAAGATGATGCAGAGGTTTTACTTACTCTTAGAGACATACGAGAAGGGCAAAGGCAGAATAACGCAATACTACAGCAATTGGCAGTAACACTATCGAGATTGGGTACTCCGAGGAGACATTCCCCACATCGTGATGATGTCAGGAGTGATGCAAGATCACAGAGAGCCCTTAGGACTGCTTCTCGTACAACTAACAGGCCTACTAGACCTACCTTTGTGAGACAGGAGGCTAAGGAGGTGATAGCAGGTGAGGAGCATGAGGAGTCATTTATAGACACACTTATGGCAGCGACTGACGAGTGGGAGTTATTACCACCTGTGGTCAAGGAATGATTACTTTTGACCGATTCCTCACACAAAGGAAAGAACATTATCGAGGTCGATAGAATGGGAGACCAAGACCCCAGAATAATGATTTGAAGCATGCTACGAGCAGGCTCACACTAGCGATGTTTGACAGTAGTGGTAAGGTGACAGCACAGGCTTGGGTTAGTAAGCTTGATACATTTCTCAAATTGTGACTGATGGCTGAGGAAGATGCTATCAGATATGGGACACTACATCTTGAGGGAGTAGCTCACAATTGGTGGCACCACGGGATGGTGACACTCCATCATGATCGGATCACATCTTATCAAGAGTTTGTGGATAGGCTGGTAGAGCATTTTGATAGGAGGGATCGAAAGTCCTATTTCTGAGAGTTGGCACAGTTGAGCCAGAGTGGTAGTCTAGAGTCTTACATTGGTGACTTCCAGAAATTATCAGTGATGGTTCCTGACATTTCAAAGAGGCGACTTGTAGTACTCTTCATGGAGGGATTGACAGAACCATTGAGAGGTTGGATCAAAGGCTTTGATCCTCCTTCATTACAGGAAACTATGAAGAAGGCGCGTAGTATGGAGATGGCAGCCCCATCAAGTAGATCTAACTCCAAAGGTACTTCTTCATCCAGGGACAATAAGGGCTTCAACAGGAATAGAGAAAGACCAGGTTTCAACATAGATAAATCAGGTGTTAAGAATGATTCAAAGGCCAACCCAGTAGCACCACCTTTGGATAGAGAGGCTCTTAATGATCTACGTAGGAAGAAGCTTTGTTTCTACTGCAAAGGTCCATATGATGCTAATCACAATTGTCCTTTGAGGCCTAAGGGCAAAGCAAATCGGGTGATGTGGGCCTATTATGAGGATGAGGAATCAGAAGATTCTAAACATCACGATTGTTCCAAGGAGCCAGAGGCTGAGGCTTCAGAGCCTAAGGTAGAGGCAGAGTCAAAGCTCCAAATTCAGGAGGCACGTCTATCTAACATCCAACACGAGGGATCATTCAGACTCCATGGAGTTTTGGCAGGACAGAGGGTCATCACCCTTCTTGACATGGGAGCCACACATAATTTTATTGATACTAGATTTGTGGAGAAGCGCAGACTCACCACCAAAGAGTTTGAGGGCATTAGAGTTAAGGTAGCTAATGGTTACACCCTCAGGTGTGAGCGGATGATCAGAGATCTCCCATTGCGCTTGAACAACTATGAGTTCAAGGCTGATTATTATGTGGTCAACATGGGGGATATAGATTTGGTTTTGGGCATGAAGTGGCTTCATTCCCTTGAAGTAGTCACTCTTAGTCTTAAGGATATGGAGATCCGTTTTGATGTTGATGGGAAGGCTCACATTCTTAAGGCAATATGGGATGGCAACATCAAAACTATTTATTTACATCAGATGGAGAGGCTCATGCGACATGACATGGTAGAGTGGGCTGCCGAGTGCACATTGGCACCAATGTAGGAGGGACAACAGAAGATCGAGTATCATCCTGACATTCAGCAGTTGAGAGTCAAGCATGATAAGGTATTTAGTGACATTCCACTAGGGAGACCTCCAGACAGGGGCATTGAGCATATTATTGAGCTTGAGGAGGGCGCTAAACCCATTATGATTACTCCTTATCGACATCCTAAGTGGTTGAAGGATGAGATCGAAAAGACAATTAAGGAGTTACTGGCTATGGGTCACATTCAGCCTAGCAAATCACCGTTTGCTTCTTCAGTTGTTCTAGTGAAGAAGAAGGATGGCACCCTATGCATGTGCATTGACTACAAAGCCCTGAATAAGAGAACCATTACGAACAGGTATCCTATACCTCATATTGACGAGCTTATTGATGAGCTCCATGGTGCACATTACTTCACGAAGATAGACTTAAGGTCAGGCTATCATCAGATCAGGGTTCGTGAGTAGGACGTGGAGAAGACAGCTTTTTGTTGCCATTGTGGACACTATGAGTTTATAGTGATGCCATTCGGGCTCACTAATGCACCGGCAACATTTCAGTCCACCATGAATAGAGTCTTCCATTCACTGTTGAGGAGGTTTGTACTTGTTTTTTTGATGACATTCTTATATACAGTAGGACTTGGCAGGAGCATTTGGCTCATCTAGAGACTGTACTCAGCATCTTGGAGAGGGAATCCTTGTATGCCAAGGAGTCCAAATGTGATTTGGGGATGACCGAATTGTTATACTTGGGTCATATTATCAGTGCAAGGGGAGTGCGGATGGATCCTGAGAAGATCCGCGCTATCATAAACTGGCCTATCCCAGCAAACCTAACACAACTAAGGGGATTTCTAGGTTTGCGTGGATTTTATCGTAGGTTCATGAATGGTTATTCAGGACATGTAGTTCCTATGACATATTTGATGAAAAAGGGTGCTTTTTGTTGGACACCTGAAGCACAAGAGTGTTTCAAAAGGTTTAAGGAGTTGATGACTACGTGCCCAGTTTTGGCACTACCTGATTTTTCGAAGCCTTTTGAGCTTCAGTGTCATGCTTCAGGCGAGGGCATTGGAGTGATGCTTATGCAGGACAAAAACCCCATAGTATATGAGAGCCATAAGCTCAGGGGACCAGAGAGACTGTACAACATATATGATAAGGAGATGCTTACTATCATGCATGCCTTGGCAAAATTTAGGCAATATCTCGTGGGCAGCAAATTTTGCATCAAAACGAACCACAACAATTTGAGACATTTCTTGGGGCAGCGAGACCTCAATGATTGTCAGCAGAAGTGGGTGAGTAAAATACAGGCATATGACTTTGACATCTCTTTCATCAAGGGCACCCAAAATGTTATGGCCGATGCTCTTTCACGCAGACCGTATTTGAGTACCATGGTCCACATTACAGAGGATTGGTGACATATGATTATGGCAGAGTATGCCAAGGATACATGGGCATCCAGCATTGTTGAGGGATCGACGGTTGACACCAGATATACTCTTGTGAATGACTTGATCATTTACAAGAACAGGGTTTATTTGATCCCAGGATCATCGATGAAGAACATTATCATGCAAGCCTTTCATGTTGTACCCACTTCAAGACATCTCAGATATTTTAAGACTTACAGACAGATTAGGGAGAGATTCACATGGAAAGGCCTCAAAGTAGATGTTCTTCAGTATGTGTGTGAGTGCCTTGTTTGTCAACAGAACAAGCAGGAGAACACGTACCCACGGCCACTTCTAATTCCTGAAAGGAAGTGGGAGTGTTTGTCGATGGATTTCATTACAGGCTTGCCTAAAGCCCAAGGACGAGATTGCATATATGTAGTTGTGGATCGATTAACGAAGTATGCCCACTTCTTTTCGATTACCACCACACACACAGCTACACAGGTAGTAGAGGTTTTCTTTCGAGAGGTATTCTGATTGCATGGATTGCCTCAGAGCATAGTGAGCGACAGGGATAGTCGGTTCCTGAGTCACTTCTGGCAGGAGGTGTTCTGACTCTGTGGGACCGAGCTTACACCTAGCACCAGCTACCACCCGCAGACCGATGGACAGACGGAGATAGTGAACAAATGGGTGGAGGGCTACCTCAGGAACTACATTGCAAGGCAGCAAAAAGCTTGGGTCAAGTGGATTCATTTGTGTGAATATTGCTATAACACGACTTTCCACATGACCATTCAGATGTCTCCTTTTATGGCATTGTACGGGTATGAGGCATCGAGTTTTCTAGATTTGCTACTGAGCGACAGTAGAGTGCTGAGTGTTGGAGACTTATTGCAGGAGAGTCAGGATACTATGAGGACTCTCAAGGAGAATATTGCTAAGGTGCAGAATCAGTAGAAGTAGTATGTAGATCAGCGGAGGACCGAGAGATCTTTTGATGTGGGTGACATGGTCTATCTTATGCTGCAGCCTTACCGTCAGTCTACTCTTAAGAAGAGTGGAGCAGAGAAGCTTAAGCCACGTTACTACGGTCCTTTCAGGATCCTGAGACGTGTTGGAGAGATGGCTTATGAGCTAGAGCTTTCGACAGAGAGCAAGGTACACAATGTCTTTCATGTATCATGCCTCAAAAAGGCGTTAGGACACCGTGTGATACCTTCTACAGTTTTACCTCCCTTAGATGATGAGGGAAAGTTGATTTTAGTACCTGAGTCCATCTTGGAATCTAGAGAGAGACAGTTGCGTAGGAGGACTATCAGGGAATATTTGGTAAAGTGGAAAGATTTGCCAGTGGAGGATGTGACATGGGAAAGTGAGGATATTCTACAGCATCTAGAGTTGAGATTGCTTGAGGACAAGCAATTTCAGGAGGGGTGGGCTGTCATGTCCCCTTCTAGTTGACATCTTTTCGAGCGGATGATTAGCCTATTATGTGACCCTCGTAGGCTGATGGGATGGATAGAGGGTCTTGATGGAGATGGGCTTGGATTTCGTTCGGGCTCTTTCGGACATGAATTAAGGGAGATATTAATATTTGATTGATTTAATCAAATATTAATTATTTGGTCTAATTTTAATTAATTATTAATTATTAATTATTGGGTCTAATTTTAAGATCCTAATTCTAATTTAAGAATTGGTCTAATTTTAAGACCCTAGTTCTAATTTAAGAAGCCCTAAGTCTAATTTAAGGGAATCTAATTTTAGCAAGCACACCTTTGGAGGGGTATAAGAATTTCTCATGGGAGAGAGTTTGTATTATGATTGATTATTGATATTGATTCTTGTTAAGAAATTCTTCTGTGAAGACTGAGCCAAGGGTTCCAGGATTCCATTTGCATTGAAGAACGTCAACTCTTCATTGTGTGCGATTCAGAGGTTGTGAGAGATCAGCCGATCTATTGCCAAATTGAGAGATAACTTCATCCAGAAGTTATCACAGGGGTTTACAAGTTTGAGAGATAACTTCACACAGAAGCTATCACAAGGGTTTACAGGTAGTTCTTTATTTTGAGTTTTGATTCAAGAATTATCCAGATATAGATCTTTTGTATTAGCCCATAGTTCTATAGATCAGGTTCAAGCATACAGGGTGTGTTATATCGGCGGCCGTATGAAGTCCGTACAGATCCGTGAAAATCCGTACGCATCAACAGAAAGATTAGATACCGACATCGGGAGGCAGAGACCTACAGAGACCGACATCGGTCGACATATCACCGGCGTCGGCAGGTTAATGACTCCAGTCGACCGACGACGGCAGTATAACCGACGTCGGCGACTGTGTTTTTTACACAGCAGGTCGAGACGAACCAGTTCCAGATTTATTTCCCAATTTTTGCGGAATACTCAGGGTATTAAGGCCGTATTTTCAATATTCATTGTATACCTGACAGAGGTTCTCTATTGTAAGCATATGAGCAAATAAATAAGAGATTATACTGTGATTTATTTATCTATTTGAAGATATTTTGCAGAAATACAGATAAGCTATTCAACGCTTTATTTTAGTATCCGAAGGGATACTACAAATGGGAAAGGCCCCCTTCATTTTCCAAACATGCTAAAGACCACAAAAACCTTGAAACGAGCAATAATCTACACGATGCCCAATAATAATATTGCCACCACAACATTATTAATAAACCATCCATTTGAAAAAATGATAATAATGCCACCTCACTTAATAAAAGTTTTAATTTATGTGAGCTTGGCCGCTTTAAACTATGCAAAAGAGACCACGGGAGGAGGGGGATGAGTGACTTTTGAAGGACGACAAGAACTTCGTATGTCATAAATTATTTATCCTCATTTTTTGGTCAAACTCCTCCACTCAATGTGATCTAATCCAAGCATGTCCATTGGTTGTGCTTCATGGGCAGCGCACAAATGGGTTAATGTGAACCTTTCATTGTTGGACAGCCGTGAGTGGGGAGTTAGCCATGTGCAGGATGGTGAGGCTGTGGATAGGCTGACCTATGTATAACATTGGGTCGTAGCTAAAACGCAAACAAAACTCATGATCTCTCTCTCTCTTTCTGTTTTTTTCTTAAATATATATTGATTATGATGATCTCCTTTTTATGAAACATGAACCTTTGCAAAATGAATTAAAGAATGGTTATCGAATGCCAAAGAAAATCTTGTCATGATTCGACTGCCCAAAAGTGACGGAGGATTCGGAGAGAAAGTCGTGCAAAGTCAGGTCGGGGTTTCAAATACGTTGTGGCTGTGATAAATGAAACACAATCCGTTACAATAATGCAATAAACTCAGCCGAATCCAAAAACTTTACAAATCATTGAAACCTTATAAATTTATATTTTTTTAAAAGGACGTCTCATTAAAGAGTAGAAAATTTTGAAGACCCACTAAAAATATCACAAAATTTAGAAAATTTTATATTTATTTAATTTATTTTTAAAAAATAAAAAAAATTGTTATACGGATTTATTCTCAGAATGTTTAAAATTTTCAACAAATAAAAAAATTCATAAATTTCTATTCTGGAAGAATTGACATATGTTATTTGAGTTTTGAGGCTTTTTGGACAGAATGATAGGGACTTTTTTACCCCATGATGCCGTAGAAAAACCTTGTCTCTAGAAAACAACATATCTTACTCTGTGGAGGTAGTCTTCCATTGCTCTAATACCATATTGGGAAAATAGGGGATATGCATAAACCATGGTTTGAGTTAACTCGAGAACTAGCTCACAATAGACATGGGAAGAGAGGCGAGAGAGGATCAAAATATAATACACCATGTTACAACGAAATTTATCTATATAAAATAGAAGAGGTGAGGAGTATAAATAGGTGACGTGGATAATAAATCAAACCAGGAGCTTTCCCTTAAGTTCTAGAATGTTCATAGAAGCTAGAACATTCCAAAATTCTAGAATATTCTAAATTTAGATAGACTTCATTATAGATGGTGACATATGCATGTGCATACCCTAACTAACTTTAGTGGAGATAGCTAGTTAAATAAGTTTAACTTACTAAGGTGCATCATGAATTTTTTTCACTAATATGGTCCACGAATAAATACAAGCCCTTTGGCAACCCTAGCTATAATCATCACTTGTAGGCCAAGGCAAAGGAACACATACATCTGTAAGTCAAATAGGGATGGCTCAACTCCACTTCAATTCAATTTAGGGTTCCTCTAATTCAATTCCTCAATATACTTGAAAGGATCTAATAGTATGCAAAATTTTTTAATCTGAAAAATTCAAACAAACAAAAAACAACCAAGTAGGGGAAAGAGATAAAATAAGATATACATTAAAATTGCAAAATTTAAAAGTAATTCAAACTAAAACCCATGTAAATATTGATATGTAAAGATGAACATTGATCTTCAATAAGGGTTAAAAAGTTATCAATAGAACAAATTTAGTTTAAATTGTATATTAATCTTTGTTGGTGTAGACTTTTATCTCAATGGATTTTGTCTACAAGGTTTGGTCAAGCTTGCTTAGATTTAAGAAGGGTCCTTAGTAACAAATAATTTCACATGCTTGAGGATGTTGGGATATGTGTATTTTTCACAGAGGTGGATCCTTTCTGTGTAATTTTTGGGTAATATTTTTTTCAATACTTGAATGCTTAATGAGATAATGCTCTTTTGCACAACTTTCTTTGTGTGAGATTTTTTATTTCAAGTTATATGATTTTATTCTACAGGTTCTTCATGCTTGTATAGTTGTTCATTTGATCATGGTGAAATCTGACATAATATTAGATCCATTATAACAATCTTACACTACATACACTACATTCTTGTTATATTTTATAGTTTCAGTTATCAAGGTTTTGGTAGATTTTTCAAAAACTCATGTAAATATTTATAGTCAAAGTCTCTAGACTAAAAATGGACAATACTTTGGATTCAAAAGCTGTGAAAACCCTAAGATTGGCTGTAAACATGACCTAGTTTTGTGACAGTCATTTTCAACCATTATTGTAGGATTTCAAGTAGTTTTCTTGGATTTTATGCATTTTCATACTACCAGAGTCTTCAATTTGAAAAATCTTTTTGAGTTTTTGTGGGTTTGATAGATTATAAAGTAGGTGGGTATGTGCACGAAGTTGGAGGATAATTTCATGGACATTTTAGGTAATGTGTCACATTATTAAATAACATGATCACATTATTTAATTAACATGATCGTATTGTTAAAATTATGGCTTGATAATTACTGAACCATAATGCATACGTGTTATTGAATTTACAATAATGCGTACATGTTATTATAAATTTAAATAACATGTACATGTTATATTATGCATTATACAATGTGTACATATTATATAACACATACACTTTTCTTTGTTATAAGTTCAAAATGAACCCCACAAGCATTTGGGAGTTGCACATGAAGCCAACCTTGTCCATAAGCTTATATTTACTACTCTAACTGTTAATTATAAGATACTTTAAATTTATTGTAGTAAATATAAGAAATTATGGTCACTCAACATCTGATAGAGTTTGTTTCACAGTTGCATGCCTTACAATTTAGAAAATAATTTTTCAAAATCCAATTAGGTCAGTACTTAGGCATTTTTAGGGTCTAAGTATTAAACCTAAGGATTTTAGGACATAAGTTTTGTAATTGATATGCATTTTTGGTAAACATATAGTCATATTTTAGGTTTTTGTGCCTTTCATATTGATTCCTAGCATTTCCAGGAGTGTTAGGTTTGTCAAAATTGAGGTTTTTAGACCACTCACTTTGAAATTGATGCAAAGTGGTGTTATTGGGGTAGTTTAGGTCACATTGATGATATGCACACATCAAAAAACTGATTTACATGTTTATTTCACTTGATCATCGCCGATCCCTCATCCTTAATCAATTTTTACTCATTTATCATTACCCATAATCACTCTTTCATCAATCCTCATTATCTCTAATCACTCCCTCATTAACCCTCACTATCTCTAGTCATCTCTAATGACTCTCTTATCATTCATAATCACTCCTCTATTGACTCTCACTATCTGTCATCATCCCTATTCACTCTTTCCTCATTATTCATCACTCCCTTATTGACCCTCACCATCTATCATCATATTTAATCACTCGCTCATCATTCCTAATCAATCCCTCATTGGCTCTCACCATTTCTTATCATCCCTAATCACTCCCTCATTGGCCTTTACCATCCCTAAGCACTGCTTCATCATCCCTAATCAATCCCTCCTCATCCCTCATCATATCTAATCACTCCCTTATTTACCCTCACCATTCCTCATCATTTATAATCACTCCCTCATTGCCCCTCACCATCCCTCATGATGTAGAGCCCTATTGCATACTCTACTTGTCCAAGCTCTTTGTCAATATCCACGTAGCTTTCACTTTGTCTTTTCTTTCTTGATCTCTATCTTTGGACCCTCCACACATTTCAAATTCACATATGCATTTGATTCATTTCATTTATTCTCCATCATTATTTGGATGGTTTCATTAAACTCTTCATTATATTCTCCTTACTTAATGCATTCAATCTCTCTTACTTTAAGACTATCCCCCTTACTAGTCTTTATGCTTTATAAAAAAATGGATCAAATCTTGTCTTTGGTTCTTTAGGCTTTAACAGGGCTTTTGACAAACTTCCTTCCACTCCTTTGAGTTTTCTCTAACTTCTTCTCAACCCTTCTTAACTTTTCAACACAATTCTCATATCATACACTACCTCTTACTCTGTCATAGACTCTTCTTTCATGGACTCAAATCATCAAATTAACCTCATTTATGGATACATTATAATATATCCCATTTATTCACAAAGTTATATGATTTGGTTCAACTATTTGATAGTTTATTTTGGCTCTTTCTACTCTTGAATTATTTCTTTAGGTTTCCTTCTATCCTGTCTACCACACAGTCCTACCCCATCCATATTTATCCATTATTAAAATAATTTAAAACACTATATTATATTTGTGAATGTTGAACTCAAATGTTTCACCAAATTTCATGAATTATTGATATTTACAACTCCTAAAAACTCACTTTGAAAGTAGAAACCCTAATACAGGGTTTGGATTGGTTTCATAGACCTAAGAAGGGTCAAAATAATATTTCAATCTTCCAAAGACATTTATAATGAATTTTACTATTTAATTAGGTCTAATTTAACCCTATTCACATTTTCCTAGTGTTATATTTCCCTTCTTAAGTTACAATAAATTGACTTAACCAAATTTGAATAGACAGTGTACTCAGTCATAGGTCTATAGTAATTAAAGAAGAGGTTATTTGTTCTAATTCATTAAAAAAAGGGTTATAAGTCAAAATTAAGGTTTAAAATCCTTTGTAAAATATTTACGCACTTTAAAAAAATCAATGCCTTCCATCTATAACACTCAATTTGGCAATTTTCATGAGATACCACTTTGACTGTGTTAAGTTTCTTGATGACTGAAAGACTATCTTAGTTTTGTTTTTGATCATGTAAATATATGAAAGATAATTGAAAGAATATAAAACTTCATGATCATATGAGAATCAAATCACCAACATATACATTTTAATCTTCACTGCAATACATGTATATACCTTCTCACACAGATGCATACTGAGAACTTTTGCTTGTAGAAGATAAGGTTGTGTTATTTAACATAGAATGTCCTTAAAAGAATAAAAACATACAATGTTTAAATACTATTAAGTAATTATTATTATTTCAAGTTACTAATTACTCATACATTCCAAACTCCCACCAAATAGAATCTCCTCTTCCATAAGACTCTGACTTTCACTCAGATTTCAAAGCACAGTTTGTAAAAGCACAAGGTACACAGTTTGTAATTTGAACATTCAAAAGATTTGAAATTCAAATGAAAAATTATATAATAACCATCAAAGAAAATGTATTTTCAACATACCACTCAAAAAAATAACACAAATAACTTGTTACTAGTCATGTTTCATGATCATGCACAATGTCAAATATCTTTGCACATATTCAAGAAGATGTAGGGTCTATTTGATTTATTATTTTCAAATAATAAAAAATTATCTTTATTCACTTTTTTGGGGTTCTTTACATTCATCCTTTTGAATCCTACCCCCTCCAACTCTCTTGAATTTGACTCTAAAAACAAAATAAGACATGGACAAGACTCTTATTACCAAATAACCATCAACTAAATTCTAACTTCTTTTGTATGTCAAGAGTGTCATCAAATAGTTAAAATAATAACATATTTATAAAATATGAGTTTAGGTCTATGTGTTTTAACATCCTAAAATCCTTTCTAAAGTATAACCACACTAAATTCAATGTTGGACTTCTTGAAACAAGATTGAAGTCTTTATGAAAGTTCAAAAACTCAAATGAAAGATTTGGTGGGAAAGTCCAATACAACTCTAACTCAAAATTGACACAAAAATAAAAACTTAGAAAGACCCCTACAGACTTCTTATGACCTTGACCACCTTTTAAAGAATCTAAACATGTAAACTAGATCACTATTTATATTGGGTAGTGTTGCTCCTACATCACCTCATCATCCCTAATCATTGATTCATCATACATCATCATCTCTAATCACTCATCCCTCATCTCCCCTAATCACTCCCTCATTAATCCTCACCATCACTCCTTCATCCTCTGTAATCACTCCTGCATGGACCCTCACCATCCCTCATCATCCCTATTGACTCTTTCATCATCTCTACTCAATTCATCCTTATCTCTCCTCATCCTTAGTCACTCCATCCAATACCTTGATGGTGGTATTTTGTTATATTTTAACAATGTCAGGAGATACAAGTAGAAAGTTGAGTGCTAGCATAAAATATAAGACATGATGATCAAAATTATGTAGAGGCAAATTTGAAACACAAATATTTAATACCTATGAAGATATATGGGCCTATTAGAAATGATGTAATTCAAAAGTAAAAATCCACCAAAAAATAGAAGAAATTAAAACCACCATAGCACCATAAATGGGTAGTAAATACATGAGGATCACCAAGCTAGGCAATTTCTTGAAACCAATCAATTGCTTTTGATATGAGGACATTTTATGATCTGAATAATTATTTTTAAGGCCTTCTATTTGTATGTATATTTATTGAGTAATCATACCAGAGAGTGAAAAATAATTTTCAAATGATTATAACAAGTAGTCTAGGATTGGAAAGTGGTGCTTAATTCATAACTTCACTATTCAATCCAATGAAGAGTGTCACACTATGAGCTCTCTACTTGCACACCTCAAGAAGTGGGTACAAGTTATCTAGTGTTATAAAAATTCAAGTAGATAATAGATTTTGAACCCAAGGATATGGTCAATATTAAAAATATCTCTACTTCTCCCAATAAGAAATTACATGAATTAAAAATATTGTTTCATTAATAAATGTAGATCAATGGTGAGATAATACACTTCATTATTTCTAATGGAAGTCAGAATAATTTAATTTTTTCTAAATCATATTTTCAAAAATTGAACTTGAAATTTATACATCATCCATAACCATACACTAGTGTATGGTTCAGTGTAGGCCTTGAAAAATAGATCACCTAGTAGTGTCACTTGGTGTACAAAATCAAACTTTTTTAAATATGCAATCCTTTGTGACATCTCAACATTATAGGGTGGGATGTTTTACATGTGGTCAAGCATGTATTTACCATTGAAATATAGTCTATGAAGTAAATAATTGAAATTTTATGATAGATTTTCTAGATCTGAAATACCATATATCATAGTTAGTTCATAAGCTTTTAGTCATTAGTGCCAGGAAGTGCAAGAATATTTTTAGTTCTAGTAAGAAGTATATTGTTAATAATAAGAATTAAATATTTAATGACATCCTTATGTCACCATATCATTGTGTGGTTTATCCAAAAATAACAAAGATGAAATAATTAAACCATAAACTAGATGAATACAAGGATATCTTTTAGTCACTTAAATAAGTTCTTTCATACTATACACTAAACAATACTATTAATTTGATCCCTTAACTACCTCTACCTCAAACCTCTTTATACAACATATCATTTCTAGATAATGAATAGATCAAGTGATAGATCCATGAAATCATGGATAATAGACACATCATACCCAAATCATTACCTTGCAGAAACCCAATTATGTTTGTGCCAAAGTTATGAATCAATTAAATAATCTTAACAAGATTAACATGAATAAATATTATCCTCATTTAAATTTGATTAGGTATTATGAGGTATGAGAAGTGAGTGATTAGGGATGATGAGGGATGGTGATAGTCAATGAAGGAGTGATTAGGGAGTTAAGCTTGAGTGATTAGAGATGATGAAAGATAACTAAGGTCAATGAAGGAGTGATTAGGGATGAGTAGGGATGAGGAAGGAGTGAGTAGGGATGAGTAAGAAATTAGGTATGATGAGGCATGAGGAAAGAGTGATTAGGGATGATGAATGATGGGGAGAGAGTGATTAGGGATGATGAGGAATAGTGAGGGTCAATGGAGGAGTGATTATGGATGATAAGGAAGTGATTAGAGATGACTAGGGATAGTGAGGGTTAATGATGGAGTTATTATGGGTAATCAGGGATGAGTAGTAAGTGATCAAGGATGAGGAAGGGGTGATGATCAAGTGAAATTAACATGTAAAGTGGTTGTTTGATGTGTGTAGGTCATTAATGTGACCTACACTACCCTAATAACACTGCTTTGCATCAATTTCAAAGCGAGTGGTTTTTAAAATTCAATTTTGACAAACCTTAGACTCAAAAATTCTAGGAATCAATCTAGAAGGAATAAAAACTAAAAAATGACTATATGTTTACCAAAAATGGATATCAATTGCAAAATCTATGTTCTAAAATCCCTAAGTTTAATACTTAGACCTTGAAAATGCCTAAGTACCGCCTTGATTGTGATGAAAAGTTAAGTAGGGTTGAGAAAATTTAGAGAGAAATCAAAGGGGTGGAAGTTTGTTAAATACCTATTAAATATTAAGAAACTAGAGACAAGATTTGATGCAAGTTGCTAGAAAGCATAAAAAACTCGTAAGAGGGATAGTCTCGAAGTAAGAGAGATTGAATGCATTAGGTAAGGAGAATAAAATGAATATTTTAGTGAGAACATCACAATAATGATGGAGAAAAAATGAAATGAATAAAATGCAGATTTGAATTTGAAATGTGTGGAGGGTCCAAATATAGAGATCAAGCTAGAAAAGACAAAGTGAAATCTATGTGGATATTGGTAAAGAGCTTGGACAAGCATAGTATGCAATAGGGCTCTGCATCATGAGGGATTGTGAGGGGAAATGAGGGAGTGATTATAAATGATGAAGAATGGTGATGGTCAATAAGAGATTGATTAGAGATAATGAGGGATGAGGAGGGATTGATTAGGGAGTATAAAATGATGATTAGGGATGGTAAAGGCTAATGAGGGAGTGATTAGGGATGATTAGGTAGTGATTAGGGATGATGAGGGAGTGATTAAAGATGATGAAGAATGGTGGGGGTTAATGAGGGAGTTATGAGGGAAGAGGAGGGATAAGGAGAGAGTGATTAGGGATGATGAGGGATAGTGAGGGTCAATATAGGAGTGATTATGGATGATAAGAGAGTGATTAGAGATGACTAGGGATAGTGAGGGTCAACAAGGGAGTGATTAGGCAAAATGAGGATTGATGAAAGAGTGATTATGGGTAATAAAATATGAGTAGGAAGTGATCAAGCATGAGGGAGGGGTGATGATCAAGTGAAATCAACATGTAAAGTGGTTTTTTGATGTGTGTAAATCATCAATGTGACCTACACTACCACAATAACACCACTTTGCATCAATTCAAAGTGAGTGGTTTGAAAACATCAATTTTGATAAACCTAAGACTCCTAGAAATGCTAGGAATAAATTTGGAAGGCACACAAACCTAAAAAATGACTATATGTTTAGCAAAAATGGATATCAATTGCAAAATTTATGTCCTAAAATCCCTAGGTTTAATACTTAGACCGTGAAAATGCCTAAGTATTAACCTAATTAGATTTTGAAAAATTATTTTCCACATCGTAAGACATGAAATTGTGAGATCAACTGTATTAGATGTTGAGTGACCCTAATTTCTTATATTTACTAAAATAAATTTAAAGTATCTTATACTTAACATTTAGAGTAGTAAATATGAGCTTATGGAAAAAGTTGGCTTCACGTGCAACTCCCAAATGCTCATGGAGTTCATTTCGAAATTATAATAAAGCAATGAGTATGTATTGTATAATAAATAATATAATTCATACGTGTTCCATAGCATGTACATGTTATTTGAATTTAAATTGAAAACCAAGCCTTTAGGCTCAGAAATGGCTTGGATTTCTGAGCCAAAGGCTTGGGATTGTTCATCTACAACCGCTACTGAGATTTTTAGGAAAACCAAAAAAATTAAAATTCAATCACCAAATATGCTATGGATTTCAACTTTAAAATTTGAAAAATTATTACTTTTAGGATGAACACATTGCCATCTTTCTAAATGTATGATTTTTATAAATTTTGGGCTATTTTAATGGTTCAAACTATATTTATTTCTAAAAACACCTTTTTTAGGCCATTACATGCCTCACCCATAAGGTTTTCATTTATCCACCTACAAAAAAATTATATGGTAACAAACTAGGCCTAATTATCCACATATTGAAAAATAAAAAAATCAATTTTCATTTTTTCTTGAGGTAGTTAGGGTGGGTTGCACAGATGGCTATCCATTTTTTTGTTAGTTTTAAGGGCATACTTAATTATAAAATTAATAAAAAAAATTTATCAAAAAAATAAAATAAAAATTCATAACACACTAGAATATCTAATCTAAATATTCACCAAAGGGTTTCTCACAATATTTAATGATGCTCAAAAAATTATGGGTCACACAGAATGGTACAATTCAAATTTTCTTAAAAAAAATAGGAGGTCCTCTCAAAATTTTAGATGTTTAACTAATTTATATTTAACCATTTTTTTTAAAAAAAATAGTTTTTTGGAAACTAGACTTGAAATTCTACAATTCATGTTTTTGTACCATCTTCAAATTTTGAGTGTAGCCATCTCTAATTATCTACAAAAATTCAAAATTTCAAAATTTTAAAAAAATCATGTCCACGGGTAGGCCCTTTTTTGTCCCCCAAGTTGGTGCACTTAACCATGGCTTTACTAGTTTTGCAAAAGGCCAAATTTATTTCTATGTATCTGAGTTCTTCTTGAAGGATTTTTTGCTTAGTTTCAATGACATTTTTTTTTAGAATTTTGGACTTAGATTATTTATGGGCTCTTTTCAGTCCCTCTTCCACATGGCAATACAACCCATAAATGCATGAACATTTCCCCACCTTTGCAAAATCAAAGTCTCACTAGCTTGACCTAGGATGATGTGAAAATAAAACTATGTGCCTATGTCTTATACCTTCATGAGGCCCAAGGGCAGCCACCATGACCCCCTACTATGCACAACCCTTAACCCCTCGTCATATGGTGTGGTCACATAGCTTAAATTTGGATTCCTACTAGTGGAGGATCGACATTAGTACCCAATTTCAACTATTTGCACACCAAAATTTTCTTTAATTTGTGCATTTTATTTTTTCAACACTATTGTTACTAATTTTTTTCATGTAAGGATATTTTAAAACACACATAACTTTTGAAAGGTAGTTGAAATTTGAGTGTCGTATTCTTCAAAAGTGCTTTTTTTTTCATGCTCTATGCATTGGTGGTGTTTTTGCCCTCTTTATCTCTTTTAAATCCAACTATTGTTCACTCTTAAACACATTATCAATTAAATCTGACATCCCTCCATTTTTTTCATACTTATGTACATTCACTCAAGATGTATTCTTAACTAAGTCTGACATCTATATAAGCGTGCTTATACTTTTAAATTAAGGGGGGGGGTTCACTTTGATAGTTCTGAGGGGGTACTATGTGGTGTTGTGTATTATTATTTTATATATTTATTCCTTCTTTTCTATAACAACCTATTTTCTACATTATGGATTCAAGTCAAATAAGTCCACTCACACTATCTAATTATCATGAATGCAAATCCAAAATGAAAATAATTTTTTAATCCAAGGGTTACCATCAAATTATAATGTGCACTAAGATTGAACCTAGTGTAGCATAAGAAAAAATCAAATGGTTTAATAATTGTAATAAATTCTATGGACTACTATGTCATTCCATATTTCGTGATTTACTCTTTTGCATAGAATCTCTCAAAACTCCTACTCAAGTGTGGTCCATTATGAACAGACTCTTTGTAAAGTATAATGTGATGGGAGGCCATGAGCTAGAGAATGAGATCATCAAACTGAACATAGATGACTACAACACCCTCCAAGGCTTCTTCACTAATCTTAGACTTCTAAGATTGTAATTAAAAAAATATGGAATTGGCAAGAGAAATAAGAAACTTGTTTTGTCGATACCCTCCAAACTGGGTGCAAATTATTCTTTATTTGTATCCACTTTCCATGCCACAAAAAAATTCTCTTATATTCATATGGAAGATGCCTTATTTAGATACATTTATTAACGACTTAATTTGGGATAAAGATAAGTTGATACAGATGGGCACAGTGAAGTCTTTGAAATCTCATGCACTTTTTTCTAAGAAAGAGAAGGATTCAAACCATAGAGAGAAGAAATAGAAAAAAAAGGATCAAGATAAGGATGAAAATTCTCCCACCTCCAAATTCAATTATGAGTTATCTCTTTCAATTTCTAAGCCTAAGAAAGATTGGATCAAATGTGGGTTTTTCTTAAGAAAGCATGATGAAAGAAAATGTTTGAAGAATTAGATTGATCAACTGACTAAGAGTATCAAGAAACACAATATCAGCATCCCAAATTCTACCAATCATCACTCATAAACCCATGAATCCTCTAAGGTGAATGACCATGGTAAATGGGTCGATGCACAAAGTTGGGGGATTAAAAACATGACAGTCCCACAAATTTGTAATTTTTTTTACAAAGATCAAACACCTTTTTAAAAAAATGTGCACACCCTTTTTTGAAAAATTGGGGCTCCAATTTTCACTCGAGCCTCAAGGGTATACACCCTTTTGAAAGGGCATACATCTTTTCCCTTTCCAAAGAGTGTTTGCCCTTTAAAAAGGGTGTACACCCTTTACAATACAAAGGTTGTTTGCCCTTTATAAAGGGTGTTCACCCTTTTTAAAGGGTGTTCACCCTTTTTAAAGGATGCACACCGTTTGTAATGGCTATACACCCTTTGTAAATCATTAAAGGCATATGCCCTTTACATTAATCTATTTTTAACACAACTAGAAGTGAAAACCTACATCCAAGAGATTTTCAAGGAGATTTTTGTTTTACCAAATTTTTAGATTGACTCACACGTTTTGAATTTTTATTTTGCCAACAAGATTCATTATTGGATTGCTTTAAATTAGGTATGTTATTTTTGTATTTTTATTTTTTCATTTCTATTTATATCTATTTATTGAACTAGGTTTTTAGATTTAAATTTGTATTGGATTTTTTACATTGGCTAAAAAAAATCTATATTTTTTTTAAAAATTAGATACACAAGTTTGATAGATCTATTTTTTGAAGAAAATGTTAGACAAAAAGCCAGAATTTGATTTTGCACATGAAGAAGTTAATTTTTTTGAGAAATACAATTCCAAACATCAACAATTACAAATTATTATTAGTGGTTTGCATCACTCCTTAGCTGATAGTGCACAAATTTTACTTGCCAATACATCTAAGTTTGTTTGTAATGAAGTGGAAAATGTGAATTCACAACTGGATGAAATGTTGCATCGAAGAGAGGCTCTTAAATTTTTTTATTCTAATAAATTATCATATGAAGATGTGAAGAAAAAATAACAAAAGAAGATTTCTGTGCTTTATTTATTAAACCTAGAACCAACCAACCTCCACCAACAAATTACAAACACATTAGTATTAATTGGTGTGTTCATGAGGAGATTAAAAATGACTTTTTAGATAGGTGTTGAATGGTTTTTGATGAGCCTCCATGCAACAATAATGAGGTTCCATTATATTCTTTGAGAAAATTGTATTGTGAGTTTGTATTACAAGCAATTCCAAATTATTTTGACATGAAGGCATCCCAAGGTAGGGGAGGTGGGTCTTCATTTCTAAGCCCTAGTGCTAGGTGGAACCAAAAATCTCATAACCAACCTCTGAAAAATATAAGAATGATATCACATGCCACTATTCCTAAAATTTTGCATTGTAACATATAGATGGGCACCCTTGAAGTGGTTACTAGTTTGACATAAGTTATGATTGATTATGGTATGCATACTTTTTATACTTCTACTCATCCTATAGGTGGTGATTGTGGTAATGGTGGTGTTGGAAGTAGTGGTATTAGGGGAAGTGGTAGTGGTGGTGTTGGTGTTGGTATAGGTTCTAGTGTCCCTCCTTCTACTCATGTTATAGTTCTTATACATTATTGCACATCATGTGGGAGGAAGTGTATGGGACCTCATATTTAGGTTGGACATACACAAAGTTTATTTATGGATATTAGCATGCCAGAGTGTATGTCATCTACATATGTTTCAGTAGTGTCAAAAAATAGTATGCTAGACACTAGCATGCCAGATAGTATCATGCTATACATTAGCATGCCAGAGTATATGCCACATGTAGATGCTTCAGCAATGCATGCCACTAGCATTTCAGACACTATGCGAGATGTAGTAGCTTCAATGACTCCTATCAAGATACAATAGGCTCATGTTCTAGAGGACAATTCACCATATGTATTTGATACATAGGTTTAATTTTAATTATTGTTTGTAAAATAATATTAAATTTATTTCTAGTACATGTGTTTACTTAATTGACTAATTTATTTGACTGAACTTGTTATTTGTTGTTTGTATCTAGTTTATTGGTGATATTATGGAACCTCAATAGGCCTTGAATCTATATTGTAGGCTGAAATCG
This sequence comes from Torreya grandis, assembly GCA_037957365.1. Taxonomy (NCBI): domain Eukaryota; kingdom Viridiplantae; phylum Streptophyta; class Pinopsida; order Cupressales; family Taxaceae; genus Torreya; species Torreya grandis. The sequence continues at coordinate 758,735 of JARHVA010000081.1, read as the reverse complement.
GCATGGGTGTACCTTACACATAGGTTTGTAAATTTCTAAATTACATATTTATTCATTTACATGTTTATTGTCCTTGTAACAAAAAACCATATTTTAATATATATTATAGTCATAGATTTTTATCATTTAAATTGGATTCACATATTATTCATTTATTAGTTTTATAGTGATGATGGATGCTATGGGCACAACTCATGGATGAGGAAAAGGTTTAGGTGATGTTGCTACTACATCAGAGAATCCACTATCTCCGCAGCAGGTTATGATTTAGGGATAGAGACTGGTGAGAACACATAGTTTAATTATTTTTATCTTTAAGCAATAATATTTTATGTCATATTTACATAATTATATGCAACTCTAGATCTAACAATATATATATGCTGCATAGAATTTCCCATCGCAGGTATATATGTGGTCTCATATACCTAGACAACCATTTAGAGGGAATATGGTGAGTGTATAATCATTTTATAAAATTTTACATTCTTGAAGAATTTATCAAAATTTCAATATACAATTTTAATGCATTAATTTTTATATTTTATATATTGTATAGAGATAATAATTTTCATTGATTGTTAGTGAAATAATGGATGACTCACATTCTGAGATGAGAGTATCTCTTTGTATTGAGGAATTTTACATCCCTAGATCTACGCTTATGGCAACAAAGTGAAATTTATTTGGAGGAAATGAGGAGTAGGAGAGTTAGTTATTATGATAGGGATCTAGTTGTAGGCACAATCTATTTTGTATGCCAATATGGCCCACATTGTACGCCTATATAGTGCATTTCATCTATGTACATAGTTGTAGGCACAATCAATTTTGTATGTCGATATGGCCCACATTATATGCCTAGATGACACATTTTGTCTATGTACAGGTTGTGGTCTACATTTTTCTCGATATATGCTATATTATTTATGTTAAATTATGACATAGAAATTTTCATGTATAACATATATATTATTTAGTAATGTGATTCCTTTACCTATGCATATTTTCTATTTTTATCATTTAATGTTTACACATATTATTGGTTAATGATTGAATTATTACTTCATATGGGGTTAAAAAAATTCACAGTAATCTCTAAGTTAGGTGCTTTGAATGATTATGTATGTTTTACATTTACATATGATATATGATACTTACTTGTTTTATTTACATTTAATTGGATATCAATTTTCAATTATGATGTCTAAGTGGACTTGTGATCAATTTCATGGACATGTAAATATTATATATTTTACTTGATCATAAATGTTAAGAGGTCCAATGATGCACTTGTGTATGTCTTCAACTCCTACTTGTTCATAAAACAAACAAAGACAATTATACGTGTACATATAGTCACTATGGACTACTTATACATGGGTTAATATCGACATTGATATCCCTCTCTAGACTATCCACAAAATTATAATCTTGGCAAGGAAAGAATATAGACACAAATGAAGATATTTAAGCAACCTCAATATTCATTGACTATTATATAATAATTGAGGTTATATTATTATGGTCCTTAAAGAAATATTAAATCTTTATCTCAATATGGAAAACCAATCCATCTGTTGGTTTTGTCTATTTGAACTCAAAAGACTCAAATCTTTGTACAAGCTAATTAAGCCTAAATGCCTCAAAAGGATCAAAACAAGAAATATTTGAAAATAGGGGTATATATTAATATAAAATAACTTATCACAATCTATTGTAGGTAACTCAAATTTTGCAACACCTTAGAAGGTTTTCTACAAACAATTTTATCAAATACCTCTTATAGACCTACTAGTCTTAATGTTGCTCTAACATACCAAAACTCATTCTATAGAATTTGACTTATAATGTATAAGAACTGTAACTCCTTATAATGTATAAGATGAGTCAAGTTATTATATGTAATTAGGTGTTTTATGAATTATCAATGCTTATATAAAAGGTTTGGATATATAATTTTAATATTTTACCCAAAAATTCATAAAATCATGTTTTGTCTATTAGGCCTAATTACCCTCTAGTAGGTCAAAACTCAAGATATAATTTTCTTAAAACAAATTATCATTTTATGAGGTCTGTAAAAATTCATTAAAGGTGTTTCAACCTTAATTTAGATTTTATAGACTCAATTTTTAAGTTTCTAAACCAATCTGTCTCCTTGTTATCAAAGAAACACAAAAATTAGGGTATCTCTTTCACGTACTCGATTGGTCAGAGGAGCCCAATCAATGAACCATCTATGTGAACATGTCTAGATGGGAATTTTTAGAATATAATGACCTTTGTCTAGTCTTAATCAGGCTCTGAGATTTAAAGTTGCAATTGGTCATATGCATCCCTGAAGAGAATTCAATCATCCTTGAGTGTGCAAAATGGGATAATTTTGATCGTGTATTGCACAAGAACCATGAGGGCTAGAGATGAACCAACATATACTAAACATGCAAGGATAAATCCTATAGGAAATACCATGATAATTTTATCTAACTTGAGAGGATGAGATGTGGCAATGAGGTTTCTCTCATGGCCAAATCTCTTAGAATAGGCTAAAAGTTGGTCAGTGAAGGTTGTAGAATCTAACTTATCAGCCCAATCGATGAATCACATACATGAACATATTTGGATGGGAATTTTTAGGCTATCATAACCATTTTCCAATCTTATTCAAGATCTAGGAGCAAAAGTTGTATTTGATTGGAGGCATCCTTTAAGAAAATTCACTCATCCCTGAGTTTGTAAAATGAGCAAACTTCAGTCCTAAGTTGCATGAGAACTGTGAGGGCTAGAGATAAACCATAAAATCCTAAAAATGTAAGGATGTATCTTCTAAGAATTTTAGAGAATATTTTATCTAACTCAAGATGGACAAGATGTGGGAATGATATTTTTCTTACAGTCAAATCTCTCAAAATGGGCTTAAAGTTGGTCAGTGGGGGCACAAAATCTGACTCATCAATCCAATCAATGAACTATCTACATGGACATGTCAAAATGGGCACTTTTAGGCTATAACAACCTTTATATAGTATTGATAAATCTTTGGGAGAAAAATTTGTAGTTGATCATAGTCATCCCTGAATAAAAATCACTTGTCCTTGAGTGCACAAAATAAATGAACTTCGATCATGTGTTGCATGATAACCGTTAGGGATAGAGACAAAATGTCAACTCTTACACATGTAGGGATGAGTCCTATAATAAATACTAAGATTATTATATCTAACTTGAGACATATGATATGTAACAATAAGGCTTATCTCATAGCCAAATATCTTAGAATGAATTAAAAGCTAGTTAATGAGGGTCATAAAATTTAACTCATTAGCCCAATTGATGAAATATCTATCCTAACACAAATAGATAGATATTTTAAAGCTAGAATGACCTTTTTCTAGTCTCGATCAGGCCCTGGAAATGAAATTTATAGTTGGTTGGAGGTACCTCTAAAGAGAATTCACTCATCCTTGAGTGTGCAAAATGAGTGAACTTCGGTCGTGTGTTTCACGAGAACCATGAGGGATAGAGATGATTCTTTATCTATTACACGTATAGGGATGAGTCATCTAAAAAAGAATAGGAAGATTTTATTGAACTTGAGATGGATAAGATGTAGTAATGAGGTTTCTCTCGTAGCCAAATCTCTCAGAATGAGGTAAAAGTTAGTCAGTGGGGGTCATAGAATTTGACTCATCAATCCAATTGATGAACCATCTATAGAAACATATTCATATGGGAGTGTTTAGTCTAGAATGATATATAGTCTTGGTTAGTCATTGGGAGTGAAAGTTATAGTTGGTCAGAGTCAAGAGAATTCACTCATCTCTGAGTGTGTAAAATAAGTGAACCTAGGTCATGTGTAGCATGAGAACCATGATGACTAGAGATGAATCATCAAATCTTATACATGTAGGGATGAGTCCTCTAAGAAATTAAAGGATTATTTTATCCAACTCAAAAAGGATGAGACATATCAATAAAGTTTCTCTCGTGGTCAAATCTCTTAGAACATGGTAAATGCTAGTTAGTGGGGGCCGTAGAATCTAACTCATCAGTCTAGTCAATGAATCCTCTACATGGACATGATCATATGGGTTATTTTAGGATAGAATGACCTTTGTTTGATTTTGGTTAGGCCCCAAGAGAAAAATTTTTAGTTGGGTGGAGGCATCCTTGAAGAGAATTCACTTGTCCCTGAGTGTGAAAAATGAGTGAATTTCAATCGTGTGTTGCATGAAAATCGTGAGGGATAGAGATAAACCATCAGATCCTAAACATGTAAGGATGAGTCCTCTAAGAAATACCAAGAGTAATTAATCTAACTCAAGATGAATAAAATGTGGTAATGAGGTTTCTCTCACAACCAAATCTCTTAAAAAGGGGTAAAAACTAGTCAATAAGGGCTGTGGAATCTAACTCATCAATCCAATCAATGAACCATCTTCATAGACATGTCTGTATGGGTTTTTTTAGGCTATAAAAATTGTTTTTGATCTTTCTTGGGATCTAGGAGTGAAAGTTATAGTTGGTTGGAAGCATCCTTGAAGAGAATTCACTTGTCCCCAAGTGTGAAAAAAGAACAAACTTACATCACACACTGTACAAAAACCATCAAGGCTAAAACTCAATTATCAGCTCCTACAGGTGTAGATATGAGTCTTCTAATAAATACCCATAATATTTTATCTAAATCAAGATGGATAAGACATGGAAATGATGTTTCTCTCTCATCCAAATCTCTCAAAATAGAGTAAAAGTTGGTCAGCAGGGGCTGTAGAATTTGATTCGTCAGTTCAATCCATAAAACATCTATGTGAACACATCTGAATGGGAATTTTTTTGCTAGAAAGACATTTTCATAGTATTAGACAGGCCTTAGGAGTAAAATTTTTAGTTAGTTGAAGGTATCACTGAAGAGAATTCACTCATCCTCAAGTGTGTAAAATGAGTAAACTTTGATCACACATTGCATGAGAACCATGAGGGATAGAGATGAATGGTCAAATCTTACATATGGAAGTATGAGTCTTATAAGAAATCCTAGGAGTATTTTATTTAACTTGAGATGGATGAGATGAATAAATGAGGTTTCTCTCACAATCAAATCTCTTAGAACAAGGTAAAATTTGGTCAACAAGAGCTGTAGAATCTGACTCGTCAGCCTAATTGATGAAATATCTATGTAGACACATCTGATGGCCATTTTTAGGCTAGAATGACCTTTGTTATATCTTGTTTAGGGCTTGGGAGTGAAAGTTACAATTGGTTGGAGGCATCCATGAAGATAATTCACTAGTACTTGAGTGTGAAAAATGAACAAACTTCAGTCATGAGTTTCATGAGAACCATGAGGGATAGAGATGAACCATCAGCTCTTACACATGTAGGGATGAGTCATATAATAAATTATAGAATAACTATATCTAACTTGAGATGGTTGAAACACTATAATGAGGTTTATCACCGAGCTAAATCTCTCAAAATGAGGTAAAAGTTGGTCAGTAGGGGCTGTAAAATCTGACTCATCAGCCCAATCGATGAATCATCTACATGAACACATCCATATGGGTTTTTTTAGGCTAGAAAATTTGTTTTCCAATCTTGGTTGGGCCTTTGAAGTGTAAGTTTTAGTTGGATGGAGGCATCCTTGAAGAGAATTCACTCATCCTCGAGTGTGCAAAATGAGTGAACTTCCATCCTTCATTAGATAAGAATGGTGAGGTCTAGAGATGAAACGTAAGATATTATACATGAAAGTATGAGTCCTATAATAGATATTAGGAAGATTTTATCTAACTTGATATGGATAAGATGCTGTAATGAGGTTTATCTCATGGCTAAATCTCTTAGAATGGGATAAAATTTGGTCAACAGGGGCCGTAAAATCTTACTCATTAGCCCAATTGATGAACCTTCTATGTAGACATATTTGTATGGGAAATATTAATATAGAATAACCTTTGTTGTATCTTGGTTTGTTCTAAATATTTAATGTTGTAGTTGGTCAGAGGCATCCCTGAAGAGAATTCACTTGTCCCCAACTACTTAAAATGAGCAATTTTAGGTCACATATTACATGAGAACTGTGAGGGCTACAGATGAACTATTGTCTCCTACACATGAAAAGATTAGTCTTTCTAGGAAAGCATATGAGGATTTTATCTAACACAAGATGGATGAGACATGACAATGACGTTCCTTTCATAGCCAAATATCTCAAAATAGAGTAAAAGCTGGTCAGTGGGGGTCATAAAATCTAACTCAAAAATTTAATTGGTAAACTATCTATGTGAACACATCTGAATGGGAATTTTTAGGCTAAAACAACCATTATTCAGTCTTGATCAATCCTCGAAAGTGAAAGTTACAGCTGGTAAGAGGCATCCCTAAAGACAATTCACTCATCCTAGAGTGTGTAAAAAGAGAAAATTTCCATCATGTGTTGCATGAGAACCATGAGGGATATAGATGAACCATCAAATCCTACAAGTGTAGAGATAAGTCCTATAATAAATACTAGGAGAATTTTATCTCACTCATGATGGATGAGACATGGAAAGGAGGTTTTTCTCACAACCAAATCTCTCAAAATGGGGTAAAAGTTGGTTAATTAAGGCTATAGAATCTGACTTGTCAGCCCAATCAATGAATCATCTATGTGAACACATCCATATGAGCATTTTTAGGTTAGAATAATCATTGTTTAGTCTCAATCTAACCCTAGATTTAAAAGTTTTAGTTGATCAGAGGCATCCTTTAAGAGAATTTAGTGGTCCCTGAATGTGCAAAATGAATGAAGTTCCATCATGTATTGGATGAGAATCATGAGTGCTAGGGATGAACTGTCAAATCCTATACATGAAAGGATGAGTCCTATAAGAATGACCAAGAGTATTTTATCTAAATCATGATGGATGAGACATATAAATGATGATTATCTCACAACCAAATCTCTCTGAATGAGGTAAAAGTTAGTCAATGGGGGTCGTAGGATCTGAGTCATCAACTCAATCGATGAACTATCTATGCAGACACATCGATATAAGCATTTTTAGGCTAGAAAAACCTTTTTCTGGTCTCAGTCAACTTGTAGGAGTGAAACTTATAGTTGATTAGAGGCATCCCTTAAGAGAATTCACTCATCCTTGAATGTGTAAAATAAGTGAACTTCAATCATGTATTGCAGGAGAATCATGAGGGATATAGATGAACCATTAGCTCTTACACATGTAGGGAAGAGTCCCTTAAGAAAGTCTAAGATGATTTTATCTAACTTGTGATTGATGAGATCCAAAAATAAGGTTTCTCTCATAGCCAAATCTCTCAGAACATGCCAAAATTTGTTCACTAAGGGTCGTATATTCTGACTCATCAAACCAATCAATGAACCACATGCATGGATACATCAAGACAACCATTTTTAGGTTAAAATAAATTTGATCTAGTCTTGGTTGACCTTGAGAGTGAAATTTTTAGTTGATCAGAGGCATCCCTTAATAGAATTCACTCATCTTTGAATGTGCAAAATGAGTGAACTTTCATCACACATTGTATGAGAACCATGAGGATTAGAGGTGAACCATCAGTTCCTACACATGTAAGGATGAGTCTTATAAGAAATACCTAAAGGATTTTATCTAACTTATGATGGATGAGATGCATTAATGAGGTTTATTTCACAGCTAAGTCTCTCAGAATGAGGTAAAAGTTGGTCAATGAGGGCCATAAAATCTGACTCATTAGCCCAATCGATGAACCATCTATGTGTATATGTGAGGATATGAATTTTTAGGCTATAATGATTATTTTTTGGTCTCATTCAGACCTTGGGAGTGAAAGTTTTAGTTGATCAAAGGCATCCCTTAAGAGAATTCAGTGGTCCTCAAATGTGAAAAATGAGCAAACTTCAAGCGTGTATTACACGAGAATCATGAGGGCTAGAGATGAACCATCTGCTCCTACATGAGAAGGATAAGTCCTCTAAAAAATAACAAGAGGATTTTATCTAAATTATGATGGATGAGATATGGTAATGAGGTTTCTCTAGCAGCCAAATCTCTTAGAACATGCCAAAATTTGGTCATCAAGGGTCATATATTTTGAATCATCAACCCAATCAATGAAACTTCTATGTGAACACATTTGGATTGGAATTTTTACGATAAAATGAATTTTGTCCAATCTTAATTTTTCCTTGGGAGTGAAAATTACTATTAATGGAGGCATCCCTCAAGATAATTCACTTGTCTTTGAGTGTGCAAAATGAGAAAACTTCAGTCACACATTACATGAGAACTGTGAGGGATAAAGATGAATTGTCAGCTCCTGCATGTGTAGGGATGAGTCCTCTTAGAAATCCCAATAGAAGTTTATCTTACTCAATATGGATGAGACATGACAAAGAGGTTTCTCTCACAGCAAAATCTCTTAGAATGGTGTAAGCTTTGGTTAGTGGGGGCTGTATAATCTGACCCATTATCCCAATCAATGAACCATCTCTGTGGACATGTCTGGATGTAAGTTTTTAAGGTATAAAAACCATTGTTCGATCTCAATCAAAACTAGGAAGAAAAAGTTACAATTGGTTGGTGGCATCCCTAAAGAGAATTCACTCATCCCTGAGTATGCAAAAAGAGCAAACTTTCATCATGCATTGCATGAGAATTGTGAAGTCTAGAGATAAATAATCAACTCCTACACATGTAGGGATGAGTATTCTAAGAAAGATAAAGATATTTTATCTAGCTCATGATGGAAAAGATGTGGAAATGAGGTTTCTCTTGTAGCCAAATCTCTCAGAGTGGGGTAAAAGTTTGTTAATGGGGGCTATAGAATCTAACTCGTCAACCCAATCGATGAACCATCTATGTGAAAACACTCATATGAGTGTTTTTAGGCTATAATAATTATTATCCAAATTTGGTCAAGCCCTAGGAGTGGAAGTTGTAGTTGATCAGAGGTAGTGTAAGGACAAGTCTTATAAGAGAGCACAAATAATATTCTTTTTATCTTTTCTTGAAATGATAAATAGAGAGAATTAGAAAAATGATTTGCTTACAACATATAAAATTAATATACATTATTTTGGCTTCTCTTTATTTCAAGAAGATAATATTCTCTACTCACGACACCAACCACGTGAAGGTAGAAGCTCAGTTGGTGACACTAACCTACATTTGAATTGTTAGTAAATTTTTTCAATAGAAATAAACACATAATCATAAAATATTTGAAAATTAAAATACATTAAATCAAATAAATTTACTATATTAATTTGAAATACTAGAAAAAATTACTAATTCAATCAAATCTACCTTTAGTATTAGCTCTATCTAAAAGTTTTTCAAGAATCACTTCATGGTTAGATTCATGCACTTTACATAAAGTTCCATTATGAGGGTTTCCATAATATTTGATTAGTTAAATATTTTTAGAAATAACAAGGTTTGAATAATGAAGCACCATCTTGTGTGTTTCAAAGTTCTTAAATAACAATTATTTTATTTTTTTATGATAATACCTATGAATCTAGTTTCCAATAACCACTATGGATCCAGTGGGATAAATGAGATCTTCTCCATCTATAACATTTGTGGTTAATTTTTTTGCCTCTACACAATGACACAAGTAGTAGTCTGTTCCCTCATCATCATTCTCAGGTGTAATAACTGCAACAACATGCCCTTCATTTAAATTATAATCAAATTTTGAGCACATCTAGGAAAAAAGAAAAATATCACTAATATCTAAGGTTGTAAATCTAATTTAATATTAAATTACACCTAATTGCACAAGATATAAGATGTGGTCAAAGTCAATTGATGATGCCAATTCATGATTTATCAATTGTTGAAGTGAATGGTTACTCTCTACAGGTGATATGGGTCTACAATACCATTCCTCAATCCATTGTTTTGACTCACATTCATTCCAATTAAATTCATACACGAGGGAAAAAAACATGTCATAAATCTAGTATAAATAATCCATAAACTTAAATTTGAGCTTTGAATGGAGTGAAAAACACTTGATTTAGGTACTGTAATGCAATCTTCATACATTGCCTTATGTTGTTCCTTTATTAATGAAAAGAGTCTTTGTACATGAGAATGTTTATCCGATCCATGACAAATATTTTCCTTACACCAAGTCATAGTACTTGTTATATCGATCAAACTAGCACCATCCTTGTGCTTTGTCTTTTCTCTTTTAAGGGTTATTTTTGTTTATGCTCTAGCACCATCATGTTCCATTTTTCCATTCCTAGCATCAAAGAAGCTCAAAAAATGTTGAACGTCATTATTCTTATGAATTTTGTTTAACCAATAAAACATTCAATAATTTTAAAACTACCTTACATAATTCTCTGACCAAATGTAGTGTGTATCAAACATGATTTCTATTACATTCATATTCATATAAACTATCTCAAAACAATCCTAGACAAACTTTGGTATAAAATATTGTCATCACTCATATAAACATGGTATTTCTTCAAAATATTTCTATTGTCATTTGGGATATTAGGTGCATGTCTAAATGTAATGTGATAAAAAATTCCAACTTGAATTGAATTATTATACTAGGATTGAATCTCATTCTATGGTTATAGTGTGTAGTTCTTAGCAAAATATACAACTGAAATAATGGTGCCAACTAGGAAGTTGTCCTTGAATGCTTTGAATTGATTATCTAATCATTTTTATTTATGTGTGTGTCTTGAATATTGGTAGATAATATTCCTTTTTAAATTCAAACTTAAAATTGCATACATAAAATTTGGTCGTAACCAATTCACATATTGATGACTCTTTTCTATCTTTTAACACAGAGTTAATACATTTGTACGTATTATAATCAAGTAGTTTCTTTCCAAATTATGGAAAATATCTTCATGTAAACAACTCATAAAATTTGACAAACCACCACCACTGTTACATGTTCCTTCTAAACATTGTTTGGCAAAAAAAAACTATCCCTCGAGTCTTTGACAAAAAAGACTTTGGATTAATTTTCTTGATGTTTTAGGTGGGAAAGACACCATACATTCCTATAAAATCTCGTCAGTATGTAAAGTACAACATATATAACAAAAAAAATCAAAATTCATATCAAATTCAACATGTACCCTAAAATAACATGTGGTGCATTCTTGGTTGATTTTAACATAAAAATACTTTCATATCTCAAATGACCTTTGGCTAATTATCAATTGGCCATTAAATTTTTCAATAAACTTTTTATACATTTTTTTTTGTGTCATGTCTAAAAATTTTTTTGCATGTGGCTCATGATTTTTTAAGCCTTTTTTTATAAAAAATATCTTAAACATTAGATGAGACCATTATGTTGTCATGGAAAAAAAATTTCAATCAATTTTTTTGTTCCTTCAATTAATACCTTGTCTTTTCGTGAGAGTCTACGACTAAACACCCAACAATCCATGAGTGAAGGGTCATCAATCCTTGTTCTTATTTTTAGGGCATTTAATAGAGTTTTTCTATTTAAATTCAAGTACTTACTTATTTCACTAAGAATTTGAGCTTTATATGTTGACTTACTCACTATAGATTCCATTATTACCTGTCTTACCTCATTACTATCTTTATTTTGACTTTTATTGCTTACTTCCTTAAATTCATTACATAGATTCTTTACTATTTTACTATTTTTTCCCTTCATGTTTAATGTTTTAAACCCCAAATTATGCATCATAGAGCACATTTTTTACATTTTCATTAATTGGACAAATAGTTTACATTGTTCTGTATGGTTTTTATTCTTAAATACATAGTTCCATAATGTTGAGCATGATGTTGAACTGTTCTATTTGACATTTTACCTTCCATAGGTTATATTATTTTTTTAATCTATTTTAACCAAATACTTTGGTATTCATCTTATTATCCTTGGAGGTATGGGTGTAGGAGCTATATTTTATATTAAATTGGGTGGTACTAACACTTCAATCATAGTAGGTACATTAGAGGGTTGACTATCTAAATTAGACCCTATAGGCGAATTAAATTTATCTTCATTAAGAGACACATGATTCATGGTCATTATTTGATGTTGATTATCATCATACTCAAAAATTTCATTATGAATGGATGTTTCATTACATTGTGTTTGTCCATATGTTTCATCATTCATTACTTACATGCTCTACATTTTGAATCTCATCTTCCAACAAAGATTGAATCTTTTATCTTATCTCATTTGAAGGCATATGTAAACTAAATTATATATAATTGGGTATGTTATTTTCATTATAAGTATTACCTAGTGTAGAAGAACCTTCACCTTGCCTAGAAGCCCTTATGGATGCTCTCCTATCTATTTGTCTTTTTCTTTCTTTTTCTCTTTTATTTTCAATTTTTTCATTTTTTAGCTCTTTTATTGGTATTTTGTGATGACTTTATGACCCCATTATTTATATTTTTCAAAATAAGATAGTTGTATATTTAAACTTGAAGAATTTTTAATGATTCAAATATAATAAATGAACAATTCACCAAATTCACATAGTTGTAGTAGAAAAACTAATTTGTAATTTGGAAAGAAAAAAATATTGACTCATTTTTGTGGGAAATGTAAAATGAATTCATGAATCACAAAGGGAGTGTGTGCTTTCAAAATCACACATGCCCTTTGGGATTCATAGACCAACAGGCAAAAGAATTTATTAACCCAATAGTACTTAAGCAAAAGGACATATGCCCTTTGTATAGGGTGTACACCCTTTTCATATTTAGAAAAATAAATCCCACTTTCCCTCCAATTTTACCTCAACTTTAGGCCTGGGGGGTCCTAAACCTGGCCAAACTGTGTCATGGACCAGCCAATGGAATTTATAAGACATTTAGAGGATTTTTTTCTTTTTATCTACATGTCTGTTCAAGCATATTTTATTATTTTTACAAAAATTATATGGGTTTATAGAGGGGAAAACATAGTTTTCAAATATATAATTTTTTAATTGTTAGAATATAATTTATAATTATTATTTAATTTCTACATAACATACCTCATTTTAGTCTATATACATACCATCACAAATTCCCTTATAACTTTTTATTATTAATTGAACGCTTATAAAGTTTATATCTCAAAAATCTACTCAATGTCAAATATGATTTTAAAAAAATTGATTTTCATGAAGTTAAGGTGAAAATTTTCTATTCGTACACTTGTATTTTCAATTTTATAGCTATCTTGATTTGTGAAATTATTTAAAAATTATATATATAATAAGAAATATTTTCAAAAATCTTTGACATTTCACATATCTATATATTAAATTTAATATAAAAATTCAATCATTTACTAAAAAAAATATGTTCGTACACATGTACTCTCCTTATATTTTTACAAAAAATGACCAACCTATTATCATAGATAAATCTATTTCACATAAATTTATCATCTAGGTATTAGACAAAATTATATATTTAGAAAGCAGATTTAAAATGTCAAAATTCATATTTTTATGTCATTTTCAAATTCCTTTTTGAAGTGTCTCTAACATTCTCTCCAAGTTCAACTATTGTTATTTTCTAAAACAAATATCACTTTATACCCCACCTTTTGTCCTTCATTATCCTGCATCTACCCGAAGGAAAGGCAAAAGAGAATAGTAAGGGGAAATAAAAGGGAAAGGCCCTAGTTTTTGTATCTCAAACTCCTACGTGGGTCATTGACTTTTGTGATTCAAATCACATGGCCTCTTCACATATTGAGTTCAGTTCCTTGGAAGCATGTGACATGTCCTGTATACAATTGGGTGATGACACATCTAAAAATGTTCTCAAAAGAGGGTTTGTTGAAGTGAGTGGTGTAACATTCAATAATATTTGAGCTATTCACTCACTTTCAACTAATCTCCTATGAGTTTACTAGAACACTCACCTTGGTCCAGGCATGCAAGTTAAGTTCACTCTAAATTTAGTGTATGTTAGAGAGCTACACAATGACACTATATTAGCTGTGGAAATGGTCAATTATCAAAATTGAATATATAACTTCTCACACTTTTGTCCTAACTCTCTTTTATATTATTCTTCTTTGGACTCAACTGAACTTGATGACATTTTTGAGTTTGAATGAAATTATGATATTGATGACTCTTCTTCTAATATTAATGACTATAGTAGTGATGGGGACATTCCTCTGCCATCTCATTGTCATCTTCCAGATATTGAGGAGTTATTTCCTGATCAACCTACCTTTAGTATGCGTCAAACATTATAGGGAATAGGTTTTTGATAGAGGGCACATCAAACATTGGGTAGTCTATTTCACAAATTTAAGGCATTTTTGCAATCCTCCTCAACCTCCCTTCCTACTGCACCTTCTTGGCATAGAGTAGTTGGCCCACCTATCTTACATGAGGAGAATGATTTATTATATCAAAATCAAACCTTGGTTTAAGATACATCAAGCACTTGGAAAACTCATTCACTATTCTAAGGTGAACCACTCTTCATTGCATCTAATTCTAATCCATAGTCATTCCAAGTCATGCCTTTATAGGACACATGATGGTTTTAGGTAGTTATAGATTATGGTGAGGGTTTTTAGCCCTACCTTTTTCTTTGCCCTATTTTGGAGAGGAGTTATGTTCCTATTGGTTTTCTCCCTTTATTCACATTATGGGAGTTACATTGTGCTTGGGTTCTTCATCAGGCCTTATTAGTTAGACCCAATTCTCCTTTCTAGCTAAGCTACCCTTAAATGAGGGTGTTGGTCTAGACATTTGACCCATTGAATTTAATTTACATGATCTAGTCAACCTTGATTAGGTTTAATAAAGGTCCTTAGTAGAAGATAATCCTAAATTGATGAGGATGTTGGAATATGTTAGGTTGTGGAGCTAAAAGCTTCACTGTTATGCAAACATGGAGGTTGCTGAGTGTCAAAGTAATTGATGTCGGTCAGGCCAACCGACGTCAGTCATATTCAATGCACAGGACAATCGGCATCAATTAGGCATCGGCCGGCATCGGTCAAATAGGAACCAACATCGGTCATCTCCAGATAGACAGAGACTGATGTCGGTCGTCTGTGCGGTTCCAGAACTAGTCTAATTTTAGACAGACAATTTGTTTACATGTAAAGACTAATTTTAGTCTTGAGTCTACATTTCTAATTATTGTTTATATGGGATCTATTTAAGAGACCCATGGGGCTATATTGTAATGAGGGACTAAGAAGGATTAGATCCTCAAGTGTAAGATCTAGTAGGTCTGCAAGAGTGCAAGACTAGGTTGATCTATAGGTAGCAAGATCAGGGAGATCTACATGGTAAGTAAGATCAGTTAGATCTACAGGTGTGCAAGATCAAGGAGATCTACTTGGAGTACTTGGTGGACTAGAAGTAGGCAAAAACGGTTGAGTTGATTGTCACTTACTGGTGGAGGGAACAACTCTGTGTTTGAGTTGTGGTTGTAATTGATTGAGAGAGAGAACTCTTGAGGGAGAATTAATGTACACCCAAGAGGTGTGGGAAGAGTGTGATTTCTTCATTGTATTTCCTTCTGGAAGAGTGTTAATACAAGATTGTATTGTCTCTCATATTCTATGTTGTTTCTAAATTCTAGTTACATATTACTTCTGGTTTTATTCCGTGTTTAGTTGCTTATACAAAGGTAATCAAGTGTGATCTTATGGAGTAGGATCCTGACAAGTGGTATCAGAGCCAGGTTCATCAAAGTTTGGTATCAGAGCTTGGTTCACTAACAGCTTGGTTTCAGAGTGTGTTAAGTGTTTGTTGATTACAGGTCACTCACAAGGGTTTCTGTTTGAGTGGGAGTAAAGTAATGACAGAAGAAAGTAAGCTAAGAATGGAGAAATTCAATGGCAAGAATTGTCAATTATGGAGGATGCAGATAGAAGATTATCTGTATCAAAAAGATCTGTACTTACCATTGGGTGGGGTTTCATGTAAGCTCACATGTATGCAAGATGAAGAATGGAAGGTTCTTGACAGAAAGGCTCTAGGAGCTATAAGACTGACCTTGGCAGCTTCTGTGGTTTCCAACTTATCTCAGGCAAGGACAACGGTAGAGTTAATGGAATCTTTGGCAAATTTATATGAAAAACCCTCAGCTTCGAATAAGGTATTTCTTATGAAGAAATTATTTAATTTTCAAATGCTAGAAGGTGGATCGGTATATAGTCATCTTAGTGATTTCCATGGTTTGGTAAACCAGTTAAATTCAGTCAAAATAGTTTTTGATGATGAAATTAAGGCTCTCTTAATCTTATGCTCTTTACTGGAAAGCTGGCATAGCTTGGTAATGGCATAAGTAATATTGCATCTGCTTCAAATATCTTGAAAGTTGATGATGTTGTTAGTGTAATCTTGAATGAAGAAATTTGTAGGAAAAGCATAGGGGAATCATCAGGTAATGTTTTAAGTGTTGAAAGCAGGGAAAAACAAAGAGATAAGGTCGAGCAAGGGAAATCAAGGTCAAAGATAGGCAGTGGATCCAAATCTAGGTATGGCAGTATAATCTGCTGGAATTGTGGAAAGAAAGGACATGAAAAGAAATATTGTTGGTTGAAAGAAGATCAGCATGAATAAATAGATGTTGTAGGTATTGTTGCATAGGATGATCTTATAGTTTCTTTGGATAGTCAGGTAGAATCATGGGTTTTAGATTCTGGTGCTTCTTTTCATGCAACTCCAAATAGAGAATTTTTTCATGATTATGTCCATGGAGACTTTGGAAAAGTTTATTTAGGGGATGGTAAGCCTTGTCAAATTGTTGGCAAAGGGAAAGTGTAGCTGAAATTGTAGAATGGCAACACATGGGTGTTGAAGGATGTCATGCATGTCCTAGTCCTGAAGTGGAATTTGATTTCTGTAGGAAAGTTGGGAGATGAGGGTTGCACAGTTACTCTCACAGTGGAATCTTGGAATGTTTCCAAGGGTGCACTTGAATTAGCAAGAGGTAAAAAAGTAGGTACACTTTATCTATCTACTTGTATTACTGATTCTCCTTCTGTTTTATCTACTTCAGATGTAGATGCAAAGATGTGGCTTTGTAGGCTTGGTCACATGAGTGAGAAGGGAATGGATGTTCTTAAGTCAAATGGTAAGCTTTCAGATTTGATAGACTAAGATTTCTGTGAGCATTGTATGTTTGGGAAACAGGGGAAAGTAAGGTTTCTCACAATTGGGTCAACAAAGAAGAAACACAGGTTGGAGCTTGTTCACACAGGTGTGTGGAGACCAGCTCAGGGAGCTTCTATTAGAGGATCACAGTATTATGTTTTTGATGCTACAAGAAAGGATTAGGTTTATTACATAAAGAGGAAATCTGAGGTTTTTGACACATTGAAGAACTGGAAAGCCTTGGTTTTCAAGGAGAAGATGATGGACATAGATCAACTCAAGAGGCTAAATAATTTTGAGTAGGGTAGTGTTGGTTTGGACAAGGTTATGATCCAAAATGAGCTCACAGGTAAAAATCATCACTCACAGGAAAACACAATTACCGACGTTGGTGATGTCGGGCAGGTGGAAACTGCCATTGGTCAGGTAGGAATCAACGTTGGTCAGTTTGGTCGCATGAAACCAACGTCAGTTGGATGCAGACTGAGAGATGACTAGGATCGGTCACTGTTAGAACAAATTTTGGGCAGACAACAAGCTGTCAAAGAGTCTCAAACACCCATGAGGAGGACTGAAAGGGTAAGCCAGCCAAAAAGAAAGCACTGAAAGATGAATGGATTCACAGGTTAAAGAAAGGAGAGAATGGACAGGTGAGACAGAAGGCCAGGTTATATGGTCTTGAGCAATCTGCAGGACAATGGTGTTTAAGGTTTGACAGGTGTATGACAAAGCATGGCTTTAGTCAATGTCAATGTGATCATTGTGTTTATTTTAATAGGTTGGATAATATTAGCTACATTATCTTGTTACTGTATGTGGATGATATGCTTATTGCAGGTTCATACATGCAGGGAGTTACTGAGCTAAAGGTAAAATTAGTTTAGACGTTTACCATGAAGGATTTGGGAGGAGCAAAGAAATTCTTTGGCATGAGTATTTCTAGAGACAGAGAAAGTCACAAGTTGATTTTGTCTCTAGAGGATTATGTGAATAAGGTAGTGGAGAGGTTCAATAGCCCAGATGCAGAACCAGTTAGCACACCTATGGTTGGACAGTTCACAGAATAGTGTCCTAAATCACATGATGAGGTTGAGTACATGAGTACTAGACCTGATATTGCCTAAGTAGTGGGAGTTGTCAGCAAGTTTATGGCCAATCCAGGAAAGGAGCACTGGAAACCAGTTCAATGGATTCTCAAGTATCTGAGAGGGACCAACAACAGGTATTCATGCTATGCAGGGTCAAGCACTTCTTTATATGGGTATGTAGATTCGGATATGGTAGGTTACTTGGATGACAGGAGAAGCACCAAAAGATATGTTTTCACTGTTGGTGGAATGGCAGTTAGCTGGATTTTAGATTTGCAGAAGGTTGTTGCAGTCATGGTGGCTAGCAAGGATAAGAACCCTGCAGATATGTTAACAAAGCTGGGAACAAAAGAGAAGTTGAATCTTCATTCAACTTTTGTTGGTCTTCAATATTGAACTTGAAGAGGGATACAAGCTAGGAAACAAAATTAGAGGATGTATAGGTACAGGTACAGGTACAGGTGTAACTGTTTATCTCCAAGTGAGAGATTGTTAGGTTGTAGAGCTAAAAGCTTCACTGTTATGCAAACATGGAGGTTGCTGAGTGTCAAAGTAACCAACGTCAGTCAGGACAACCAATGTTGGTCATATTTAGTGCATAGGAAAACTAGCATTGGTTAGGCATCGGCCAGCATCGGTCAGATAGGAACTGACATTGGTCATCTCCAGATAGACAGAGACTGACGTCGATTGTCTATGCAGTTCCAAAACTGGTCTAATTTTAGATGGACAATTTGTTTGCATGTAAAGACTAATTTTAGTCTTGAGTCTGCATTTCTAATTATTGTTTCTATGGGATCTATTTAAGAGACCCATGGGGCTGTATTGTAATGAGGGACTAAGAAGGATTAGATCCTCAAGTGTAAGATCTAGTAGGTCTGCAAGAGTGCAAGACTAGGTTGATCTGTAGGTAGCAAGATCAGGGAGATCTACATGGTAAGTAAGATTAGTTAGATCTATAGGTGTGTAAGATCAAGGAGATCTACTTGGAGTACTTGCTGGACTGAAAGTAGGCAACAACAGTTGAGTTGATTGTCACTTACTGGTGGAGGGAAAAACTCTATGTTTGAGTTGTGGTTGTAATTGATTGAGAGAGAGAACTCTTGAGGGAGAATTACTTTACACCCAAGAGGTGTGGGAAGAGTGTGATTTCTTCATTGTATTTCCTTCTAGAAGAGTGTTAATACAAGATTGTATTGTCTCTCATATTCTGTGCTGTTTCTGAATTCTAGTTACATATTACTTCTAGTTTAATTCCGTGTTTAGTTGCTTATACAAAGGTAATCAAGTGTGCTCTTAAGGAGTAGGATCCTGAGAGGATATATCTATTTTAAACCTATATAAGGAAAACCTTCCTATGTACTTTTTAGCTAATGATTTTTTCAATGCTTGAATGTTTAATGAGATAGTACTCTTTTACACAACTTTCCTTGTGTGATATTTTTTATTTCACATCATGAGACTTCACTCTATAGTTTCTTCATACTTGTGTCATTGTTTATTTGATCTTGGTGCAATCTAAGAATCTCCATCATGGGCTGAAAAAATGCCAATAAGACTACAAAAACAACTTCAAACTATATATAGAGTTGGGAAAAATGAGCAATGCCAACAACTTATTCATTCATGTTTTTTCATGGTTTGGAGAGAAAATAAATCAATAATTTAATCCAAATAAGTTCTAATAGATCTCAAATACTAATTTAAATTGAAGTAGGTTAGCAATTTATACCACATCAGATTATGTAATGGAACACAAGATGGAGAGATTCTCATTTAGCATCATATTCCTTTCTTCATGACAATGTTGCTTATATCCTTAGCCATAATCCCATATGTCCTCTTACAGGGCATGCCTCACAACCAATCTTCCTCTTCCTTTCCCATCGTTAGATAAAAAAAAAGAAGAAGACTCATTAATACTAACAAAAGATAAATATAGAAAACCCAAATTTTTGTTATCTGACACTATTTTTCACAAAACCACAAATATTAATCATAGAAGAAATTGAATACATTTTATTTTCATCATATTTATAAAATATAGTTATAGCACTCCATTATTTAAACTTTACCTCGGATGATTGAAATGAAAAATGACACTCTAAGGAGAAAAAGAGCAAGGTGTTGACAACATTTACCATGTTAAAACTGTGTGCACTATGTAATGAACTGTGCTTGTGCCATACATGTTCCCTATCAATATTTGTCATGTTTCATTTCTATTATTTGAATACTTCTCTCCTCATGTAGAAGCACCACCCTTGATATATTCCAACTTGGGGCCTTCTCATTCATAATGGTGATCATATTGAGAACCAAAACACATACACTCACCTCTACCTCTAAAAATTATGTCAACTATCACTGAAACCATTTTTTGCTATAGAAATGGTCACATTAGCTTATGTATTCAAGAAGACTACTAGGGGGCAAAAATTTTGCTACTAGAATTCTCCATGCCCACATATCTTCTATCAAAGGAAATGCAATATTGACTGATGAGGATTGCGTTGGAGTGTGAGAAGCCTAGTATTTTTCTTCTTCATGATACAACACACTCACATATGTTCTTCCCCTTCAACAACAACACAAATGCAAATGGGTGTGATATGACACATGTAAAATCAAACTAATTATGTGTGATTTAGTGCAAGTATGGGCTAGTTCAATGCCCAAAACATGACATCGTTAAATGTAAGTTGATGTTGTGTTATTGTTTTACCACCTCGAACAAAGTTCATCCATATTATGGACTGTGTTATTAACTAAATTTTACATGTCCCATAGTTGGTTCCCACTGAGATTTATTTCTAGATTTTTTTGGTAGCAATTAGTTCATTAGCACCGACAGTTAAAAATTTTAATCTACAATGGTAGATATCCCCATTCACCATCCAAAAAGGTGGGGTTGTAAATATTTAACACAATTCCACACCATTTATCTGAGCCACTTTGAGCACACTATGATGTCACCATGTGTAAATCATGTGAAGGCTCTCTTGCTAGCATGAATGCATAGTTGATGATGCCTTCTAAATATATGAAAATATTATTCTTATAAATAATGATATATAGTAGGTGTTCTATGATAATGGTTGTTAAGGTGAGAATGGAGGGTTCAATTGTTAATATTTTTGTTATCTTGTAGATAATTTGTAGTTTTGTAGTAGCCAAAAATGACCTTATGTACCTATAATGTTTATGTTTGGAGATTCGTTAGGAGATGTAGGGAACAATAATTACATTCCACACTATACCACGCATGTCAACATCAAACCATATGCCATTTTCATTTTCCCCTACCCAACTAGTCACTTTACCAATGGTTGCACTGTTTTCAACTTCATAGGTAGGTACCAATACAGATTGAAATGCTCTTTGGGTTAAATTTTATGTGACACTTAATCCATAATTATGGTTGAAGTGACCTACTTGGGGCTACCTTCTCTCCCTCCATAACTGAAACCACTTTAGCTTGTTCACTCACATATTTTTGGTCCAATGCAAACAAAGAGTTTCAGTAGGTCATCATATTTTATCGCTTTTATTGATGATTACTCATTAAAGTGTTGGGTTTATTTTTTAAATACCAAAGGTGAAGCCCTTGACACATCTAAGAGGTTTAAAACTATTGTAGAAAATGAAAAAGGGTGCAAAATCAAATACTTAAGGACTGGGCGTGGAAGATAATTTTGTTCAAAAGCCTTTCAAGGTTATTGTGATATGTGTGGCATCAGAAGGCCACTCACCACTACCTACACAACTAAAAAAAATGGTGTAGCTAAAAGGAATAATCATACAGTGATGGAGATGGCATGGAGTTTACTACAAATAAAAGGATTAAGAAATTATTTTTGGGGAGATGCAATTGATACAACAATATATATTCTCAATCAGAGTCCCACTAGTACACTTGACAAGGTGACACCTTATGAAGCCTGATATGAGAAAAAGCCAAATGTTAATCATTTCAAAGTTTTTGGTTGTTTAGCCTATGTTCATGTTCCTGATCAAAAGAGATAAAAATTAGATCCTAAAAGTGAGTAATGTATTTTTAACAGATATAGTGAGGAAAGTAAGGCTTACAGGTTATATAATCCTCTCAATAATAGGATTATTAAGTCAAGAGATGTGATTTTTGATGAAAGGATAGTTTATGGTCATCAAAAAAGCCATATGGAGAAGTCAAAATCTGTTTTAAATGATGTTATTATTGATGATATTAATTATGGGCAACCCACTATTATTTCTGTTTCAAGTGCTATAAATCCACAAAGTAGCCCCTTATCTAGTTGTTCAATTCTAAGTGTAAGTCCAGATTCGAGTCCTAGTTCTACAATGAAGGTAAGAAGATTGAGTGACATCTATCAAAGGAGTACATATCAAGCACATGAAGAAAATCCAAGAGGTGAGATAGTGAATTTTGCTTTACTTACCAAGGCTGATTTTGAACCATCATGTTTTGAAGATGCATGTACTAATGAGGTTTAGATGCAAGAAATGTAAGAAGAGATGGATTATATTCACATGAATGACACTTGGAAGCTTACAAATCTTCCACATGACAAGAATAATATTGGCACCAAATGATTCTACAAGACTAAGTATAACAATGATGGAAGTGTTAAAAGGCATAAGGCAAGATTAGTTACTAAAGGCTTCACACAGAAGTATGGCATTGATTATGATGAGACATTTGCACCAGTAGCAAGACAAGAGACAATTATAATGCTGATTTCACTAGATACTCAAAAGAATTGGAGCATCCATCATATGGACATGAAAAGTGCCTTCTTGAATTGGTACATAGAATAGAAAGTATATGTGGAGCAACCACAAGGTTTTGAAGTGCAAGGAAAATAAAATCATGTCTACAAGTTGAAGAAAGATTTGTATGGCCTCAAGCAAGCACCAAGAGCATGGTATGTTAGGATTGATGGATATTTTCAGGAAAATGGCTTTCAAAGGAGTGAATCTACCCTTTACTACAAACAAGAAGGTAATGATATTCTTAGTGTAAGTTTGTATGTTGATGACTTCTTGTATATGGGTAGTAGTTCTAAGATGAAGGATGAATTCAAATTTTCTATAATGAATGAATTTGAGATGAAATTTTTAGGTCTTATGAAATATTTTCTATGAATGGAGGTTTATCAAAGTGAGAATGAAATTTTCATTTGTCAAACAATGTATGCCAAAGATATGTTGAATAAATTTGATATGGTTGATTTTAAATCAGTCTCCACTCTAGTTGATCATGGAGTTGTGTTGTATAGAGATGATGGTGCTGAAATAGTTTGATGAGACATCTTATATGAGCATTGTTGGATGTTTGATGTTTTTAACTCACACAAGACCTAATATTGCTTATTCAGTTTCACTTGTTTCAAGGTACATGACAGAGCAATTAGAAATGTATATGAAGGAAACCAAGAGAATTTTGAGGTATGTGGGAGGAATTATAGATTTTGGTATTCATTACTACACTTATAAGAGGCTAAATCTTGTTGGTTTTAGTGTTTCTAATTGGGGAGGTAGTTTGGATGGATGAAAGACTACATCTGGTAGTTGTTTTTCTTTTGGTTCTAGTTTGATTACTTGGATCTCAAAGAAGCAAAGTATAGTTTCCCTTTATTCTACAAAATAATAGCATGTTTCACTCACTTCAGTAGGTACACAAGCATTATGTCTTAGAAAACTTCTTGAAGAAATTGGAGAGTGATGCACTTCCAATCTTGTTCACAAACACTTTTGCATTCATGACTTCTCATAAACCTTCATAGAGAAAATTAATTTTCTCTTGTAAATGATTGTCTAAACTATATTATGACCTCCCTATATTTGTATTCCAACCTTATATAACCTTGATTAAGTTACTAAATCAATCTTTTTGTTCATTTTCTCCTCCAAAGCACCTTTCTAGGTTTCATCTCCTAGTAGCCCTATTTTAGGGTAAACCTACTTTTTGGGAGCATCTGCCACACTTTCACAAGAAAATAATCATATATTAAAGAACCCACTAAGCTCATACAACTTCTCCCTAAATATTTTGACACAACTCCCAAGATAACTTGTACTTCTTTCTTTAAGGATTTCACCAATTAGCCCTCTATTTGTGCAAACTTTCTTGTCTTGACATGTGTATGGATTTTATATCCAGAGTAATTACCTTTAAAAATACCCATTAGGATTATCCAAGTGAATCAATCCATTTTAGACCCTCTTCTTTAGACAAATCCACTTTTCCTAAGTTACCCTCACTCCTTTAACCCTTTTCTAGGCCTAACACTTAGCATACAGTCTCATTTCCATACTTATCCATACAATACAACCTTGAAATCACCTCCATAAGTTATATGCCATCATTTTAGGAAATATTACAGATTTATGGGATTTTTCAATGGTTAGTTTTTATTCTAATGGATAAAACCTTAGAAACCAAGGTTTTTATCAACTGTTAAGGTCGAGAGGGTAAAGAAATGCATATATTTCCTTAAAAATCCTTTCAAAACAAAAAAATCATGGGAATATGTCTGTCTGGACCTCTTACCTCTTTATTCTTTAAAGAACAAGTCACTATAACCCTTTATCAATTGTAACAAGGCAATCTCAGTCAATTCTGACTGTATATTGTTAATAATAATAGGGTATACTGAGTTTCTCTCAAAGTCAATAGACCTTGTAACCTATGCTAAGGCTCTTCACATGTTTCTATGATCACTTTAACCCTTCATCAGGGTTCATTTTGGGATCAAAAACACATTACCATATCAAAAACAAACACAATACTCAGAAACTTGTTTTCATTGATTGTATTTTGTGAATTAGGACAGGGTATAGATAGGGTTTCTACTTCAATTGATTGAATGACCCACATTAGAATTAATACCACCTTAATCTCTTTCTTAATACCTTCAATTACTATCCAACACTTCTTCGTTACTCATTTGAATCTATAACAAGTTTCCATATAACATGAATCAGTCTATAAGATTGTATTTTGTCCTTGCAAATAGAGTACATAGAGTTTGGTTTCAACTTTCTTCATCAATGGATTATTTAAATTATCACAGGTTGATATATATATATATATATATATATATATATATATATATATATATATATATATATATATATATATATAATGACTATTCCAAGTTTATTTCCATCTTGTTGTATCAAACAAAACTCAATTTCTATTGTGATAAGATACAAGTTTCTAATTTTAAGGTTTATATATGTCATGCATGATCTGTCTACAAGTTACAGCTTCCACACCAATGACTATTTTCAATTTACTCTAAGTTTTTGTGTCTGAATAGAGACTACAACAAGATCACAAACGAGATCAGTCAGATTATCAATCACTTACCAATTGAATTATTCCGCACACATATATTCTGCTACACAAGTAGATTCCTCCTTTGAGGCCATACAAGACCTGCCAACCTTCTTATACCATTCCTGCTCTGCTCCTCTTGTTTTTATTTCTTTTCAACTTTTCTGCTTGATTATATAAGTTTATTTTAGAGCAGCCTTAATCCTCTCCTATGCCCTTCTTGGGCTTTAAAACTAAAGAAAGAAGATTTTATCATCTAAAACAAACATGTTATGTTGAGAGGTCTTGCCCAAGAATCTCTCAACTACTCTCCTTATTTATCCTACATGCCAAATTTGGCTTCCGACATGAGAAACTCCTTTAAGCTTATCTACATGACCTTATTTACTTCACCGTTTTCACTTTTGACCTTTACAAATTACCAATACCCCTCCAAGACAAAGTTTTGAAACCTTTTTCCTTGAAGAACATTTTGGAGGGAAAACTTATTCAAATGCTTATGCTAATGCCTATTGAAGGCTTATCCAAACTAGTTCTTGCTTTTCACTAAGCATCATGCTAGATGCTCCTGCATGAGAGAGACACAAATCTAGTCTACAATGATATTTTGTGATAACATTAGTGCCATCAAATTGGCCAAGAATCTAATCCATCACAACAAGATAAAACATTTTGATTTAAAGCATCATTTTATCCGAGATTTAGTTCAGAAAAAGGTAGTAGAATTGAAATACACAACAGTAAAGAATAGCTAGCAGATATCTTCACTAAGATAGTTGCAAAGGATCAGTTTTTGATACTCAGAGATCAGATTGTGAGCCCTCTCAGCATCATGGGGGAGTATGTTGATAACTGAGGTTGACCGTCCCCATTTGCAAAGGCATATATCATGAAAGGAGTTAGAATTGTTTGCCCATGCTACATATGACTTCTCCTCCATGAGGAATTTAGATGGTCAGATTTAATTGTAGTTTACTTTCAGTTTTTACGGAGCTGCCAGCACAACAAATAATGTATGAGGAATGCGTGTTTAGTTTTTTAGTTTTTTTAATCTATGTTTAGACACAGAGATCCATGCTGTATTGCAATTCCTTTTTATATAAGCATGAATAAAAAGAAACAAATTTAATAGCCTGCAAAAATACAGAATTGTTTGTGTGCTCTGTTTTTTTTTCTGAGTTAATAATTTTATATCTCTGCTGTTATTTTCTTTATAGCCCGCTGGTTCAGGAATAAGACATTCTTTTAAAATCTACGAATCCATAATTGTGGTTGCAGCGACCTTCTTGGGGCTGCCATTTCTTCCTTCACATCTGAAACCACTGGCAAATTTCAATAGAGGGATAAATTTCGCATCAGGAGGCAGCGGTTTGGTGGACTCAACCGGCGCCGGAGCGGTCTCTTCTTTTTACCGTTTCTTTCTTTACAATAACTTCCACTAGATCTAAAATGATACTGCAATTAAAAATGTGAAGTCCCCTCTTTGTTATTTACTTTTTGACTGTATGCTATTGCAAAGGATTTATCATTCGTTCTTGTACTCCCATTCGATATTGCAGAACATTGTCACACTGACTAGCCAAGTATTTCAATTCGAACACTGCTCTCATATTCTAAGGCAGACACACTACTAACTGGAGCTGAGCAAGACAAATCCCACGTAGCCAAGTCTTTTTATTGCATTACAACCGGCGGCAACGATGTTGGCGACTACATAGCCAACGCTACTATCCGAAACTGCACTCCGCCTTAACAGTTCGTCGCTTTGCTGCTCGCCAAATTTGATCAATACATAGTAGTAAGTTTCAGAGTTCTGAGTTTGTAGATTTAAAAAATAAAAAATAGAATACTGTGCATAATTTTCTTCATTTGATGAATGACCATTATAGTGTGATTACACAGAGGCTTTATCGTGGCGGGGCCAGGAAACTCCTTGTATTGCGAATTCCGGCTGTGGGATATACTCCTTATATCAGATATATTGGATACAGTATAGCCAAAGGTGAATGTTTGAAGGTCGCAAACCAGCTGGCTGTGGGGTACAACACTCCTTTGAAGTCACTTGTGGCTCACCTCAATAGAAAACTAGATGGAATGAGCATCATCCAGCTTAATGCGTACGATTAGTTTATGAACATAATTCAAAACGCTGAATCCTACGGTAAGCAAAATTTTTAACGAGTTCTTTATTTATCATTTTTTTTGGTTTTAAAGACTTTTCTTGGAGTGCAGGATTTAGGGATGCAAAGTCGGCATGTTGTGGATCAGGAATATTCAATGCACAAGTAAGCTGTGGACAGACGAGTCTGCAAGGTGTGTTTTGCAACGACACAAGCGCACGCGTGTTTTGGGATCGAACATATCCCACTTAAAAAGTTTTTTCCATGTTTGCACACCAGATTTGGACCTGATATTTTTCTGTTAGGTATCCATTCAATCTCTCTACGCTCGTTTTGGGCACAAATGCTTAAGGATTCAGAAACACTGTTCTTGGATTTTAACTCTGTTATAGTCATTGCATTCTATATTTTTATTGAAAGTGTAACGAGTGAATTGTGTGTTTTCTAAGAATTTAACTTTTTTTAAATCCTTTTGATGGTTCTGAAAAATGTTGGCGTTGAAGACAGGCATGCATGATCAACGAACAGCGTTTCAGTTTCAATTTTATTTTTTAATAAGTGCAGTCTTGTTTTTAGACTGCTGCATAGTATGTTAGCTTTTATTTTCAGACAGGCAGAATATTTTTTAATTTTTAATTTTTAAACTTTAAACTATTTTTAAACTCAGCGCTCCATTCCTTATAAAGAAGATGATGGGCAGCGCTTTATTACATGGAAAAAATTATTGAATAAAGACTGTCTTTCTTGAATCTTGATTTTTTTAATTTCTGAGCTCATATTTTTCATGAGCAGCTGGTTATATATTTAGCTCTAAGTATACTGTTAGTGTTCTGTACATTTCGTTTCAATTGGTATCAGAGTAGGTTGCAGAAACTTTATTTTGCAGGTAACAATTTCAACTTATCAATTATTTTTGAAATGGCAAATAGTAACAACTTTCCATCCCAGATTCCGCTGTTTACAAGAGACAACTATGATTATTGGAGTATTAAGATGAAGACCCTACTATTGTCCTAAGATCTTTGGGAATTAGTGGAAGTGGGATACTCAGAACCTGCAGATCAGAATGCCCTAAATATTTTGATAGCAAACCAATGAACTCAGTTGAAAGAAGACAGAAAGAAGGACAATCGAGCATTATTTGTTATCCAATCTGCATTGGATATTTCAATTTTTCCCCATATAACCGGTATGACAAAACTAAAGGATGCATGGGAGGCTCTACAAACTGCATACCAAGGTTATGACAAAGTTAGATGGGTAAGACTTCAAACCTTAAGAAGAGATTTTAAAAATTTAAGGATGAAAGAAGCTGAGTCTATTCAAGATTTTATTACTAGGACTCAAGATGTTGTGAATCAGCTTAGAATACAAGGGGAAACAATTACAGAATAAAAAATTGTAGAGAAGATATTGAGATCTCTTCTTCCTAAATTCGATCTAGTGGTGATAGCCATTGAAGAATGAAAAAATCTCACCACATTCAATATGGTAGAGTTGGTTGGTTCTTTACAATCTCATGAGGAATGTGTGCAACATTCTATGGAGAGTTTAGTACAAGCTTTCCAATCTACAGTGAAGGTTGAAGACAAATCAATAATTCTTTTTTCTGAGATAAATAAGTCTCAAGGTGAGCCTTCTAATAATAGAAGACATAGTAGAGGAAGAGGAAGAAGCTATAATAGAGGAAGAGGAAGAGGCCAAAATTTTCTGGGTAGAAGAAGCATCTAGTGCAAATATTGTGATCGTTATGGACATTATGAATCTGAGTGTAGAAAGAAGAAATCTGACTTGAACAAGTCAAGATCCAACTATACTAAAGAGCTCTCTGAAAATCCCAAGCACTCCACCTTCTTTACATGCAATTTGATGAAAGAAAATAAAAAAGATTTGTGGTTCTTGGATAGCAGCTACTCTAATCATATGACAGGTAAATCTAATCTTTTTATCAAACTAGATGCATCCGTAAAAATTCAAGTAAAATTTGATGATGATAAAGAGGTTGATATGATAGGAAAAAGTACCCTTGCTGTAAAAACTAAGCAAGGAGAAACTACTTATATTCATGATACATTGCATGTGTCTACATTATAGCATAATTATTTAAGTATTGAGCAACTTGTAGCTAAAAATTATAAAATTGTGTTTGAAGATATCTATTGTAAAATATTTGATAAATCAACTAATTATCATCTTGTAGAAAAGGTTCTTATGATAGAGAATAGGGTATTTCCTCTCATATTGCTTTCTATTACTATGCATGCTTTCAAAGCAACTACATATGATTTATGATTATGGCATCAACTTTATGGTCATCTAAATTTTTAAGGATTAAATTTACTTCAAAAGAATCATATGGTGAGAGGACTTCCCAAAATTCAAGCAAAAGAAGAAGTTTGTTCAGGGTGTGCACTTGACAAGTAGCATCGAGATAGTTTTTCGGTGAACAAATCTTGAAGGGCAAAATCTCCTCTAGAGCTTGTGCATGCTGACATTTGTGGTGCTATGCAAGAAAAATCTTTGGGTAAGCATTATTATTTTTTGGCATTCATTGATGATTTTTCTTGCCACACATGGATTTATTTCTTAATCTAAAATTAGAAGCTTTTGAATGCTTCAAAAACTTTAAAGTTATGATTGAAAAACAAATAAGGTATTATCTAAAAATACTCAAAATAGATAGAGGGGGAGAATTCACTTCCAAAGATTTTTATGATTTTTTTAATAAAAATGGCATCATGAGACAGCTTACCACAACCTATACCCCCTAGTAAAATGGTATTGTAGAAAGAAAGAACCATACCATTATGGAAATGGTACAAAGTATGTTACAATCAAAAAATCTTCCAAATTGTTATTGGGGAGAAGCAATGGAAACAACAGTACAACTTTTGAATCAAAGCTCCATAAAAGTAGTTCACAACATCACTTCAAAGGAAGCTTGGAGTGGTCACAAGCCTTCAGTGGCTCATCTTCATGTATTTGGTTGTTATACATATGTTCATAGTCCAGTTTAGAAATGAAAGAAGTTGGATGCAAAATCCCAACATTGTATCTTTGTGGGATATTCTGATGCAACTAAAGGATATAAATTCTATAATCTTGACATAAAGAAATGGATTATTAGTCAGGATGTGGTTTTTTTATGAAGGGGGAGAATAGCAATGGAAAAATGGTGCACAAAAAAAAACACCACCAGTAATGATGGACATATAAGTTGAAAGTGTTCCTCTTCTTCCCACAAGTTCAAGCCCCAATTGTAGCTCAAGTTTGAGTTCTCCAAGCTTAGGTTCACTAGGTTCATCTACTAGCACACCTTCAGGGGATAGTTCAAGTCCAACATCAAGTCCAAGCTCTTCAAGAAAGGTACGAAGTTTAATTAAAATTTATCAAAAGAGTAATGTGAATCCAATTGCTAATTTTGCTTTGCTCATTAAGATTAAAGTTGAACCCTCTGTATATGAAGAAGCAGTAAAAGAAATGGTATGGATTGATGCTATGAATGATGAGATGTAAGTAATTGATAAAAATAATACATGGGAATTAGTGCAACTTCCAAAAGATAAATAGGGGATTGGTGTCAAATGGATTTATAAGGTAAAATATCATGCTGATGGTTATGTGAAAAGACACAAGGCAAGACTAGTTACCAAGGGATTTGCACAAATGCCCGGAGTAGATTATACTTTTACTCTAGTTACAAGACTTGATACTATCAATATTTTATTAGCTATTGCTGCAAAACACAGTGGGTAGTCTATCAAATGGATGTAAAATCCACTTTTCTAAATGGTTATATTGATGAGGAAGTCTATGTGGAACAACCTATTGGTTATGAAATTCTAGGAATAGAACATTTGGTCTACAAATTGAAAAAAACACTTTATGGGTTGAAGCAAGCTCCTCATGCCTAGTATGCAAGGAATGATAGTTATTTCATGAAGAAGGGTTTCAATAGAAGTCATTCAAAGCCAACCCTCTATATCCAACATCTTGGTAATGATATTCTCATTGTTTGTCTTTATGTTGATGATCTCATTTATACAGGTAATAGCCCATCTCTCATGGAGAAATTTCAAGCAGAAATGAAACAAGAATTTGAGATGTCAGATCTTGGACTTATGCATTATTTTCTTAGAGTGGAGGTGCAACAACAACATGAAGGTATATCCATTTCTCAAACCAAGTATGTGGTTGATTTATTGAAATGATTTAGAATGATGTCATGCACATCAGTTACAACACCTATAGCCTTTCGTAAAAAATTAACCGAGAAGGATGCAATTTCTAAAGTGGATGCTACTTTATATAGAAGTTTGGTAGGGAATCTCATGTACCTCAGTACAATGAGATATGATATTATGTATGTTGTGAGCCTCATCTCTCGGTTCATGTAGAATCCACTTGAGTCTCATTAGCATGTTATAAAAAGAATCTTAAGGTATGTGAGTGGTACACAAATTTTTTGCATTCATTACTCTTCCACTAAGAATTTTGAGCTAGTTAGTTACATGGATTATGATTGGGTTGGTTTAGTGGATGATAGAAAATCAACATCTGGTTATGTTTTCTCACTTGGTTTTGGAGTTGTCTCATGGAGTAGTAAAAAGTAGGCAACTATGGCTCTTTCATTCGTAGAAGCAGAGTATATTCAAGCAACAACAACCAATTGTCAAGCTATATAAATTCAAAGGATTTTGGAAGATCTACGATTGGTTCAAGAACATCCAATAACTATCTACTGTGATAACAATAATACCATTGTAATGACCAAAAATCCTATGTTTCATGCTAGATTGAAGCACATTGAGATCAGACATCACTTCATACGAGATTTGGTTCAAGATGGGATAGTAGAATTATAATTTTACCCTACATCTGAACAAGTTCCTGATATTTTTACCAAAGCTTTACCTACAACTAATTTTATTACTTTGAGGCATCAATTGAGACTCATCCCCATTGCTCATGTAGGGGGTGATTGAACACATGCATGCATGATCAATGAATAGCATTTCAATTCTAGTTTTAGTTTTGAATTAATAGTCTTATTTTTAGACTGCTGCATCGCATGTTATCTTTTATTTTTAGACACGAAAAATATTTTTTAATTTTTTAATTTTTAAACTTTAAACTATTTTTAAACTCAGTGCTCCATTCCAATAAAAGATGATGATAGGCAACGCTTTATTACATGGAAAAAATTGTATTTCTTGAATCTTGATTTCAGTGTTTCTTGAATCTCGATTTTTTTAATTTTTGAGTTTATATTTTTCATGAGCAGCTGGTTATATATTTACCTCTAAGTATAGTGTTATCACTCTGTATATTTAATTTTAGGGATCCTTAGTAAATATATGCTTTTCCAATCCCATAATATTTATGAAAAACAAGACATTTCAATAAAAAAATATATTACGCATATTGGCTTCAATGGAAGATCGAGTGTCGTCAGCTTTTTTCTTGATTCCAGAAGAAGTTATTATGATGATATACACTTTATCAGATTCCCATTGGAAGTCATGTACCTGATAGAGCCTTGATATGTATAGAGTAAGATATTTAAGACATCAATGTCTCACTATTACTATTTAAAGAACAACTCCTCTAAGACATTAGTGTTTCATTCATATTATATAATAAATAATATTTTAATGTGTAAGTACATTATAATATTTTATTATTTTTTAGAGAAATAATATTTTTATGTTGTGCACATGAAGATTGTCTATGGATGTGAAGGGAGTGTGCATTTTAAATTAAAATGCATATTTGTATTTTAAATAATATCTATGATTCAAAATTTTGTTAAAATAATACTTTTACAGTTTTTATTATGTTGCATCTATTTATTTTTTCATAGTTTAAAATAGAAATAAATTTGATAGAAAAATGCTTGAGCTTTGGTTAGGTTTGGGCAGTAGTAAAGATTGTTTCGAGAGAAGTATAATCATACTCACTTGCGCCCTAGAATATGTTCAGAGCCATTTTTTGGTTATATGTGAGCAACACTTTGTTGTATGTAAGTACCAAATTTTAATACAAATTAAATATTAATTGTAATCTTTAATTTTAAAATTTTATTATTTTTAAATATTCATTATTTTATGAATATTAATTATTAATATCATTAGAATTTGCAATTAAAAATATAAAGAACTATCCAAAAAATATATATGATTATCACTTATAATTCAAAAGTTAACATTTATATTAAAAATAATATTATATATATTAATTATTAAAAAATAATTTATATTTTATATATATTAATTATAAATAGATATATTTTTAAATTTATATTGAAGTTTTTTTATTAATGAAGATGGAAAAATTGATTATATACTAAATAGTTTAAAGTTTTACATATTAATTATAAATAGATTTTTTTCAAAAATTTATATTTATATTTTTTTGTTTTTTGATGAAGGGATGCATTTTGACATATCACATAATTATGTAGTTATATAATAATTCTTATTTTAAGAGTTAGTAAAATTTGGACTTTTACACAATATTTTTTCTTGGTGAAAATATAGTAAATTCTATTTTTAAATTATTAATAATACAAGAACTCATAAACTAAATTAATAGTTAGGAACTTCATATTAAAGTTTTCAAAATTAGAATAATTTTGAACAATTTTTTTATTAAAAAATAAAACTAAATCAATCTTTTAAATATAATATGTATTTAATCATTTTTATTTAAAGGAAAAAAAAAGAAAATTAAATTATAAAAATATAAAAAGAAATAAAGATAACAAAATATTTTTATTCCTATCAAATATATAAACATTTTTATTTCTGGAGGAGATGACACTTTGTACAACAATACAAATAAATTAATTTCAACTTCTAACTTTTTTTCATAATCCTAATTTCTAATAATTTTTAACATCTTTTCAAAATTTTATTTTTCAACATTTAATAATAAATGCCAAAAGTAAAAAGATTTCTAAATAATATTTGTAAAAAATCAAAACAATGAAAATTATATATAAAATTTGAAGATGTTTATATTTCATCAAATAAAAAAATACTAATATTTAACTAATTTTTTTATTTCTATATAATATAATTTATTATAATTAAAATAAAATTTATAAATTAATATCTATTAATATTCATATATATGTTAAATTTTAAATGGCTAATCCTTCTCATATAGTGGAGAGATTTGTAGTTAAAAAAAATTGTTCAATTGGACACATTATGACATATAATTGCGTTTCTTAATAATGATTTACTCTGCATTTTCAAAAATTCAAATATTTCTTAGATGATGATTTACTCTGCCACTAGTTCAATGCCACTAGCTCAATGCCAACTTCTAGTTTCTTAATAAGGGATAATATGCATTCTATTATACATAGCTTATTACGATTTCAGCTCCATCAATAATCATATACCTCAAATGAAGCACCACAACAAAAAGAAAATGATACATAAAATTAACACCAAGTTGCACAAACCAATCAATTGAAGACATAAAATATACTATCAATTGAATCTTGGGTCACCTCTCACTTGTATTTTGTGTACGGCTTACATGAAAAGAAGATATGTTTTAAAATTTCAACTGTAATGAAATAAAGATATGTTTTAAAAATTCAACAGAAATTAAATAAAGATATATAGTAGAATTGAGCATTAACCAGCGAGCACAATGTTCATTGTGCTTTCCTTCTATATTTGTTTGCAGAGTAATTGAGTCATGGTTTTAGTTTACGGGATTTGGGTAATTGGTGTAACTGTTGGCTTCCACATAAAGGCTGTTATCCATATAATGCACGCAGGTGATTGGTCTGACACCACTGCCAAAGTTTATCTTTCAAATGCATAACGTAGTGATCAGTCACTTCTCTTTAATTCAAACATAAATTATTTCAATATCCAACATCATGTGTAGTAATCATGCAAAACGACGATGAAATTAGGAGTTTAAACTATTAAAAAATCCTTGTGCAGGGTGTGTGTACACTGTGTTTGATAGTGGTGTACGATTGTCATAATGTGGTAACGATGGTAGCACTCTGTAGGTGGGTTTTTCTTTTTTTTAATAATTAATTCACAATTTTCTTGTACTATAGAAGGTTGTAAAGTGAAGTATAGTAGTTGAGTCGCAATAAAGTATTTTAAGGTGGTATATAATATGTTAAATAATGAAGGTTATTTTAAAGTGTTTTAGATATTTGTTTAATTGTATTTATCAGATTGAAGAAGTGCTAGCAATATCTTGGGGGCATTTTGTCATAACACTATTGAGAAGCTTTACACTTTAATCACTTGGCTCAGTAATTGGTAAATGTAGATTCTCCTATTACATGGGTGACAAACTAAGTGTTAGATTTAAAAGCATAATGTGAAGAAGTATGCATTGAATGTTGAATACATACACTCAAATATGTACATTGTAATATATAATAAAGTGTTAGAAAATATCTATAGAGCATGATTACACTCACAGTGGTGACCCGAGGAGCAATATTGTCCACACTCCTTGCATTTGGGCCCACATTTCATTGGTAACAAAGGCATTGGTGGCTGACCTCTTACCCATCAATATTTTCGAAAAAAATGCAAACACTATAGATATGAGTGTTATTATTAGTGCTTTTCATCTTCTAAAGTTAAGGGGCCTTGAAGCCTTCGATGCAAGCATCGTCTATCATAACGGTTACAGTAGAGGGGTTCATGAACATGTCCAATCCATAATTTATGAGATGATCTACATAGTATTCATCATCTAAAACATTCCTACATTTATGATCATTTCGAGCACTATATGAAGATTGTTCAACACTTTAGTTGGTCCAAGAGTAATCCTGAGTCTCCTAACCTAGTTTAAGTTCTCCCTGCTTGGATTATGATGAAGATCAACTAAAATCTCTTTGAACATGATCATAAGCTATCAACTTCTACCCTCTCTGATGTTAACGAAACCAATTTTTCATTCCTGAATCTACCAAAATCATTAATTGCAGGAAAGAATGATTCCAAATGCATTGAAAACATTGCTAACTGTATAATTTTATAATTTAATATCATAATATATTATATAAATATAATTATATTATATAATAATATATTATTAAACTATTATATTATATAATTATAATCATTATTTGTATTTTTAAAAAATATAGAAATATAACTATTATATTATGTATGACTATTTTACTTTATAGTTTAATATTATATTATATAATATATCAATATATATTATAAGATTTAAATCTAATATACGGATAAGGTTTGAAGATCAAACACGAGAGGGCGCAAAATTGAAATGAAAAAGGGGAAAAAATACTAAATGGTGGTAGGGGCATAAGGCAATATACACTTTTTATTACAAATCTAATCAAATTTCCACATTTCAAGTCTCTAATTTGCAAAAGTTGATAGGAGTTGCTAAGCTATTATGATCAAATTGCATGAGATGCATCCTGAATTGTTTTAATGCACATAAGGCTATTGTAATTGGGGACACGATAAGATATTCACTGAAAGATACATTTGAAGCATCATTTAATATTCTGATCAAGTTAAGGTTATATATTTATCAGTTTTTCGATTGAAGATGGCGCGCTTGCATGAGGAGTAAAAGAATCGTGACAATAGCATTACAACGAAATCCACCTGA
This sequence comes from Torreya grandis, assembly GCA_037957365.1. Taxonomy (NCBI): domain Eukaryota; kingdom Viridiplantae; phylum Streptophyta; class Pinopsida; order Cupressales; family Taxaceae; genus Torreya; species Torreya grandis. The sequence goes on along the minus strand of JARHVA010000081.1, from coordinate 721,421 downwards.
CTAGCCAAGAGCTGAAATCATAAGCCTAGAGAGGAGATATAGGATGCCAAACAGTGGAGGGAAGATGAATATTGGGTGGACAACGATCAAGAGTGTCAAGCAACAGCAAGATTCTCAAGGAAACATCCAGCTAAGGTTGTGTTTGGTGCCAACCGCATTCCCTTCGGTAGTAATAATCTTTTTCCACCTGAGCACATGGCTGAGGGCTCGCCCTTAGAGATTCCTACAAACTAAAATTTGTAGCAAGATTTGGCAGGGTACCCTCCCCTGCCCCTAAAATACGGTCTTTTTAGACAGTGCAAGCTTCCTCGAAAATCTAAACTTATTAAAGGCAAAGGGCCTAACTGTGAAGTTTACGGAGAAGTGGCCTGCAGTCGGCACTGTGGAATCTATGGTGGCCTCCATTTGGGGACCAAAACTCACCATTAGCTTCATTCCCAAGGGATTGTTTGTGTTCTTGTGCCTGTTTACGACAAATAAGCATGAAATTCTAGATGGAGGACCCTGGATGTTAGAGGATGTTGATATCTAGCTTTAGGAGTGATGACCTAACTTCAACCTGCGTATGACTAAACTGGGGCACTTTCTGGTGTGGATCCATCTGTATGGCCTCCCATTGGAGTATTGGAATGAAGGATGTCTGCAAAGTATTGGATCAATGATTGGTGATTTTATCCACATTGACTTGATTACTAGTGAAGGATTCCTTACTTTATATGCCCACATCTACGTCTTCCTCGACCTGGAGGAAAGGATTTCATAAAAAAAAATTGCTCCAATCTGCAGGTGGGTCCTGGGAGCAACGAATTGATGTTGGAAAAACCCCGTTCAAATGTTTCAATTATAGAAAGATTGGGCACATCTGGCTCCCCCAAAATTTTTATTTAAGCTTGGAAGCCTAAACCTAGTCCACTGTCTAAGGAATTCTTAGATCGCAACACTAAACTAAAAGCTTCCCCTTCGGTAGGCTTGATACCAATTCTTTCCATCGAAGGCACTGACCATGAAGCCACACTGGCCCTAAAAGATAAATTGAAGGGTGGTCACGCTCTATCTCAAGCAGACATGTTGAAATAATTTTAGTTTAATTATAATGAGGTTTAGACACTCAAACCATGTAGGGAACTGAGCTTCCACACAGAGATGGCAGGTGATCCTCTAGAGGATGTGTTGCATACCCAAACGAAGGACTCGGGTTGGGCTACGGATATAGAGCTATCACTCATTATAAGGCACCTAAGTGATGATGAATATTGGAACTCCACGGAGGTTATTATCTTGTCTTAGAAAGACTTCCTTCTTTCACATGTAGATTGTCTCTCAAAATAAATAAAAATGTAAATTAGGCAAGGACATCAAATTAATTGAAGTCTCAAAAGGTAAGCAATCCACCATTGAACAATTCATTGTATATGATAAGCGGGGGGGTACAATTCCCATTTGAAGAAACATGAAGCTCCTCTTTTGGAATGTTATGGGAGTGAAAGATCATAGCAAAAGATCACTGGTGTGGCATCAATTATAAAACCAGGAAAATGCATCAAGTTGGGAGATAAAAAGGGGTTTATTTGTGAACATGATTTTCTTGAAATTTCAAAACTTTGAATTTCTGTACATAATTTGAGATATCTATACTCCAAATTTGAAGATGGTGTAAGAATATGAAATGTATCATTTCGAGTGTAGTTTACAAAACACTATTTTTTTAAAGAAATGGTTGAGTATAACTAAGTCAAATATATAAAATTTGAAAAGGGACTCCTATTTGTTTTAAAAAAAATAGAGTGGATAGATGGCCATATGACCCACCATTTTTTGAGTAGCATTTAATATTGTTTGAAACTCTTTGGTGAACATTTAAATAAAATATTCTACTTTGTGACTTATATATATTTTTCATTAAATACTTTTTCTAATAAATTTTGGAAGTAAAAAGATCTTGAAAACTGATAAAAAAAATGGATAGATGGTCGTGTACCCCCCTCGCCCTTCGTAATTACCTTAATATATATGTGTGTGTGTGTGTATGTAGAATTAGGTCTAGTTTGTGACTATATAACTTATTTTTCACTTGGATCAATGAAAAAAAAATTACATGAACATGTATAGCCATGTATATTTGTAACATGTAATGACATAAACGGTATTTTTAGAAATCAACATAGTTTAAAACTTTAAATTAGTCCAAAATAATATATAAATCATATTTTTAGAAAGAGGTGAGTGTGCTCATCATGATGATATTAAGATTTTAAATTTTACTATTGAAATTTTTAGGGTATTTGATGATTGAAGTTGAATTTTATTGTTTTATGTCAAAACTCTCAGACTCAGCTATAGGTTGATAGGTCCAAGCCTTTATCCTGGGAATCCAAACCATTCCCAAGCTAAAAGGTTTGGTGTTTGAATTAAAATTCAAATAGCACGATCAAATGAATAACATGATCGTGTTATATCTTCATAACACCCGAAAACACAAATTTACTCTTGAGCTCAAATTTTATATGTGTTCTTATATGTTATTGAGCTCCCTAATAGTGGTGTTCTTTCATGTGATACATGAAAGGTCCCTAACATTGGATAGTGAATTAAGGTGTGATGGTACCACATTAGACTTAAAAAAATTTACAGACATTTTAATATGTTGAATTAACTACTTATAATTACTTAGCTTTAAGGTGTAACTCATTCATTTTATGATATAATTGATTTTATCATAATATGTCATAAAATTCATTTTTCAAACCTATGGCCAAAACTTAGCCTTTAGAGTATGAAATTAGTTGTGCATCTAAACTAAATTAGGCCTATTTCAAGCCCCTTTATCATAATTACATTACTATAAAATGTGATTTGGTTTATGATCAGCTCGATTGAAACAAAGAAAAATTATTTATTTATGGAAGTTTTACATGTATATAATGTGGTTTTGAGTTTAAAAAACTTGAATGTCATCAACTAATGAATTCAAATATTGATTACTTCAATTTTGGAGGTAATTAGGGTCAAAATAAGCCACATGAACCTATTTTAAATTGTATATTATGTGATTTTAAGTGAAATTAACCCTAATATCATGTTATATATAATTAACCAAAGAGTTGATTCATTTAATCAAGTCATTTGAGGATAATTTAAACCCCTTCAAGGGCAAGATATGATTTGGGGTAAAATTAAGTTCAATTGTGTCATCAATTGATCTATTTAGTCAATTTGTGAAATTAGGGGAATGATTTGGGCAAAATTGATGCTCTAAACAAAATGTATGGCTCAATTAATTGTATAATGTATGCAATATGTATGGCTTAACTGAACCTAATTTTATCAAAAAATGCAAACATGAAGGCAATTGTCACAAATGGGTTCAAGCAGCTAAAATTTTCTTCTATTAACTTAGTGATTGGAACCTATATCCTTTACCTTAAACCCTAATCCTTGTACCATTTAACTTAAAACCTAACCCATAATCCCCAAACCCTTTAAATTATAGACCCTAAACCAATAAATTTATCCCCAATTAACATACTTTATACTAAGAATTAGGTTCTCAAGGACCAACTTGGTCAAAATTGCGTCACTCATTATCATAATTGACTGATTGACTCAATCTGTGATGATGTGGAGGCTAATTGAGCCCAAAATCACATTTTTCCCTCATAAATCTAGGTTTAAGGAGCTCAAATTTTCCCTAATTACCTTCATGATTGTACCTTATATACCCTAAAACCTAATCTCTAAACTCTAAACCATAAATATAAAATCTTTGAACCTTGAACCAATCATTTTAGACCAAATTAACATCATTTAGACTAATAATTGAGTTCACATGGCTTAGTTTGGCATAAATCACATGACTGATTTCCCCATTTGACTAATTCACTCAATCTTCATGATGACATGTGGTCTAATGACAATAAAAAACAAATTCTATAGTCACAAGTTGGTCCAAGTAATTCAAATTATCATCAATTATCTTTGCAATTAGACTTGATGTACCCTAAACCTTATAGATATTGAACCCCATGCCCTATATTATAAACCTTAAAATAGTTGGTTTAGCATTAATTAACATCATTTAGAGTAATAATTAGGTATGCACTACTTAATTTGGCCTATATCACATTACTCATTATCCCAATTGAGTAATTGGCTCAATATGTGATGATATAGGGGCTAGTTATTCCCAAAAACACATTGGACTCTATGTACACCCTAAACCATATATAAATTAAACCCTAATCCCTAAACCATAAATCCTTAACACTATATGAAAAATTGTAAACCATAATTTCCCTATTTACCAATCCATTTAGCCCCAATTAATATCTTTTGTAGTAAAAATTAGGTTCATATGGCATATAGTGATTACACCTTATATACAGCCTTAAATCTAAAACCTATGCCATAATCCCTAATCCCTAAACCATAAAACATAAATTGTAAGCCCCCCTAATCCCTAAACCCTATGCCCTACTACCCTAGTCCCTAATTTATATTAAGAATAATATAATCATGTTATTTAATAATGCATTCACATTATATAACGTGATTGCGTTATTTTTTATAAATACAAAACTCAATTTTCAAAGTCTATTTTTAACCTAAATCAATATTTTTGTCCCCATAAAAATTCTTTGCATACTTTGACGGGACATGTGTACTTCCCCAAAGACATTCTTTGCATACTTTGACCCCACCTTTGAAAGGCTATCAATTTTACTTGATAGGTGACATATCATGTATGAGGAAGAGGAATAAGTTAAATAAAGAAACACTAGATGAATTAGAAGAGTTAAGAGAGAAACACAAGATATGAATGCAAAAATTAGATAAGGTATAAACTCTAATCCCAATGAACCAAATGCCATAGATAATGAGCCAATTGACAATAATAAATTAAGTAATGATGAAATTCACCATAATGAATTGAATAATGATGAAATTAATCATAATGAAATGAATAATACTGAAATTGACAATAATGAATTAGATAATGTTGGAAGTTTACATTCAAAGTTCCAAGTTTTTTATTTTGTTGATGATGAGTCTATGCATGATGATTTAACCTCCATGAATGATTTTTTTTTTTATAGAATTAACTAATGATGAAATAAAAAATCAATAAAATTTCATGGAAACATATAATAAATAAATAAATAATGATGAAAATGTCATCCCATCTATAAAAAATGAAAGTAATAATGATTTTGAAACACCCTCTCAACAAATTCTACCATTAACAACACTTCCAAGAATTTTTCATAGAAAACATAAATACTTAATTGAAGTTGATGAAAATATTTTAGAACTAATTCATAACAGAATATCTAATCATCATTCAAGAAGACTGGCTCAATAAATCTGGGATGGTTTCTTTCATAATTTGAATTATGATAGTAGAAGATGTCAATTATTTATTTTGGTGATAAAATTGACTAAGATAAGACCTATAATATAAAATTAGGACTAATAACATCTAACTTGGATGATGAAAACAATAAAATTATTGAAAATTTACATGATGCATATCATACTATAGGCCCAAAATCATACACCTAAGATTGTAATGCTACTCGGTGTATACTTACAACTTGTGCAATAAGTGGCGAAACAAGAAAAAAATAAATAATTTCAAAAATAAACTGAGCACTTAATGGTTCAAAGTACAATATTGTGTCCCACTAGCTATCCAAAAAAAATTAAAAAATAAAGCATAAAAAATGCTTATTGATTTTTTTTAAAACTAAAAAAATGTATATTCACTACATATTTATATATATAGTGTAAAATATATTTTTTGATCAATTTAAATGAGATAAACTCAATAAATTTTTAGGATAAGATGAAAGTGTATATGTCCTCTTTATGCCAAAAAGTGGGACACACTATTATGCTTTGACCTATATAAACAGGTAGATATTAATCAAAGCAATTGAAAGATGTGAAAACCTTAATGAACCTAATACCAATGAGATATGGGTATTCAGTTGTAGAGTTCCATGAAAAGACAAGGCTATAGATGATTCTCTCAAAGAGTTACTTTTTCAATTTTATAAGTACAATACAAGAGTTTCACCTAATGTAAGAGATGTAGTGAGAATAAGAGTTGGTTCTCGTAACCGTGAACCGCATCAAAAACATTCTTTGGATATGAATCAAACATAATTATAATCTAAGTTTTTAGAAAAACTTATACAAAATTTTATTTGTCACAGATATTTTGAGATGGCCAAAATTTTTAATGTAAAAATAAATCACACATGCACCAGTCGGTGTTGTAGGCAACATGTTGAATTTTCAATGAACTATGATGTTTTTCACCATATTTGTTGTACTTTATATACTATAAAACATTTTTTAAGAGTGTGGAATTAAATTTCCATCAAAACTAGCTAGGGAATTTATTCCAATTATTTTTTACAAAAGACTGAATCGACAATTATTTTATAATAGATCATGTTTAGATGAAACTTAGAATATTTATGGTGGATTGCAAAAATTAAAAAATTATATCCATGAGGAGAGTACAATTGTAATTGGATATGAATTAGTTGGTTTAAGTACATATAAATCAATGATATATCTAGTAAAAGATGGTAAAGAATCTAGAAGGTGTGATGTTATTACAAAAAAGTAGGCATGTTTTCAATATTTTTGTCAAATTTAGGGAGAAAATTGTTTATGGGTATGTAAGTCACATACATAGGGATAAATGGTTGGATGAACGATTTAAGATAACAAAAGATATATTCCCACTTGGTTTGATTTCTTTAGTAGTTGACTTTACTAAAAACTACATATTCAAACCGTAAATAGAAGTTCAATAATAGTATTAAAACTCATGACAAGTTTTCATATTCATGCATATAGTATTCATGCATGCACCTGACAGTATAGAGAATCAATGAAAAATATTAAAGGAGTACCATTTATATATCAATGATGACCAATCACATTATTTATAGTATATTCAAGGTTATTTTTAGAAGTTCTATGAATAATTGAATGCAAGAACATTACTTTCAATCAACATTACATTTGGTTAGACAATTACACATCACAATTTAATAATACATGGATGTTTTATTAGTTGAGCAAGATTCCTATTACCAATAGTGTAGAACATATTTGGAGTTTTTCCAAGGCTGGCCATGGAAAAGGGGAGCATGACGGTGCTTGAGCATGTGTAAAAAGAGCCATTTAAAGGGAGGAGTTAAATGTTGAAGAGGGAGTTGATTTAATAGATGTAAAAACCATGGTTTAATGATGTATTTAGAACATGTGTCATGGTGCTCAACCAAATTCTATTATTCATAGACATTTATAGTTAATGGAGGAAAAACACTTGGCAAAGTATGAGAATTTTATGACTCTAACAAGTTCATGTGAGGTCCACTCATTTCATAGCTCAAATACAAGTTCTTGGACTGTTCATATGAGACACTTAACATGTTTATATTTGACATATGTGGACTTTGTTTGGAATGAGTGTGAGTCACAAGACTAAGTGGATGATTAGATTTTCAAACCTCTAATTCCAATCAACATTTATCATGTTTCAACATCATTGAAACTTATAGATATGTCATTATCAGATGACTTTGATCATGTATCTAATTTAGTGGAGCCAGGTACAATATTTTTTAATGTATAATTTATTTTCATTATATATCTTCAGAGTGTCACTAAAATTTGTTTTTTGTGATACATCACATGTTTTGGGAGTTATTGTAGATGAAGACAATAAAGAGGGGATGAATTACTACTTGTGTCGGCATACAAAGAGAAAGAAAAAATTGACTTATCTAGTTATAGATGGAGAACATATTGACTATCCCACTAGGTCAGTAATAGTCATTGGAACTTGGTTTCGATAATATTTTATAATTTTTTTAGATCAATGGTTATTTGAAGATTTAAAATATACAGAAAGATACTACTTTATTCAAATTTTATTCTTGCAATGAATATTCAATTACAAAAATATCATGGAAGGCAATTAAAAAGGAAACTATGAAAATATTAGGATTTGGACCATGAATCTATTCTTGTTACTATCAAGGTTAGAGTAGATCCTAGTGATTCATTGGATTCAAATATGCAGGTATGTTGACTTTTCAAATGTAGATGTAATCAATTTTACCAAACATTTTTTATTTTATAGGTAGTGTATATGATTTTCTTTTTTAATTACTTATTAATAATTATTTATGGGTTAGTGGTGTCGGATAAGCTTTCACCTTCACACGGTTAAAAATGTTAGTAAAGAATTCCATATTTTTCAATCTAAGAGAAGCTAATGTTTTAAGTACTTCATGTTTTTGTGCTCCTGAATGGTAATGAAAATGTACTTATGGGTGGATTTGAACATCGTGGTAGTGAGAGCACGTGTAATTTTCCTATCTAAATGTGATCAAAGTAATAGATTCTCATTTGGAGGTCTCATAGGTAGAAATGGCAACTGTAGCTCAAGAAATTGCCTATTCAATGCCAAAAAGATACATTTTAGGACCCATTACTACAACTTGTACCATAGATTGATATTGAATGTTCCACATGAGTACTTTGGGGTGTGATTAAATGGATTCAAGAGGCAGGAGAGGGATATGATAGTGCATGGAAATGAAATACAAGTTTCATTTTATACATGTTTGAACTTAGGCTAAAAATTACATTTTTATTATATTGGGAATGGTGTTCTTGAGGCTGAAGTGGGTGGTGGGTTTTTTGATCAGGTATGATGGGAGGAATAGGATGTAGTCCTAGATGTTATCCTACCATTGGATGTGTTGGTAGTGCCAATTTTTTGTCTAGAAGCATCAGAATCTGAGTTCTGCAAGCACAACTTTAGCTTTGACAACATTTATTGTTAATATTTCTATGCTTCTGAACCATAGTGAAAATATACTTCTAGGTGGATTTGAAGGTCATGGTAGTGTGATCACATGTAATTTTATTATCTATATTTTATTGAACAAATAGATTATGAACTGGATCTCTTATAGGTATAAATGGTAGTTAGAGCTCAAGAAGTTATCTATTCAATGCCAAACTATTACATTTTAAGACCCATCACTGCAACTTGTGCCAAAGATTGCTATTAAAGGTTACACATATGTGATCTAGGTTGAGATTAGAGAGATTAAATAGGTAAGGTAGAGATTTAAAGGTTTTTGGAAATGATTTATAATTTTCATTGTACGCATGTTTGAACTTCAGATAAAAACCTACATTTTAATTGTATTTGGAAGGGCATTCTTGAGGTTGGAAAGGGTTGTGGGTTTGTTGCTTAGGTATGATTTGAGGCCAATAACCTAGTCCTAAATATTATTCAACCCCTCAAACATGTTGGCAGTGTTATATTTTCAATTGGAAGCATCAAAATTAGAGTTCTATAACAATAACTTCAACTTTGACAACATTTGTTGTTAGTGTTTTGCACTCCTAAATGATAGTGAAAATATACTTTTGAGTGGATTTGAATGTCATGTCAGTATGAACACATGTAATTTTTCTATCTAGACATGATTATATTGATATATATTCAAATATATGTCTTGGAGGTACAAATGACATTTAGAGCTTAGGAAGTTGTCTATTCAATGCCAAAAAGTTGCATTTTAGGACCTGTCACTATAACTTGTGTCATAGATTGCTCTCAAAGTTTCCACCTAAGTGATCTAGGTTGAGATTATATTGACTCAATAAACATGAGATGGATCTTAGGATTCATGTAAATGACATACATGTTTTTTTATGCATGTTTGAACTTAGGCTAAAAATCTACAATTTTCTTGTATTGGGAAGGGCATTCTTGAGGCTAGAATATATGGTGGGTTTATTGATTAGGCATGATGAGAGGCCAAGAACCTAGTATTGAATTTTATTACCCCATTGGACATGTTGGTAGTTCCAATTTTTTGTTATGAAGCATCAGAATTAGAGTTATACAACTAAAACTTTGACTTTAACAACATTTGTTGTTGGTGTTTTTGCACTCCTGAATAGTAGTGAAAATTTAATTCTGGATGGATTTGAATGTTATGGTAGTGTGAAAATGTGTAATTTTCCTTTCTAGACATGATCAAATTGATAGATTCTCAACTGGAGGTCTTAGAGGCATATATGGTTGTATCTCAAGATCTTGTCTATTCAATGCCAAAAGGTTACATTTCAGGACTTGTCACTAAAACATGTGCCATAGATTGATCTCAAAGGTTCAAACTGAGTGCCCTAGGGTGTGATTATAAGATTTCAAGAGGTAGGATAGGGATTTGATGATTCGTGGAAATGACATATAGGTTTAATTTTATGCATGTTTGAAGTTAGACTTAAACATTATTTTTTATTGTATTAGGAAGGGTATTGTTGAGGCCAAAATGAGTGGTGGATTGGTTGATCGAGCATGATGGGAGGTCATGAACTTAATATTGGATGTTATATACCACTAAAACATGTTAGTTTCATTTTTTAGTTGGGATGAGGTCTTTGTATGTTAACACTTTACCTCAAACTAATATTTTCTACTTGCACTTATTATTTATCTTTGTATGGTTGAATGGAAATTAATTGTTTCTTTTCAAATGATTTAGGGAATCTATGTGTCACATATTTAATTTTATAGTTTTAATTATTTATAGAAAATTTGAATTGTATTATGCCCTTAGGTGTTTAATCTTTTAGAAACCTTAGCAAGCCTCTCTCATGCAGATAGTCTTCCTCTCTCTTGTCCAACACCCTTCACCTACTATATCATTTACTCCTCTCACACAAACACCATCCTTTCCTTGTACAAATTTCATAACTTCATCCTCTTTATCTATTTTAAACTTTTCAATCTTCTCTAGGATCATAGACATAATTCATGGTTCTAAGTTCTTTTCTTCTCTCTAAGGTTTATATATCAATCCACCTACTCAATTGAATCCAATAACACACCTAATCTAATAACACAACCTGGAAGTCAAAACTCTTCAAGCATTTACTATGTTCTTCTAAATAATATTGTATGCACAATATCAAGGTTTATATCAAACTTATACCTTTAAATCTTGCCCTGATCATTCCAAAGGGATAAAACACACCCATACAAGATTCAACACTTAGAAAGAACCCTATTTAACTACAAAAACTCAATAAAAATATTTCCATAGGACTATTGTAAACTATATCTCCATGATTATTTTTCCTCAAACCACCACTACTTGATGGTGAAACTATCCCTCTGTCTACCTGCAACAACTCAATCCTAAACACATCTGCAAATTAACATGGGATGTTATCTCTAGGCTTTGATAACACTATCAAACATCAAATTTTATTTAACTACATTCAAAACACAATGATAAGAAGGTTCTTATACTATATAACACATATTTTATTGATCTTCTTAAATATTTACAATATGATCCACTTTCATATCCTTGACCTTATGGACAACATATAATTCCATCTTCTTACTCCATTTATCCCTCTTTCTTAAACTCCCTACCTACTCTACTAATTCATACTAATTCCCCCTACTCTCCTAAGCCACACACCCCCATGCAAATCTCTCTCTCTCTCTCTCTCTCTCTCTCTCTCTCTCTCTCTCTCCCCCCTTTTCTCACCCACTTTTGCATGAAAGTGTATTTTAAGTGTTCAAAGTGATTTGGAGGCTAGAATAGGTTTATGATAGAATTTATTTTTAAAGATCAATTATAAGAGGTCCAACACCCTTAAGGGACATGCCTAGAAAACAATAGAATTATTAATAGATAATTGAGTTGTGTCTATATACCTCAATGGGGAGTTGATGTACATCAGGAGTGAGGTGTTGAATTTAATAAAGGAGTGAGGTGTTGAAGGGTCAGAAACCTATCTCAAGAATGTGCATTAGGCCTATTAGGCCAAATAGCCCTTGAAGAGAAAAAGTGCAAGAAAGTGTGAAAGCATTTGAAAATAGATTGATTGGGGTGAATGAAGATTAGATAGGTGGAAATAAGGACTAGAGGAAGTGTTATTTAAAATTATTAAAGAAGAGGAAGGCATCTAGGCCTAACCAAGCCTAAGGAATATATAGTGAGAGAGTGTGAAGAGTGAATGATAAAAGGAGTAGGTTGGAGGATACTAAAGGAATTGAGTGAAGAAGTAGTATTGATAGAGATTACTCAAGAGGTGAGGTAAAATATAAATGAACAAGAATAATAGAGGCCATACAAGCAGTAGTCCTAGTTTGAAAAAAATATATCCAAAAAGGCATTAGATCCAGGTGAAGGTGAGAGATTAGGTTTGTAGGTATAGGTATCAAAGTGAGAAATTTGTAGGGATTTATGAATGATTTTATGTCTCTGAATTATACAAGTATGAACATTATTGGTATGGGAATTAAGTAAAACCAAGTTGTGCTAATGATCATTTTAAAAGTTGTAAATGGGTGATGTTAAATGCAAAATAGATAAGAGTGTCATCAGTTATTTTCAATACAAAAATCAAATAAAAACTTTAATTTAAAAAAATATGGGAGATTAGAGATTTATAGCATTGAAAATAATAATTTTTTAATCCTCATTTGTGTACAACATTATATATGATATCCAAAATATAATAGTTTGGAAGATCAAAACAACACTATACAATAAAATTTTAAATTAAAAATGAATATAAATTAGATAAATTTAATATAATTTAGATGAAAACTCCAAAAAAATAATATAGGCACATGTACAATGTCAATAGTACATAGATTGCCATGATAGGCATACAAAAATTTAAAAGATCTACTAACATAGTATCTAATGTCAAATGAATGTCATATACACATATACAGTACCAAAAATATGTACATTGTCATATAGGTATATAAAAAATAACATATCATATAAGACATCCTAATCATTAAATAATGTCCCTCTCTTTGCCTTCCTCGAAGAAGACTCTCACTAGGATGCCCTACTGGAAGATGTAGATCCCTTGAATGCCTTAGATTTATCTAAAGTTTGACTGTGGATCCTATGCTTATAGTTTACTTGTAGCTAAACCTATTTAAATACAAGTGTTATTACAAAATTAATATAAAATAAATTCAACCTCTTATGAAGAAATTAATTTTAAACTAGAATACAAAATCATTTAAACATGCACTTAATGCAAGATCACGATCCTACGCAATATGATTTTGATGCTTAAATGGGTTAGTGGCAAGCTCAAATTTTAGGAAAGAAAAATGAGAAGTTTCCCTATTAATCATTTGACTAGGACTACCATATGTCATGGGACAACCTTGCATACATAATACAATCAAATAAGTTATATTTTCCCCAAGTATGCAGTAAAATTATTACAAAAAGTCTATTTTTACAATTCAAAATTACAAGTTAATATATACATCTATCATCACATGTGTAGATGACATTAAAAAAATAATGCTTATGTCTGTCTTGGCTCATAGTGATGGAGGAATATCTACTTAAGCCATCAATTTAATGTAAACAAGGTCTTACTAACTTTTCTATGAAGCATCAAAGATACATATGGCAAGGTTTTCTCCTTTATTAAACCAAGAGTGTATTTAATAGCATTGTACTTTAATTTTGAGATCCTTGATAGATAAATTTTACTTAAACTTACAAGGAAAATATACATAGACTAAATCTACATAGAGCATAAGATTAACTCAAAATTTTACATCTGTATAAGTAAAATGTGTCATCTTAACACAGGTGGATGTAGAAGTGGATGGGCCAATAGCTAGACCCATATATGCAAACAATGGTTATGTTAAATCAAATCCTAAAAATGTGGACTATGACGATGAAGGTACTATCTCCTATGGCACAAAAAATTACATAAATGTTATTCAATTTCTATGTAAGTTAATTCTTAGCTAAATTAAATTTACAAATACAGCTTAAATTTAACATGACATTTATATAAAACATACATGCATTTGTGTAGTGATTGATTTCTGCATACCAGATATTCATTCCAAAAACTCATCACTCATAAGTATATTATCCAATCCCTCTAAACCACTAGCACCACCATCATCAAAAGTTCTAATGCATATAGCTCCATAAGATCTACAAGGGTGGGGTTGGGTACACACACTAATTGGCATATGTCTAGCATCAGTCTCCAAGAGCCTACTCATATGTTGAATGAGTGTATCAGTGAGTGAAATAAATGCACGCATAGTGTAGATCTCCATAACCTCTTGACTTATAGAGGGGATATTGTGTTGAAGTGGATTTTAGATATAGATCCTTACAAGATAATTAGAGACATGACATGTGCATGATCAATTTTATGTAGAGCCTTTCTCTCGGCCTTGAAACTCACTATAATCAAAATAGTTTGAAATCTAATTGAGGAAATGTTCAAAATAGATTTCCTTTAAAAAAATACAATGGAACCTCATGGTTTTTACATGGTGGATAATCAAACCCCATCCACCATTGGTCTCAAAAATTGGTTGTGATTAAATTATATTGGTAGAGATGGATTGGAAAATGTTTAATAGTTACTGGAAATGGTGTATTGGTGGTTGGGTTAATGAAGAAAACATAAGTGGAGGCTTGTAATATGCCTTTGTTCTTAACCTCCCATGCTGAGAATTTATCATCATAATAAGCCTTATAACAATCTTAATATGAATCACATATATAAATTTGACTTATTATATAGTTAATTTGACCTAATAATGACTTTAGGGAATTACCTAGATAGGTGTAGTTCATGTTGGTGGAAGTGGGATCCCTTATTCTCCTAATTAATTCTTCAATTTCAATTTTATTTTCAATAATGTGGTCAATAGACTCTCCTATCTACATAGGAGATTTTGTGTAATTGTAGGAGGGTTAGGAGGAGGGTTAAGTTGAGGAATAAGAGGGTTAAGAGGAGGGTTAGGCTGAGGAATAAGAGGGTTAGCAGGATGCATATTCAAAATATATAAATTACCAATTAAATAATGAAAATAACAAAAAATTACTAAAATTTAGGTTTAACAGGTGTAGAATTTTAGCACTTACCTCTTTTACATGAAGGCATCATCAATTAATTGAAGTGTCAATATTTCTAGGATGAATTATTCCAAGGTTTGGTGTCATTAAGGAAAAATAATATCATGAAGTAGAGGAGAGTGAGGAGAATAAAGAAATCAAATGAAAAATGAGAAAATTTTGTGTTCAGATTCGCTTTTTTATTTTTTGTAATTGACACAAGGAATATGATCACATTCTTAATGTGATTGTATTATTTTTTATAAAATAACACAATCATGTTATTAGTTTTAAATAATGCAACCATGTTATATATTAACATGATTGTGTTATGGATCAATAATTACTGAGCTATAATTTAAAACATGTAATCATGTTATGTCATTGACATGATCACATTATTAACATTACATAATCATTTTATGGGAAATGTCCACATAACTATTCCCCAACTTCGTGCACATACCTAACCTTGGGTTTGATGTTTTAATGCTATAAGAAACCATATTGAAAAAAAGTGGAAGTGAAGGATATGTTGTGCAAATGTTGGAATCATTGGAATGAATTATTAATGGATTCCATTGGAGCCTTAGGTAGTTTGGAAATCCTTTTTTCCCCTATCAGTGTGAAGGTATAAGACTTTTTCTCAAGGGCTAATTGGTATCTCTGTAAAGTATTAGGTTTCACTACTCACATTGACTTCTACTTGTCTAATGTGTATGGACCTAACTCAGTAACCCTGAAAGCTCAATGCTGGTAATAAATCCTCACTCAACTAACATCTCTCCTTGGCCAAAAATGTATAATTGGTGGGTACTTCAATGTAATTTATCTAGCTCATAGAAAAAGGGGGCTTGGCCAGAGCATTGAATCTCAAAATGATTTTTATAAGTGTACCACACAGGATATATTGGTTGATATAGTCATGAAATTTGGTTTTTTCTCTTGGACCAATTATTGGGAAGGTTTTTGAAGTATATAAAAAAGAATGCATAGATTTATAATCACCTCCAACTACTTAAAAACTAATTGGATAATTGAGAATAATATTATCCTCATCTCTAGATCGAACCATGCCCTAATTGAACTAAAGATTTCTAAAGATGGTGCCCCTCCCTAATGTACCTTCAAATTTAAGGTTTATGTGGTTTTTGTTGACCATTTTTTCCCAACAGGAAATTTTTTTGGTCCCCTTCTGCCTCTTGCTGTTTTAGGCCATTTCTTTTTGATTTTGTGCAGATCCAGTAAAATCTATGGACTCAGTAGGTTAGTCTTTTGGCACAAGGGGGATTAGTTCAGAGAGTGCTAGGGCTTACAAGGCTTTTGGGACACTTGTTTGAAGAAGATTCATAAAGAAGGTTAGCAGCACTGAACCATTGAACCATCGTTACAATTTCAAGCTCTGGTTCAAATCGTCAAGTTCATCAGCGCACAACGTTGAATCACTGAACCAGTTCAATGTTTTGGTTCAAAGGCTTCAGTTCAAAGGCCTAGTTTCAGTGCTTCAACAAAGTTCAAATGGTTCAGTGGATTTTAGTTCAACAAAGAGTTCATTGCTCAGTTCAAAACACTTCGATTCAAAAATCATTTGAACCATTGAACCATTGAACCAATTTCAGTTTAATGGCTTGGTTCAATGAGTTTGGTTCAAGGCCACCAGTTCAACACTTGGTTCAAAGTGAGTGGTTCAATGTTCAGTTTAATTGGCTTGATGCACAACATTGAACCATTGAACTGTTGAACCATTTTTGGTTCAATGGGTTGGTTCAACGAAGGGCCGAAACAAAGACCTGAGAAAGTCAAAACACCAATTCCTGCAGACCTTTTATTTACAGGAAAAGGTTTGAAACAAAGGAAAGACACATGGAAAGGGCCAAAAGGGAAAAGACCAAAGGAATTTGCCAAGGATGATGATGTCCCAAAAGCTGTCAAACTTAAGGAAGTGAATTAGCCATTGGTTTTCAAAGTGATGACGGCTGTGTGAATGTCAAACTGAACACAGTGAAATAGTCATTTACTTTCAAACCAAAGGAGCGCTAACCATGAAAGGAGCCCAAGCAATGCAGCAACCCACCAGAAGATCACCCCCAAGGGCTGAAGGAGCCAAAAGAGACAAGATAGGGAAAAGATAAAGTGCCAAGTGTAGGAGCAAATAGATGGTCTAAGTGGTGAAGGGAGGCGTCGATTCAAGAAATTACTCCAGTAGGTGAAACAGTGTCTGCAAATTGTCCATTAGAAGATGCAAATGACCAATTGTGTGACCCATTTTCTTCATTTCACATTTATGTGTAGACAAACTGTGTAGGTGACTTTAAAGAGTAGACTCCGTTAATGAGGAAATAACATGGTGATGTCAAGAAATGCCTGAAGTCAGAGCCAGGCTGACATAGCATTTATGTTTAAACAACCTGCTCTTCCCAATGCTCATAAGGCACATGGGTCACTTGTAAAAGGGGCACCAAAAGGCCTCCTTTCTTCTCCTATATATTGAGGACTTGTCATTTGAGAAATTATCTTCCACATTTGTAAGGCGTAGCCCTGGCAAAATTTCACCTGAATCAATAAACACATTTTTTACCTCTATCTTGGTTAGATATCTCTGTGTATGTTTGAGTGTTAGTTTGTGTTTAGTCATTGTTTCTTGATGCTTTCATAGGTTAAACACCAACATATCTGGTGTCTATAAGATGCCATTTCTATAGCTGATAAGGAGAGTTGTATTTGGAAGTACAAAAATAGAAGACATTACCTTATAGTGTGCCTTTCATAGCACCTTTAGTGAATCTCTATTTTCTGTAATTTCCATTAAATCCTCCCTATCAAGCTCTTGCAGCCTGGTCCTTCTGCCAGTTTGAAGTGTATGTATGTGTTTGTCTGATTTTAAGTGTGAGGGTGAGAAGGTCGGATTTATTTTGGTGCATCATCTCCATTAGAGTAGTTTGTTTTCCTGCAATCTTTCTCCCTTTTCATCCCTCATTATATATCTATATATATGTATGTTAGCACTTAATGAAACAAATCAGATGCATCAAAGGGAGAAAGCCCTTACCTAGAGACACTCCCCTCCAGCTTTTTCGGTCCCACAGGCGAGAGGGGAGTTTCCATAGTTGCGTGAGGAAGGCAGGAGCTCGGCCTCCTGCCAAGGTTGTAATCTTCTACGTCAATAGTTTTGGCATGCCCGATAGGACTCACTCTTACACTCAGTAAGGTTTTAGGATTGATATTGGTCATGTTACATCAAATCAGATATTTTCATCATCTGGTGACTCCACTAGCAGAGCTTCAGTTTTTCCAATCAAAGACTAGTTTTGACTTCCTATGCCTAAAGTCACCACATGGTCTGCTTCTAAGGGTGTTCCTTTCGATTTGGTTGAGTTGCCTTTGAACTCAGCCAAAAGATTGAGGTTTGAGAAGACCCATCCTTATTCAAAAAACTACCCTCCCAGACCTGTTGTAAGGGATGCATATGCAGCAAAATCGTAGTTACATCCCATCTTAGCTATATCATTGCCCTTTATGGCTTTTCGTGGTCAGAGCCCCTTGAATCTCCCACTTTATGACCTAATCCCAGGAGCAGCCCTCAAAAAATGTGCCTTATTTCAATGGAGAGGGTCCCATTACAGTCATCAAGCACATTAGAAATATTGCTAACCTCTGCAATATTCATAATGTCATGAAAGAAAATATCGCAATCAGATTGCTGGCATTGTCTCTTAAGGGCAAAGCTCTTAATTGGTACAGGACCTTGCCTATAAATTTGATCAATTCCTAGAATGAGTTGGGTATGCAGTTGACAGACCATTTTGGGGAAAAGAGCGATGACCTCTCACTTGTTGAGCAGTTGATGACCATCAATAGATCCCCACATGAATATATGCAAGATTTCAATATGCGGTTTCATAATACTTGGGATAGAATCCCCATTCTGGTAAGACCAACTCCCAGTTATGCTTTCCTATATTATTTAAAGGCATTGAATTGTGATATTATAGTGATGATATAATCCATGAGAGGGCATCTACTTCATGCTGCCTATGACATAGCCATAGCAGCTGAAAATTGCTTAGTACAGGCTGGGAAAATAGCCCCTAGACCTCACATGCCACTTTTCCCAGAAATGCCTTCTCCATTTCAAGTCATTGCTCCCACATTAGCTCTTCTACCTAGCATGGAGAAACACGCAGCTGCTCCCTCCAATGAGCTTCATGAAGTTAAAAGTCTATTGCAGAGCATGTCAAATAATATTGTAGCTCTTAAAAGGCAACAAGCTCAAAGCAACAGACCAAATCAGGGATACCAGCTTTATGGTCAAGCCCTTAGACCCCCTTTCCAAAACTACAATCAAAGATAGGGTCAGCTTACTCAGACCAAACCATTTCAAAACTACAACCTAGGCCCCCTTTCATCATCTAAGGTCATGGTGCCCGTTCAGAACAATTTGGTACAAGAACAGCCAAGTTGTTCGACCATGGGATATGGTTAGGAATAGGCTATTTATACAACTGAGATGATGGGTTATTACCATAATGTAGACAATTAGGTAGCTGCTCAACCCCAAATTTTTGAGGCTCCAATGCAACCCAGCACAAGCAACAGTCAGAGTCAGCCTGACTCTAATCTTATGAACCACTTGCAAGGTGAGTTCTATGCAATCAATTATGTGGGTGCTACAGAAAATCAGACGGACTATGTTGAATCCAACACAAGATTTAAGATGAGATCAATGGGAGAAGCCTAGGCTACTGCCCAATCGACAACTGCACCATCTCCATCACACTCAAATCAAAAGGCTCCAATTTTTTGACTGTTGTTCGTACCCTCAGCCCCTCAGCCTACACCTCTGGTTGGAATTAGCCCCAAAGAAAGCTTGAAGGGAGGTAGTCCTCAAGTCAATGTGGTGGACTAGATGAAGAATCTGCATATGAACACTCCTTATGGGATTCATTGTCTCTACTAGGGCAAAAGGACATACTACAAAGGGAATTGCATGAGCTAGATCGATAAGCTATCCCAACAAGAGCTGATAATGTCTTGATGATGAATGGACAACCTTCCACCTCAGGTGAGGTAAATAAGGAAGAGAAAATTCCCCCTTTCTATGTGTCCTTGGTCATAGGAGATTTCTTGGTGCATAACTGCATCATTGACAGTGGGGCTAGTACCTCAGTGATGCCTAAGTGCGTAGCTGACAAGATGGGACTAAAATATGAAGAGATGAATAAGGGAGTCCTGCAACTAGATGGGACACCTAAAAAAATAGTTGGGATAATGAAGGGTTTAAGCTTGACATTGCATGCTTGCCCAACCTTCTCAATTCCCCATGATATAGTAGTAGCAGATGTTCCTCCTTATTTCACAATTTGCTTATCCAGGGACTTCACGTCAAAGATAGGTGGCTATCTAGCAGCAAATTGGTCCTATCTGGTTTTTATAACAAAGTATGGGACCAAGGTAAAGATCAAATCTGAGCCACTCTAAAAGGACCATCTAGAACCATATTCACTCAAGGCAGTGAACGTCAGTTACACCATTATCAACCCAGAAGAGTCCTAGACAGAGCAATCTCTGTCCTCTGCTCTTGAAGGAGTTGTAGACCTACTCTTGGATGAGTGGGGAAGTGATAAATTTGAACATGATCCTTACAAGTTCATAGAGGAGGTAGGCCTAGGAGTCTACTACATGCACGAAGAGGGTACCTTCATACCAAATGTAATGAAGGCAAGCCAAGAAGACCTAGGTCTATGGCAACTGTAGTTTGATGGTTCCAGAAGTAGGTTGGGAGCTGGTGGTGGAGTGATGTTAGTCTCCCCTTCAAAGGAAAGATACTTTTTAGCTTTCCATTTCCAATTTTCTTGCACAAGCAATGTTTCAGAATATGAATCCCTTATCCATGGTCTGGAATGGGCAAGGAAAAGAGGGATCAAGGAGTTGCAAGTTTTGGGAGACAGTGAGTTGATTGTAAATCAGGTGAAAGGCCAGAATCTGAGAAAAAATTCCTTGCTGAAGTCCTACAAGCATAGGGTCTGGGACTTGGTGGAAGATTTTCTTGCTTTCAATATCGCCTCCATTCCTAGAGAGCAGAACAAACAAGTGGATAAGCTAGCAGCAATTGGTGCTCAGTTTGATGTTTCCAGGGAGATAAGCCGAGACTATGGTTCACGCTACTTGAAGGTGGTAGTCTGACCCTTTGTCCCCAACAACATTACAAACTGGTACGTTTTCAAAAATGACTAGTAAATAGCTTTCTTCCTACAAGAGGAGGCTGAGTTCGCAACAAAGAACCAGGCAAAGCTGTAATAGCAATATGGCAACCAGATTGTTCAATTAAAGAACAATAAGCTCCCTAAAGGTTTGGTTACTCTTGAGAGCATCTTCAATAGAGATGACCAATTGAGAAGTGACAAAGAATGCATCATAACTAAGGAGGACAATTACGAAAAGGTTGAGATCTTCAAGGATAAGCTGCTTGTGCTTGGAAAAGTCTGCATGGTTCAAGAAAGGTGGACTTTCATTTTGTTGTGTCAGGAGTTTGTTAATGTTTTCACATGGGATTATAGTGATTTGAAGGGTTTCGACCCAAGACTCACCCAACACACCATTGATTTAAAAAAAGGTGCCAGGCCAGTCATGCAAAAGCAAAGACCGGTCAACCCGACGATTGAGCATCTCATGCAGAGGGGACTGGCCAAATTGATTGAGTCCAAGATTATATTTCCAATCAAACATTTCTTTTGGTTGGCCAATCTTGTTTTTGTTTGAAAGAAGAACAGGGAGATCAGGCTATGTGTCAATTTTAGAGACCTTAATAAAGTCTCTTTAAAAGACCATTATCCCCTCCTGAGCATGGAGTAGATCCTTTAGAAGGTAATAGGTAGTGAGCATTTCTCCCTCTTGGATGGATATTCAGGGTATAATTAGATTCTGGTGCAAGGCTATGACCAGTACAAAATAGCCTTCACTACTAAATGGGGAATGTTTGCCTACAAGAAGATGCCATTCAGGCTATCTAATGCTGGTGCTACCTTTCAGTGAGCCATGGAAATGGATTTTTGAGGCTTGATAAATAACAATGTGCTGGTATACCTTAATGATGTGACGATATTCTCCAAGGAAGTGAGCCAACACATGAAACTCCTCAGGCAAATTTTTGAGAGGTGTAGGGAGTTTGACATCTCTCTTAACCTGATGAAATGCGTATTTGCTATTCACAAGGGGAAACTCCTTGGTCACATTGTGTCCAAAGAGGGATTATCTATTGACCTTGAGAGAGTTCGTTCTATCTTGGAGATGTCCCTACCTAAGCACAAGAAACGCCTATAAAGCTTCTTTGGCAGGATAAATTTCATTCAGGGATTCATTCTAAATTTCACAAAGATAGTCAAGCCACTAACCTCTATGCTAAGGAAGGGTGAGGAGTTCAAGTGGACAACACAAAGGAAGGATAGATTTGAAGCCATCAAGTAGGCCATAACCTGGGCTCCTACTTTGATCAGCCTCAACTTCAACAAAGACTTCAACCTCTACACTTTTGGCAATGAAGAGGTAATCTCTACCATGCTTACCCAAGCAAATGGTGATGACCTCGAGCAACCACTTGCCTTTTTTAGCCAAGGGTTAGAGGATTTCAAAGTTAGATACACGTATGTAGAGAAACAAGTCCTGGCAGTAGTGCAGAGCCTGAAGAAATTTAGGCATATGTTGTCTAGCAGCAAGATTCACCTCATGGTTCCACATCCTGGTGTCAAGGATTTCTTAACCAATCGAGACCTAAATGAGAAGATAGCAGGGTGGATCACCAAGGTGATGGAGCATGACGTAGACATCAAGATCACCAAGATGGTGAGGGGAAGAGGCCTGTGCAAACACCTTGCTGTAGACTTCAAGCAGAAAGGGGAAGGCAACCTACTAATTCATGATGCAACCACAATAGAAGAACCAGTTGTCATGAAGGACTAGACATCAGGCCTGAGGTGTTTTCTTCTCACTGGTGAGTACTTGCAGGGTCTTGATGGGACTAAAAGAAGGTTCTTTAGGCTCCAGTCTCTCCCTTATGTCCTGGTTGATGGAGTATTATTTAGGAAGGATCTCTCAGGGGTCCTTCTAAGATGCATAGACCCAAACCAGGCTGACAAGGTGCTGTCAGAGTTCCACGATGGGCCAGCAGGCAGTCATTTTGCTCTTAGAGCTACTGCAGCAAGGATAATGAGAGCTGGCTATATCTGGCCTACTCTTTTCAGGGACACCCATGCCTAGGTAAGAAAGTGACAAAAGTGTTTCCTTTTCGATGGGAAACAATGATTAACTGCCATGCCTCTACAGCGCATTCAAGTAGAACAACCATTCATGCAGTGGGGCCTGGACTTCATAGGGATGATTAATCCTCCCTCCAATGCTGGACATAGGTGGGTCCTGACTACCATGGATTATTTTACAAGGTGGGTGGAGGTTATTGCTCTGAAGGAAGCAAATGATAGTGAGGTCCTGGAGTTTTATGAGGACCTGATGACAAGATTCGGGGTCCTGACCACCATAATCTCAGATAACACCTTGGCTTTTTTGGGAACCAAAACAAGTGAATGGGCACTGAGGTATGGTATATATCTCAGCACTTCATCCAATTATTACCCACAGGGGAATGGGTTGGCTGAGTCCACCAACAAAAACTTGATCAGGATCATCAAGAGGACCATGGAAGAAAATCAGAGGACTTGGCATGCCAAGCTGAAAACAGCTCTATGGGCTGATCGAATCACTCCAAAGAGAGCAATAAAAAATTCTCCATATATGCTCATATATGGAAGGGAAGCTAGGCTTCCCATCTCACTTGAATTGCCAGCATTGGACCTCGCTCGCTAGCTACAATTAAAAGAAGGAAGTAGCATAGAGGTGAGGCTGTGTGAGTTGATGGAGCTCCAAGAGACAAGGGACTGGGCTATGGCTTCTATGACCATTCATCAAAAGCAAAAAAAGATACACTTCGACAAGAAATCTTCATCAAAATATTTCTTTGAAGGAGACATTGTCTTGAAATGGGATGAAGACTGAGCTAAGCCTGGAAAACATGCAAAATTCGATTCCCTATGGAGTGGCCCATACATAATCACTCAGTGCAAGCAGCGTAATGCATTCTAACTCTCCAAGTTGGATGGTGAAGAATTGCATATCCTAGTTAATTGGATATATATTAAGCATTGCCACTAACCCCACTTTTTATCATGTACATATTTCCCTTGTATTTCTTGCTTTCCCTAAGTGCTTTCTACACATGTTAGTAGTTTTCTTAGCCTTGTGTGTGTTTTCATTTCCTTGGAGGTAAATCTTCGTAATTGGTTTCTAAAAAATTATCTAAGCTTTTGCTGTTCTTAAGTTACCATCTGACTCCGTGCCCAATGGACTACAAGGCAACTGGTCTTTAAGCATAGGAGGCATGCTTCCCCTGAGAGTCACCAATTTGTTGACCATTTTTTCCCAATAGGCAAAAATTTTGGTCCCCTTCTGCCTCTTGCTATTCTAGGCCATTTCTTTTTGATTTTATGCAGATCTAGTAAAATCTATGACTCAGCAGGTTAGTCTTTTGGCACAAGGGGGATCAGTTCAGAGAGTGCTGGGGATTACAAGGCTTTTGGGACATTTGTTTGAAGAAGATTCACAAGGAAGGTTAGCGGCACTGAACCATTGAACCATCGCTCTAATTTCAAGCTCTGGTTTAAATCATCAAGTTCATTAGCGCACAGTGTTGAATCGCTAAACCAGTTCAACATTTTGGTTCAAAGGCCTAGTTTCAGTGCTTCAACAAAGTTTAAATAGTTCAGTGGCTTTTAGTTCAAAAAAGAGTTCATTGCTTAGTTCAAAACACCTCGATTCAACAATCGTTTGAACCATTTAATCATTGAACCAATTTTGGTTTAATGGCTTGGTTCAACAAGTTTGGTTCAAGGCCACTGGTTCAACACTTGGTTCAAAGCGAGTGGTTCAATGTTCAGTTCAATCGGCTTGACGCGTAGTGTTGAACCATTAAACCATTGAACCAATTTTGGTTCAATGGGTTGGTTCAACGAAGGGCTGAAACAAAGACCCAGGGAAGTCAAAACACCAATTCTTGTGGACCTCCACGAAAAAAGGTTTGAAACAAAGGAAAGACCCATGAAAAGGGCCAAAAGGGAAAAGCCTGAAGGAATTTTCTGAGGACAATGACATCCCGAAAGCCATCAAATTTAAAGAAGTGAATTAGCCATTGGTTTTCAAAGTGATGACGATTGCGTGAACGTCAAACTGAACACTATGAAATAGCTATTTGCTTTTGAACTAAAGGAGTGCTAACCACAAAAGGAGCCCAAGCAATGAATTGACCCACCAGAAGATTTCCCTTGAGGGCCGAAGGAGCCAGAAGTGAAAAGATAGGGAAAAGACAAAGTGCCAAGTGTAGGAGCAGACAGATGGTCTAAGTGGCGAAGGGAGGCATCGATTCAAGAAATTACTCGAGCATGTGAAATAGTGTCTGTAAATTGACCATTAGAAGACCTGAATGGCCAACCATGTGACCCATTTTCTTCATTTCACATTTATGAGTAGACAAACTGCGTAGGTGCCTTTAAGGAGTAGTCTTGATTAATGAGGAAATAATGCAGCCATGTCAAGAAATGCCTAAAGTCAGAGCCAGGGCTGACACAACATTTATATTTAAACAACCTGCCCTTCCAATGCTTGTAAGGCACATGGGTCACTTGTAAAAGGGGTGCCAAAAGGCCTCCTTTCTTCTCCTATATATTGAGGACTTGTCATTGAGAAATTATCTTCCACATTTGTAAGGCGTAGCCCTGGCGAAATTTCACCTGAATCAATAAACGCATTTTTTACCTCTATCTTGGTTAGATATCTTTGTGTATGTTTGAGTGTTAGTTTGTGTTTAGTCATTGTTTCTTGATGCTTTCATAGATTAAAAACCAACATATCTGGTGTCTATAAGGTGCCATTTCTACAACTGATAAGGAGAGTTGTATTTGGAAGTGTAGAAACAAAAGACATTACCTTACAGTGTGCCTTTCATAGCACCTTTGGTGATTCTTTGTTTTCTATATTTTCCATTAAATCCTTCCTATCAAGCTCTTGCAGCCTGGTCCTTCTGCTAGTTTGAAGTGTATGTATGTGCTTTTATGATTTTAAGTGTGAGGGTGAGAAGGTCAGATTTATTTTGGTGCATCACCTCCTTTAGAGTAGTTTGTTTTCTTGCAATCTTTCTCCCTTTTCATCCCCCCCATTATATATCTATATATACATGTATGTTAGCACTTACTAAAACAAATCAGATGCATCAAAGGGAGCTAGCCCATACCTAGAGACTCTCCCCTCCAGCTTCGCCGGTCCCACAGGTGAGAGGGGAGTTTCCATAGTTACGTGAGGAAGGCAGGAGCTTAGCCTCCTGCCAAGGGTGCAATCTTTTGCGTCAATAGATGTGGGATCCCTTAATTCATGATTTAATTAAGGACTATTGGGGCAAGGCTCCTCATGTCTCTAACACTCTAATGTTTAAGATAAGAGAAAAATTGTTTCACTTTAAATCTTATCTCTAATCTTAGAATGAATCTTGCTTCAAAAATATTTTACAATAAATAACAAGAGTAGAAGTTGAGGTAGGGGAGGTAAATGAGATTGTGTTCACCATAGGTATGGACCATAATTTATATCATAAAGATAAATCCCTATTAGTTGAGCTATAAAAATTACATTTCAGAGAAGAGATTTTATAGACACATAAGTCAAGAGAATAATGGCTTGAGGGAAACAAAAATACAATATTCTTCGAGATCTCCACCAGGGTAAAAAGGTTAATTAATCTCATATATGATATTTGGAATCATTGGGGTCAAGTTCTTGAGACCAATTCCAACATAAAAAAGAGGCTATTGAATGCTTATTTACATTTCTGAGGTCTCAAACCTACTGGACCATTCATATAACCTCAACTTTATCCCTCAACTAGTGACTGCCTAGCAAAATGAAAAGATGATGGCTCATTTTTCATCAAAATAAATCAGGGTATTGTTATTCTATATGGAAAAGAATAAGGCACCGATATTGAATGGCTTCCCATTGATTTTTTTAGAGTTTTTTAGGATGTTGTTGGAGAGGAAGTAGTTAGCATGGTGGAGGAATACTGATGTAATAAAAATTTGGCCCCAGACATCAACTATACTTTCATTACCTTAATCCCTCAAGGTGAGTCCAAGGTTTGTTTCAACAACTTCAGACCCACCTCTCTTTGTAATACTATTTATAAGATAATTTCTAAAGTCATTTCTTTTTGTCTCAACCCCACTTTGGACAACCCCATATCTTGTTAGCAATGGGGTTTGTTATGGGCTATTAGATTCAAGATGGGATCATTATCCCCCATGAAATTATTCACTCTCTTTTTCACAACCATAGGAAAGGGATGATCCTAAAATTAGACATCAATAAAGCTTATGATCAGGTTAACTGATGTTGTTTGATGAAAGTGTTGGAAAAATTTGGCTTTGATAAAATTGGAACAATTGGATCTTTAGTTGTATTGCCAACCCAAGGTTTTCTATTTTGGTCAATGGTAATCCAATAAGTTTATTGAGGTAGGGGTACCCCATCTCCACTTTTCTCTTCATCCTCATAGCTAAAGAATTGGGAAGGTTGATCACAGGAGCTCGCACTGAAGGTAGGTTGAATGTAATACAAGTATTAGCTAGGATGGAGATGTTCACACATCATCTATTTATTGATGACACCATCCTCTTTAGGGAAGGGTTCATTTTAAGAGGCCATATCTCAAACCCCCTTATATTCATTTAAGCAAATATGATTCATACATTATCAAATCAACATGTCCCAAATATTATTCAAATAGCCAATAGCTCTTATATACACCTATGGTAGAGCCGATGGTCGAAAAGGCTCTATCCTTAGTAGAGCTGAATGACTCTACTAATGGTAGATTCAAATGTCTCTTCCCATGCTATATTTGAATGGCTCTACTAGGGGAAAAGTGGATTGAATTTACCCATGATAGAGCCAAACAAAAATACTACATTCAACTCTATTGTGGGTAGTTGTTTGTCTCAATCAAGAGCAAAGTCATCAAGATCTACTATCAGTTGATCCATTAGGGTCTATCAAGGGCATAACCATCAGAATTTGACATTGATTGAGTTGTTCAAATCTTCCATTTGGTAGAGCCACTCATCTCTACCATTCAACTCCATCGTTCGACTAAGTCATTTAGATCCACTATTTGGTAGAGACATTTGGTATATCTGTTTGGCTTTGTCATTCAGTAGAGCTATTTGGTAGAGCTATTTTATAGGGGATACTAGTTGTTTTTGCCTTATCATGAGTGTTGTGTAGGTGTAACTAATTTACTACTAGATTAATGCCCTCAGGAGTTGGGCCTTAGGATTTAGTGTTCTAGAATCCATCCGGAGCATATGGGCTCACTAAAAAATAACCATTAAAAAGTCTGGAATTTTTGGTGACATAAAGATTAAATTATTGAATGGATTTGATCTTTATGTCCCCAAGGGTTTCATATTTTTTTAATGTGGACTACTTTCTAGCTATTTTGTATGTTTTTATATGCATTCTGAAGCTATCCAAATTCTCATGGATTCATGACATGGTTGCTAGAGATAGCTTAAATATTTCTTGACTCAAAGGTGCACATGTCAGGTTTTGTCTATACATTTATTGCTTGTTTTTCTAGGTTTGAAATTTTGGTTTCCTTATTCTTTTCCTAGTTTAGTAGCATCATTTGGTACTATCATTTAGTGTTGTCATTTGGTCATGTCATTCAACCATGTCATTTGATGTGGTCATTCAACTGTGTCGTTCAGTTGATTAGGGTTTTGAAATGTTTTGTTATTTGATATTAGGATCGAGGGGTGTATATATATATGTAGTGAATTATACTATTTTTAAAGATAATTCCATAAAGGGTTGGTGAGATGACCCCCAAAATAATATATATCCTTGAAATTTCAATGATTTGGTCCCATCTACCTACCCTAAAAATTTGCCAAAATTGAAATCTAAAAATTAGAAAATTCATGAATTAATGACTATTCACTGCTAAAAAACCCTACTTTGGGGAAGCCATGACTCTTGAAGCCCACTATTTTAAACAAATTTTACTAAGATATGAGGATACTTTAGGCTAGTTGGTCAATGATTTGAAATCTAAGATCTATTTTTTGAATGTGGGCAGACTGGATATACTTCACATTTTTTATATCTTAAGGTTTAATATTGGTCACCTCCTAGCTAAGTAACTTTGGGTACCCCTTTCTAGGGGTGCAGACAATATTTGGATTTGGGATGAGTTGATCAAGTTTTTTTACTCCATATTGTAAGCTTAGAAAGGCAAGTGGATTTTTATTACTAGTAGAATCTCCCTCATTAAATATATTCTAAGTGCCCTTTTAATCTACATTATGTCAGTTATGCCTCTTCCCACAAAGGTCATCGATTAGCTTAATAAAATTTTGAAATATTTCCTTTGAAAAGGCATGGTAAAAAAAATAAGGTTCCACTACTAAAATGAGATAAAGATTGTTTGCCTTAGGCTAGAGAAGTTTCCAGAATCAAAGGCTTGTAACATAAAACTTGGATCTTGGAGAAAACAAGTTTGGGGTATGGTCTCCCACCTTTAAGACCTATGTAGCCAATTTTTTTAGCATAAATAATTTTTTGACCTTGAAGTTACCAATATCTTAACTATCTATAATGAACCTAAGGGTTCCCATCTATGGAACTTCATCTTAAAATGTTGCTTCATAATCAAAGATCATGTCTCTTGGGTTGTGAACAATGGTTACAAAGAGAACTCCTGGTGGGGATTCTCGGAACAAACACAAATCAATTAACAATGTTTATGTATTATAGAAGGCACATGAACACCTAAAAAATGCCTAGAGTCAGCATGTTTATGACTATTTGGATCCTAGGTTTTGGGCAGGGATGATAAATTTAAAATAGAAGGTCTTAATGGACCTACCAATCTTGGATAACTAAAAAGACATACTCAATAACATTATTTATAAAATAAAAATTTTCCCCAATTCCAAATAAGTCTCCATTCAATGGGTGGGTGCCAAATCTATGATATCAAATCATAGACTATGTGAATTCTTACATTGCATAGGAAAAATTATTTTGATGGAATCATATTGGTATGCCCAAGGTTGGGGATTTTGCTTGGTTGGAAATGTAGATCAGAATCATCACTTTTGATAGACTACAAAAAATTAGGGTGGATGGTCCATCCTTCTTCTATTTTATATGGTTAAGGAAGATGTTACTAACCACTTATTATTCTCATGACCCTTTACAACCTAGTGTTGGAACTGGTTACTTTCCAAGATTGGACTAAGTCAAGGTCAACCATGTTCTCTCCTCTCCTCCTTTTCCTCCTAGTCACTTGGAACTATCAAGGCCACCTTCAGTAGTCTTTGGTTTCCTTGTCTGACCATCCTAATCTAGATATAATAGAAAGAGAGAACTCAGATAATTTTTAAAAACAAAGCTAACTATGTTCAAGAGGTCATTCATAGAGTTGAGGTGGATATGTTTAAAATTATAACTACTTGTGCCAAAAGAAACAATGGGTCATCGACTAAATGTTATAAGCAAATCATTATAAATTGGCAGTTGGTTAAGTTTCCCCCCATTAATGGGCTAAGATTAATAGTGCATGTGTACTTCATGGTGGAAAACTCAATTTGGATTTCCCTAGCCTTGAGTTTATTCAAGTTAAATTGTGATGGAGCCATGTGGGAAAATCTTAGTGCCTTAGGGTCTGGTTACATTATCAGAAATTGTGATGGATCTTTGATTAAGGTAGCCTCTTTAAAATTGAGTGTTAGAACAAATAATGAAGTTGAAGCTCAAGACTTAGCTAAATAATTATTGATCTGATCATTCATTGTGGTCTGGAGAAGGCCATATTTTAAGGCAACTCAATGGTTCTGATCTGAACACTTTATAACTGAGGGTCCTACACTTGGAACACTAAAAAATTTAGGTCCAAGCTTGGGACATGCTTAACTCATTCAACTCTTGGGAGACATATCACTACAACTGAGAGGATAATGTAGTAATGGACTTTCTATCCAATCAAGCTATCTCATAGTCATCTTGGCTCATCTTGGACAACTCTTGGGAAGCATGGTTAGAGGCTAAGTGGATGAGATCTTAACCTTTATTTTTCCCCATCCTTATGTCACCTTATGTCCATCATATAAATTACTAGGGTGGTAGGGCAGGGGGTCAGAAAGTGCGGGGTAGGGTTATGTGGTCTTTCATTTCAACCATCATTTCATATCAATAGATGTGTCTTATATGTATGGGTAGTGAAGAGAGGTGGCCTATTATTTAGGAGGGATGTGTTGTCCTCTACCTATAGGCTTATCATTTGATTTACCAAATTTGGTATGGGCTAAAGCTTAGGGTGTTGTGTGTGATTATGTAAGATGGAATGTCTAGTCCAAATCACCATCAAAGATCCTTTACTCCATGTTTCAGATTTGAAAAGAGAAATGTCTTTGAAGGTATCATCAACTAGGCTAGTCTTAAAAAGGTCTTTGTGTTTCAATTTGGGCTAGTCAAACAATTAGTGGGTTTGGTTTATCTATATATCCCTTATAGGGTCAAGGTAAATACAAACATTACTTCTCTTAATAATCTACTCTTAGTTGTGGAAGACAAGGAACTGGTCAGGGTATTGGTGGAGTGGTTTATTAAGCCTCACTTTAGGATCACTAACAAGAGGCAATTATGGGTTTTCTAATGAATATCATGACAAAGTTACCCCTCTTTAGGAGTGAGGTATATGACATCTTTCCCAATCTTGAGGAAAGGCTCTATGTGGTTGTGTCCTACATGAACAAACTAAATGGATTTCTATTCTTTCTAGTTCCCTCTGGTAAAATACTCATAACATTGGACATGAATGCTATGCAATCCCCCTTATCTTCTCTCTCAACCATCTTTGGAATGTGATGATCTTTGTGTGTTCTTGTTTCAGCTTGACTTTTGCAAAATATATTTGAGAGGTCACCATATGCCACCCCAACAAATTTTGAGACTATAGGGCATAGTGGAATGGCAATGGCCTACACCTGGTTTTCTTCCTCTATAATAATAGGTGCTTAGATTGAATCCAACATGTGTGCTCATATAATGGGTGGTTTCCTTGTACCCCCTAATGAGGATGACCCCAATTCAGCCCCTCGATAGAAATCAACTCACCTATTTATTGGTAAACATTCAGGTGCTATCCTAAGGGTAGGTTAATTTTTCTTTATTTTATTGTTAGCTCAACCTTGTGCCCATTTTTTGGATGTTATCTCTTGATGGTTCGGATAGTTTTATTTTAGCTTACCCTTAGTGGTAGTTGAGTGTAATATGTTGTAATTGTTTCAATTAGTTTATTGTTGTCATGTTATCCATTATTTTTATAAACTCCCTCTGTCGTGGATCTTCTCTATTTTTTATAATTGGTCCATCTTTTAATATAATAGTTGAGGGATCCATAACCCTCAATTCTCTATTAAAAGATATATATATATATATATATACACACACACACACACACACACACACACACACACACACACACACACATGTATATACACACACACTTATGTGTGTGTGTGTGTGTGTGTATACATGTAAGATACACACACACACACACACACACACACACACACACACACACACACACACACATATATATATGTATATGTATATGTATATGTATGTGTGTGTGTGTACACATATATATACACACACACATACACACACACACACGTGTGTGTGTGTGTGTGTGTGTGTGTGTGTGTGTGTGTGTGTGTGTGTGTGTGTGTGTGTGTGTGTGTGTGTGTGTGTGTGTGTGCACGCGCGCGCGCGCGTGCATACACACATATGATTATAATTTTTAAATTATTTATTTATTTATTAAGGATATACAAAACATGAAATCGATGAAATATTTAAAAGTGTGTTAGGTGGTGATGATGAAGGATAATGATAAAGTATTTCAATAGATATCATACATCAAAAGGCCTATCTCATGCATATGACTTGTCTTCAGGGTAGTTATTAGATTTATATGACCTTCACCCATTACAAAGGGGTATCTAACTTATAGGTTGGTGGCATATTTTATTGATTATTTTCTATTTTCAATGATGGATGAGGACATCAAGAGACTAATTTGATTATGGAATGGTTCCACCTCTGATGTGCAGATAAAACTAACGATGCAATGACACTTATGTGGGGCAATACATTAAGGTTTTGGAGTCTATCTTCTTTCTTTTGTTTGATTAAAATATACATAAATTCTATACTCAAATCCTTAGAAGAAAAGATGATCGTAATTGGGGCTTATCTTTGTAAGCATAAAAAACATAAAATTGAATGGAACACCAGTTAGAAAAAATATGTTTTTAAGGGCTTATTAAAATTAATATCAATCTATTATTACTTAACGCTTCATACATGGAAAGTGATACGTGGTTATTAGTAATAAGGTTTGAGTGATATACAAATATCGAGTTACACTCTTTTGCTTTACAAAACCTCGCTTTACCCAAACAGACAATTACATCCTTTCTAGCATAATTTGAGATACATTAGACCACCAAACCACTTGTAGAGACTATGCAAATACTAGTGAGGATTCAAACCTAGGTTCAATAGACTACCCAAAATTGGTAGTACTTGTGGTCTTGGTATCAATTTCATATTTCTTCCAATCATCGAATAAAGAGAAATGAACATTACTATTATAAATACAATGGTTTCTATTTAGTGTCATTGAGAATGAGAATAGAAAAACCTTAAAAATATTTGTATCCATATCTAATTGCATAAGGCAACCTACATTTGTCAATTATATTATATAAGATACATCTTTCATTTAAGAAGTATTTTCATTTTTTATCTAGTTAGATTTAGAGTCTTTTAATTAATTTTGTCTAATTATTTTTAGACTTGTCTAAATTCACATGTGATATATTCTCTATATTTTAAGATGTATTGTTCGTTATTTGACATCTATTTTTTATTGAGATGATCCATATTTCAATTATATATTAGGTAACTGAAATAGTTTGATAGAAGCTAAATATTAGATTATAATTACATACCACATTATACACAAAAATTAGAGTAAATCAATAATCATGAATTTCAAATAAGCTACAACTACAGATTTACATTGTTTCCCTTTACAAAACCTTTATTAAAAACAAAAACTATACCATCCCGTACAACATATTTACCACTTTTTAAAATAACTGCTAATAATTACTTTTTAATTAATTTAATTTAATCACCTTAAACGTTCATTTTAGGTGACCTACAACTAATTTTTTTCAACGCTTCGAAGAACTAAAAACTTGACATTTATGTCTTCCAACGTAATGCGCGTCATTCAACTTTCCCGTCCTCCAACATCATTCACATTTGTTTTAGACGTGAAATTTGTGTCCCTAAAAGAACTAGTGTACCTATTTAATTGTATGCTTGTACTTCCTATCAACGCATGCCACGTGCAAAGGCCTCAGCACCCACCGCGGCCGGCTTAAAACTCTCAGACTGCAATCTGCAGTGTGGGATATCCCTTCGAAGAAATGCAGGTTGAAAATCTTACACACAAATCATTTCGAAAACACGATACACTTTAGGAATGAGTACCCCCATTTAAAGATTCCAAATAGATTGGAATGAATCTACACCATTTATCTGAGCCACTATGGGCACTGGCTATTATAACACTGTCGTGTCAACGTGGGTAAATGATGTTTTAATGCTACAAGAAACCAAATTGAAGGTTCCATAGTCTATTTTTAACACTCTCCAATGCGGGTAAATCATTTGAAGGCTCCACCAGCAGCGTGAATTCAAAGTATCCGATGTCTGTATGTATACAAAAAGATTTTTTTTTCTGGTTTATACCCTTCTGCTAATATACGATAGCATTGTGTGCCATGACGACTGGTCGGCTTATTATGCCTGTTTTTATAGGTCCTAATTTATTCCTTAAGTTTTAATAGACTGATTATCCGTTAGGATATAGTGGCGGCGCCTGATTTTGAACCGATTCTCCTATATAAATAAAATAGATGACGGCAATGTTCTTATTAAAAAATAAAATAGACTATTAATTTAACAGGCGTGCTGTAACGATGGTTATTAAGGCGAGAATGGAGGGTTCAATTGTCAATATTTTTGTTGCCTTTTGACTCGATTCTAGAAGAAGCCATGGTGATGATATTAACTTTTAAAGGTGGCATGCCACTCGTGTACAAGATAAAGCCTTGAGAGGTGTATGCTATGACATTTATGATATTAATGTCTAATTTTTATATAAAAATAAAACGTGTTGTGAAATGGTTTTAGTATTTATTGTGAGTAATTGTGAGATATAGAAATAGGCTTAATTTTGTTTGAAGTCAATGTTTCCTAAATAAACTATTCTTATTGATTAGAAATTTAAGATGGACTCTAAATAAAAAACATTTACATTGATAGTATGTTTAGTAAAAAAATATAGAAATCGGTTTAGAGAGTGGTTAGGAGTATTATAACCATGTTAGATAGGTGGGACTACAAATGAAAAGTGCATGATTCAACTTTTGATAAAAATTAAGCCACATAATACTTAACATCATATCATATAATTTTTATTTTTGTATTGATTGGTTCAATAATATATTAGTTTGTTCAACATCATTAGTTGACGTAATGATCCATGTTTTAAAAAAAATAAAAAAAAATAGCAGTAAATAATCTCTCTTACCTTGTAATAGGTTATATAACTTCTACTCCTTGTAATTAGCCAATTGACACTTTCGTTATGAAAATCATGATAGTTTAACTACTATGTCGATCTTAAAATTTATACAATTGGCACTTTTTTCATTGAATGTGAGAATAGGTCAATTTATTAGTTATTTTAAGTTTTTTGCAATAACAATCAATGATATGGATAATTAAAAGGTAGTGTGATAATTTTTTCCTTGATATCTCTAAATTCTTTGAAAAGATTCATTTTGAAATGCCCTCAGTAAAAAATGAGTGGCAACTTTCATGCTGTAGATCACTCACCTTTTTGATAGGTGCCCTGTCAATTTGGCTACATGTAACAACTGTCTTAAGCTTGCAAGAAAACATTGCAGTGTTTGAATACTTCCTTTAATTATTTTCTAAATAAAATCCATTATTATTCCAAGAGGATTATTGGGATATTTTTGGCTGCATTATAACAACTGTCTTAAGCTTGCAAGAAAACATTGTGGTGTTCGAATACTTCCCTTTATTATTTTCTAAAGAAAATCCATTATTCTTCCAAGAGGATTACCAGGACACTTTTGGCTGCATGTAACAACTGTCTTAAGATTGCAAGAAAACATTGCGGTGTTCGAATACTTCCCTTTATTATTTTCTAAAGAAAATCCATTATTATTCCAAGAGGATTACTAGGACACTTAATTGTTGCAGGAATGAAGGCGAATATTTCAGGCCTGAATAAATGCTTATCTAAATAAATGATTGAAATGTAAATTGAATGTCTAGGATTTGAAGGTATATATGACAACACACTTCCAAGGGGTTATATCATACACGTTTCACCATAATATCTTGCGGTGTTTGATTTTGTAACCTATTTTAAGCATACAAGTGCCTGAACTAGTGGACCTCTTAGGAGCCTTGCCAAATAGAAGCATTTAGAGTACTGAAGAATCATGGCTAGAGTCAGTCCTACTGAACATGAGAGAGATGATTTTGTGGCATGTTGTGGCAAATGCCAAATCATTTTTTGAAGACATAATTTCTTTGTCCTGTAAGATGGTGAGGCAGTTGGTTCCAATGGATCATGACTCTTAGAGGCTTATAGATTCAAATTATAGAGGAGAAGTCAAGCTTGTGGTTGATAGCCTATATAAACCTCTTGTGGATGTAAATTATAGAGTTACTATTAGCTTAAGGCTGAAGTGCACGGATATTATTCAAGATGAAGAAGTACATGATGAAGTTAATATTGCATATGAGGATTTTAAAACTAATGTTACAATCCTATTTGTAGCTACTCATGTAGGACATATTCAACTTGAAGTTAAGATTGCATATGAGAAGTTTAAAACTAATGTTATAACTCTATTTGTAGCTACTCATACAGGACATATTCACCTTATATTAGTTTTGTATTTTTCATTTTTTATTGTTTTGGCCAACCTGTCATGAAATAATTATGTAAAATCCATTATATATAACATATCTTATAAATATGTATTTTAAACTTTCTGTCAGACAAGGCTATAGTAGTGGAAGAATTAAATATAAGGAAGGGTAAGGATAGAGTACATTTTTCTCAACCGAAGAGAGTGATAAACGACATTTCTTTATGATTAGTCCAATCAAGGCCAAATAAAATTGAGGGCTTATGTCAATCACCAGTGCAGATTGCTAATGCCTTTAGTATAATGGGTTATGGTGCATTGGATACCATGATGGTCCTATTCAATCCAAATCACATGGGTCCATAGAATGCATCTACAATGTATATGCATTATTCTCAATTTGATTGCCTAGGTATTGCAATAGCCTATGTCTATCTATAGGAGGATTCACCAAGGTCTGATTAACGAGGATGCACAAGTCGTGGTTGCACGGGATGAAGCAAGTGAATACCAAAAAATGCTAAAGTAAATTAAATCAAACAAGAGACAATTATATAGACAATTTGGAGAAAAGCCAATATTCCATTAACGTAAGATGGCTAAAGTGAAGAATACATATAGGAGAGCACGTATGTAACTCCTCCACAAAAGGTGGTCAAAGCACCCCAAGAATAGACTATAACTCCTCCATGAAAGGTGGTGACAGGGTGCTAAGAATAGAGAAGTAACTCCCATACCCAGAATAGCCGATCAAAGGAGTTACTTATGACATTCTTATGACACCTATGACACATCTATGACACACATCTCCACATAAGCTAGCCTATCCCATGAATGTAAGAAAACTCCATGTAGCACAAATATATAATTTCCCTAATTAAATAATAGAGAAAAATAAAAACCCACACTAACACCCCCATAAGCACAGCTTAGGTGGGTAGTGTGGAAATATAAAATGGGTCCCAGCAACTAGGCCTAATGAGGTACCCATGTATAAAAGCAAGCTCCCATAAGATAGAGAAAAGGAGAAAACCTGTAGGAAAAAACTCCCCCCCCAAAAGAGAGACATAAATAAATGAGAAGGCTAGAAGGCCCCCCTTGAAGATGATGCTGTTGCAAATGTAAATTGCACCCCAAGAAGAGCTCGTAGATGAATGAACTTGCTCTTAGTGAACAGTTTGGTGAAGATGTCTGCAACCTGCTTCGAAGACTGGCAAAAGATTAAGTCAATGACCTGACTATGAATAAGCTCCTGAATGAAATGCATGTGAATCTCTATGTGCTTGGTCCACTAGTGGTGAACCAGATTCCTAAAAATTTGAATTGTACTCTGGTTGTCATAATAAATGATGGTGGGCTGCCTGATAGGAATGCCAAACTCAAAAAGAATCCCCTAAAGCCAAATAGCCTCAGTAGCTGCATTAACAGCTCCCATGTACTCTACCTCTATGGATGATATAACAATAGCATTCTACTTCTTGCTAGACCAACTGATAGGACCAAAACCTAGAGAGAAACTGTAACCAAAAGTGGACTTGTGAGTTTGTGAATTGCCAGCCTAGTTTGAATCTTTATACCCAATCAAGTCAGCCTCTATGACAAATATGTAATTAATACCATATCTATGTGACCCCTGTATGTAATGCAAGATCCTCTTAGCTACTTTCCAATGCAGCTCATGAGGTTCCTGCATAAATCTAGAGACAAGTACCATTGCATATGAAATGTCAGGCCTGGTGTGAGTCAAGTAGATGAGACTTCCAACAAGTTGTCGATACTGAGTGGCATCAACCAATGGTGAAGAACAGTTAGTCTCAAGCTTGAATCCTGATAGAAAAGGAGTCAGCTATGGCTTGTAATCAGCCATGTGAAACTAAGCCAATAAGTCAAGAGCATACTTAGGCTGTGTAAGAGAAATCCCTGAATTTGACTATGAGATCTCGATGCCAAGGAAATAGTGCAACAAACCCAATTCTATCATGTCAAATCTATCCTAGAGAGATGCCTTCACTACTACAATAGCTGATGAAGAACTATCGGTGATCAAAAGGTCATCAACATAAAGAACCAGAATCAAGAGCGAGTTATCCTGCCACAAAAAGTAGACATTAGGATTAGAATGGCACCTAGTGAAAACCGTTGTGAGAAGGAAGGAATCCATCTTGGTGTACCATGCTCAAGGGGCTTGTTTGAGGCCCTAGATAGATTTCCTAAGTCTACATACTAAGGAAGAATCTTGAACAAATCCTA
Organism: Torreya grandis; assembly: GCA_037957365.1. Classification (NCBI taxonomy): domain Eukaryota; kingdom Viridiplantae; phylum Streptophyta; class Pinopsida; order Cupressales; family Taxaceae; genus Torreya; species Torreya grandis. The sequence continues at coordinate 681,982 of JARHVA010000081.1, read as the reverse complement.
GCAGCTGCTCCATGTAGATCTCCTCCTCTAGGTCTCCGTAAAGAAAGACACTCTTCACATCTATCTGGTGCACATCCCAACCATGTGCTATGGTAATAGATGAGGTGAGTCAGATAGAAGTCATCTTTGTAATGGGTGCAAAGGTCTCTGAGTAGTCAATGCCTGCCACCTGTGAGAAAGCCTTGGCAACCAATCACGCCTTGTACTTATCAATCGACCCATCTATTGGAAACTTGGTCCAATATATCCACCTACATTGAACCATCTTCCTTCCCTTAGGAAGTGAAGTCAAGTCCCAAGTGTGATTTTTGATTAAGGAAGAATATTATTCCTCCATAGCACTATCCCACATAGGTACTCTCGATGCCTATCGAAAAGTCTATGGATTTAAAATTGAAGCAAAGAAGGCATGTGGATCTCTCTGAAAATCCCCCCTAGTTTGTCTGTCATATGCAGGATCTCCTTTCCAAGTGCCAACACTCTCAAGTGTCTATCTGGCCCAACGTGGCCTGAAAGTGGGTGAGTCAAGTGCTAACTCCTCCTCCTCTGACTGACTAGAGGTGGATGACTCTACATCACTATCCTCGTTGTCTAAACTTGAAGAAGAAGAAGAAGACGTCTTTAGCTCAGGAACTTGCTGTGGCTGATCTAAATCTGAGGAATCATCATGAAGAAGTAGATTTGATGAGAGAGAAGTGCCAAGTGTTGAGTCTCTTAGACTCTCCTAAAAGTGGACACTTCTCTCAATGAACAACTCATGAGTGGTCGGATCTAGAAGGTGATACCCCTTAACACCATTCGAATATCCTACAAAGATGCAAGGCTTGGACTGATGTTCCATAGATTTATGTTTCTTCTTCAGTATGTGGGCCATGGCTAGGGTTCTGAAAACCCTAAAGTGCTTAACATCAGGTTTCTTTTTATGCTAAGCTTCATAGGGTGTTATCCCTTTTAAAGCTTTATGAGGAACCCTATTTTGAATGTAGCAAGCACAATTGATGGCTTTAGCCTAGTACTGTGGTGCTAAGGATTTAGAGTGAATCATACAGCTACCCATCTCTTTCAAGAACCTATTTTTGTGTTCTACAACCCCATTCTGTGAAGGACTGTAAGTGACTATGTGTTGTAAATAAATCCCTTATGTGGTGAAAAATTGCTCAAACTTGTTCATGACATACTCCCCTCCATTATCAGTTCGAAGAACCTTGATGGATTTCTCACTCTGTTTCTCAACAAGAGCCTTGAAGTCTATAAAAATTGTCAAACACTTCAGACTTTTGTTTGAGAAAATATATCCAAGTGTACCTAGAGAAATCATCAATGAAAGTGAGGATGTACTTGGTCCTTGTGAAAGATAGTTTGGGAAAGGGTCCCGATACATCACTGTGGACTAACTCCAAAGGTTGTGAAGTCCTCCAAGCTTTGCCTTTGTCATATTTTGCTTCGGGATGCTTCCCAAGGGAGCACCCCTCACAAATACCTTTTGAGAATTGGACACGAGACAAGCCAATGACCATGTCATGTTTGTAAAGTTGCTCAAGGTATCGGTAGTTAAGGTGGCCAAACCGCTCATGCCATAATTTGCTAACTCCATCTAAATGAGTCAACAATGCTGTTGGAGAAGAATCAGGTTTAAAATGTGAGAAGGTGTATAACCTTGCTTGGTGATCTGCCCTACCCACTACCACTGTAGTATCACTATGCAACTCCCTGATAGCCACTGAATCTGGTGAAAACTCAACTCTCATGCCCTGAACAATGTGATTGATTTGGTACACTGATAGGAGATTGGTTAAAAGAGAAGGAACACTTAGAACATTATTGAATGTTCCTCCTTCCATTTCAATTGACCCTCTACCTGCAATGGAAACTGATGTGTCTTCACCCAAACTAATTGAAGTCATGCTACAAATCTCTAAAGATGAAAACTCAACTAGGAAAGAGCCCATGTGGTGAGAAGCACCCGAGTCAATGACCCATAAAGATGTATAAGATGATGTAGCTACAAGGGCCTTGCCCTTTTCTTTCTCCTTACCCTTGCCTTTTGCCTTAGTAGAATCTTGGGTAGATGAATTCTGCTTGATGGACTTAGGAACACCTATGTTGTGCTTCTCTAGAAGATGAGTTAGGTGATCTATTTATTTCTTCATGCATTTGTGTTCACCATGCCCTATCTTCTTAAAATAGGCACACTTAACCTTCTCCTTCTTAGGTTTAGCATTGGAGGAGGAAGACTCAATGTTGTTTTTGGCAGGATTGTTGTTTTCTTTCTTCTTCTCTTGGTCCTTATTCTTTTTCTTCTTCTCTTTTGTTGAAGTTTTATCCTTACGATTTCCAGCTATCAAATCTTGGGGTTGAGTAGACTTCATTGTGCCCATTTGGATTAGTTTATCTTTCTCCCTAGTCAAGTCGGCAATGAATGAATCCAAAGAAGGCATTTTCCATGTAGCGCCAAGGGCACTTTCATGGAAAGTGGAGACAAAGACTGAATAGCTTGGACCTAACTTTGTGAGAATAGAAAGGATGAGTTGGTCATCTTTCTTCTGTATCCCACATTCTTTCAATTGCAATCTAAGGGCCTTAAACTTGGTGAAGAATTCTTGTAGGGTGTCAAAGTTGCTAGGACTTAGACTTACGAGTTTGTTTTCAAGCTCATGACCTCTCATCTCATCAAGTTTTCCAAATAAGACTTCCAAGGTGTCCCATATGTTTTTGGGAGTCTTAGCTGTTTGTAAATGGAAGAGAAGTTCCAAAGACACAAAAAAGCTCAGTAATTCATAGGCTTCATCACTACAATTGTATCACTTGACCTTTTCAGCATCAGTGCTGGGTTCTACTTCAGTACCCATGGTGATCTTATACAACCCTTTGCTTCTAAGAATGATTGAAATTTTAACCTTCCATTCATGATAGTTGAAGGGTGTTAGGGGTTTAATTTGAAAATAATCCATTTTAATCTGAATTTAGGTGAAGTTTGTTAATTGTAAGTTGTGAAAATATGCAAAAAGGAGAATGAAAGCAAAGATTGCAAGTGCTGAAAAGCAATCACACCCCCCCCAAATGTTGAGCCCCCCCAAATATGAAAGTTCACGCTCAATAGACATTGAGATCATCTGATAATGTGTCTTAGAGTGATCAGTGCAAGACTTTAAGCAAACAGGACGTTAGACTCGGCCGAAAATGTGTCCCGGGAGACCTAAATTTTTGGCACTTTATAAAGTAGTGCATTTTTGACAATTATGTAGCCTAAGTTGTGGAAAATTGAAAACTATGCACTTTTGAAAAAGATAGAACTTGAATCTGAGCTACCATTTGCAATATTTTAAAGTTTTAATTTTCTGTAAACTAGTAATTTTGCAAAAAAAGGTACTAAAACATTAAAAAAATGCCTATTTTGAGAGAGAAAGTGGCCTTCCAACCACTCATTGGACTTGGCACAGAGTGAGGAATCCAAAAGATGTCTTTGTGAGGGGGAATTGGTCTCCTACCAACACAGGCTTCACCCTTCATCTTCGTAGGTCGAAGATACAAGTTTTTAAAACCTTTAAACTATTTTTTTTTTTAAAATGCTAATTTTTCAATTTGACTTTAATTCATAAAATCAAATGACTAATTTATGAATACAAGATCAGAATAATTATGAGAAAATTAGACAAAGGCAGATTTTACCAATCAAACTGCCTGTTGAGGGCCCACATGAGGCACCAAAGGGAAAAAGTTCACCATTTTCAAAAAAATAGCAGTTTTGCCAGAAATTCCTGCAAGCAATCACACGAGCAAGCTATGCAAATGGAATGCAGCGTTTTGCAGGCTTAGATTCTCTTTCCAACTCCAAGATCACATAATGCCTTTAGCAGATCTCCACACACTGATGGAAATAATGATAAGGAATAGACAGATCTTATTTTGAGAGTGTTAAGCTTCCAAAATTGCAACGCCTCTCCTCTAATGTAGATCCTTCAACAACCACTTCCAATGCCAAGTGTGGTGGAAAATAGCCCTGGAGCAAATCTGGATCACACAGATCTGGGAAATGATGCCATCACAGGGTTGCATGTATATGGAGAGACCAAACAAGCCATGAAAGGAACAATAGCACTAAGAACTAGCAATATCTCCCAGAAATTTTCAAATTTCACAAAAAAATGCCTTAACAAAGCTCTAGATTTCAATGAAAGCAATAGAAAAATAGACAACCATTTATCGGGGTGGCTTTGATACCATATCAAAGGATTTGCCAAGGTACGAATAACGAGGATGCACAGGACGAAGAAAGTGAATACCACAAAATCCTAAAGTAAATGAAATCAAACAAGAGACAGTTTATTGAGGTGAGAGACATAATCTAATAATATCAGGTGCATGCTATGATCGATGCTCTAGCTAGTAGAGGGGGTTGGGCTTCCTTAATTTGAGAAATAGGGGAAGAGATAACCTCTCAGGGAGGGACTAATAGGGAGTGACCCAAGAGCCATAGTCCACAACATTCATAAACATCAAGATCTTCTTAGAGGATGATAGGTTCCTAGAAGTACTATTGTACATGTATATACAAACATAACATTTTGATTTTTTTGAGATTTTGAGACACACTTGTACTCTATAGAGGTGGATGTATTAGTGTCATGATTTGTAAAAAACTTGACATTATGTATATATATATATATATATGTATATATATATATATATATTTGTATATATATGTATATATATAAATGTGTATATATATGTGTATATATATGTATATGTACATGTACATGTACATGTACATATACACATACACATGCACATGCACATGCACATGCACATGCACATGCACATGCACACACACACACACACACACACACACACACACACACACACACACACACACACACACACACACACACACACACACACACACACACACACACACATATATATGTAATCACATATCTAGTCATATAAAGTGCATAAACTGAAAAGTATATATATAAATTAAAACACAACAATTTATCGCAAGTCATTAAAATAGACTAGAGTATCTCTCTCTCTCTCTCTCTCACTGTCTCTCTCTCTCTCTCTATATATATATATATATATATATATATATATAGATAGATAGATAGAGAGAGAGAGAGAGAGAGAGAGAGAGAGAGAGAGAGAGAGAGAGAGAGAGAGAGAGAGAGGAGAGAGAGAGAGAGAGAGAGAGAGAGAGAGAGAGAGAGAGAGAGAGAGAGAGAGAGATACTCTAGTCTGTTTTAGTGACTTGCCATAAATTGTTGTGTTTTAATTTTTATATATACTTTTGAATTTATGCACTTTATATGACTAGACATGTGATGATATACCATGTATCTCCTATGTCTTGATAATGCTATGGAAATGATAATATGCACTAATAGTTATTTTGTAGGTGATGAACGAGTTTTTTTGTATAAACAAATATATATTTCAATTTGAGGCAAAGGAATGGAATTTGAAAGTGGGATATAAATGAGATGGTAAAATGAAAACTATATCTCAAAAAAATTCATGGAAAAGGAAGATGACTTAATCCTAAAGAGAAAAGGGGGAAAAATGTACTTATTGGTAAAATCTAAAAACACTAACTTTATTAAATTCATCTCGAAGTAAATATCCTTAAAAAATTTGGTACATAGGAGAAATTTACCTTGGTAACATAAAAATGTAAACAAGCCTTTTGAATAACTCTTAATGGGCACTTTCTAATTTGACATTGCTTTTGCATTTGATTTTTTTTACTTTTCTTTGTGACATCCTAAACTTAGTATCATGTGACTAGCAAGACACATGGGATCATCACCAAATATTAGATGTATGTGAGTAAGGATATCTCTACCCAATGATAATCCCATGCAACTAGTGACATATGAGGGATCAACACCAAAAATTAACAAAGGGCGAGATACGTATAATGTAATTTTTGGTTTGCATAAGTTTTTGATAATTTTTTATATGAGTTTATTGATTTCTATTTATCACATATTTTTTTAAGGCCCCTACCCACAAATATTAGTCCCACATAAAAATTAGGATGCAGGGTATCAACACCAAAGACCAATATAGGTGAGCAAGGTTACATTTTTTTTTATCAAGTTAATGTTTTCTTCTTACAGGAGACCATAAGAGAAGACTCTACCACAAACAACTTCTAGATTAGGTTGTAGGATAGGATTTTATAAGCTTCAAAATAAGGTGTAGGGAAAGAGAGATATACTATGCTCATAATAACTACAACATGAATATGATGAAATCACTGACCTTTCATGAAAGGGTTGGTTTTGTTAAGAGTGTTCATAAATAATGAGACCTTATTATAACCCTAAATTCTTGATTAAGTATCAAATGTCTCAACCACTTAGCTACAAACATGATGGCCAAACATTCTTTTTCTACTTGAGTATAATGTGTCTCATAGTCAATAAGTGTGTAAATAATTAAATAGATGGCACATTCCTTGACATCATCATCCTCTTAGGTGAACATATAGGAAAGAGACACTTCAATTTACCTAATGTAAATTATGAGGAGTTTTTCAGGGATTGGGGTCCATGAGAAATAGAGGTGACATAAGAAAATGTTTTACCACTTCAAATGCACCCTAGCAATCAATAATCCAAGTCAAGTCACTTGCATTATGAAATAAGTTATTGATGGGATGAATTGCATAAATAAAGTCAAATAAAAATAATTGAATGGTCCCCCAACTTCTTCAATAATGACCTAATTCCTGATCATCCATGGGAGTAGAGAATTTATAAGATTGAAGTAATTTTGGCTAGGTTAATATTGATACCATACTGAGAGATGATATAAACTAGGAGTTTTCCACTTGTGACTCCAAACACACATGTTTATAGATTGAAATTGAAACCATATTCAATCAAACATGAGAGAATGGTATGCAATACCTCTATATATTCAATCATTTAGTTCGGCTTTCCTAGAAGATCATCCACATAAATATATTCTATCTTATGGATAAGTTAATGGAAAACATTGGTCATAGATCCATGGTATGTTTCCCCAGTATTTTTATGTCTAAAGGGCATGGGCACATAGTATAAATTCCCCAATGGTAGAGTGAAGGAGGTCTTACTTTGATCTTAGTTAGATATGTAAATTCGGTTATATCTATATAATCCATACCTAAGTGATAATTCATAACCTACCATAGCATTGACTATGACATGAACGGAAGGAAGAGGGAATTCGTCATTGGGACATAGTTTATTAATATTGTGAAAATCAATGCATATCTTGATCTTGATTTTTTTTCTTGAGAATGAGAATGATGTTGGACATCTATTAAGAATAGTCCCTAGGTTTTATAAACCCTATTGATAATCTTAATAAACTATTCCTTTACCTCTAATTCAACTTTGGGTTTGATTGGCCTAAGATTTATTTTTAAAATTTTCAATTCAGGCATCATAACTAGATTGTGAATGACTAATTTGTATTTAATTCCTACCATATCCATGTAGGGAAAGGCAAAATCTTTGGACAAATAGGTAAGTAACTATTTGTGGTACTCTAGTGAAGACCTAAGTTTGAGTATTATAGATATTTACTTAGTCCTTATATTTATATCAGTGGTATAATCTATTAAGAAGGCATTTCCTTCTTAAAATTATTCAATACTAGGAAAATATTGACATCTTTAGATCCTACTTTGAAGACATCAATTTAATCATTAGAAGATAGGTAATATTCAACATTACAATCAAAAGCATGATATTTACCTCTGAGGGTAGACATAGGATAATAGATAAGAGTGAAGCGTCTCTTAAGATGGGAATATGGGAGGTTGTCATAAGCTCATATGAATTATAGAATAGACTCATATTATTCTACTAGCTCATGGACTAATGGGTTAGTACCTTTCCCAATACGAGCAAGAGTCTGGTTAATGGACACTTTTTGTATAAGGAGATATATCTTGTTGGAGATTATAAAATCCTATTTGGGTATCATAAGATGGGGATCAAAGTGCTAGGAAGAAGCAACCATAGAGTCATAAAACTGATTATTTTCCCTAATGATGAATTATTTGGATATGAAGTTAAAACATTTGTAAACTTTTCACACATCAAGTTTGTAGAGATGAATATGTACAACTTTAGTCTAGTAAATCTTTGATATTTGATTAGTGACTAGCTTCAAGTTATATACACATAATATTTTCAAACTTTATCAATTATTGATGCTTTATCTCTTGTAAGAACCCTTCGAGTCTCAATCTCTCTGAGTGCATGCCTTAAAGGGTGCATCAAAAAATGGGTGGGTAGAACATTGGTGCTTTGCAATATTATTGTCCCCTATACCACCACTTGAAATATACACAAAATTATCCTCTATACTTACCTAAGTTTTACCACATCCCTTACAAACTCCTCCAAAAAATTTACCACCTGAATTAGTCCCTAGCTAAACCAAAAACCCATTTTGACATTTATCAAACAATGTTAGCCTAGGCTGACCCTATATTCAAATTAATATTACCACATTATGGGTCTAGGTCAGCCTTAAATGACCTATATCGGGACCTTAATTTTATCAATTAATAATACAAGGTCGAATTGGACCAATCCTATAGGCTAAAATTTTGAAAGGGTTTTGGGTTAGATGAAGTTATATATACACATCCTTTTCACCATTTCTTAGAGAGAGATAAGAGTTAATTATTCATTTGTGCCTATTTGAAATCTCCTCTTCCAACATTATAATTGATAATTTATTTGATTAGGGTTTTACACTTGGAGGGAAGAAAGTTTCATTGTGAAATCTTGAGATTCATTAGGAGCTCGTTAGATATATTCCATTTTTCATCCTTAGCTTCTTCAATAATACAGAATAACCTCTTTCTAAGTAGCTTAGTCCAAGGGAGAGATTGAGTTTATATGGGTTCATCTTCAAGGTAAGTATCTTCAAATTTACTCTTTTATTTTAGTACATATAATTAGCATAAGTAATGGGTTTTGAATGTATTTATCTCTTCATACATTTGGGTTATATCTATCCATACCTTAATTAGAATTATTTAGTGCATGTTTACTTTCATGTTTGTTACCCGAATTTTGTTCCACAATATTTAGTTAGCACTAGGTTAGATTTTACTTTACTTTGCATATAATTAATGAATAATATAAAACATAGGACCTAGCTAGGGTTTTCACATGGTGTTGCTTGACTAAAGGCTTTGAAACCCTCTCTAGTGATGTTATTGGGTCAAATAATAATAGTGTGTCCCACTTTTTTCCATAAAGAGGTCATATACATTCAAATCTGTCATAAAAATTATCTTTATTTTGGGTCATTTACATGAATAAAAATTATGTGTTTTATATTATATATACAAATGTGTAGTGCATATATATTTTTTTCCATTTTTTAAAATAATAATTATGTACAATTTAGGATTTATTTTCATATATATATATATATATATATATATATATATATATATATATATATATATATATATATATATATATATATATATATATATATATATATTTGATTGGTTGCCTAGTGTGACATGATATTATTCTTTAATCATATTGTGATAAGATACCCCTTGGTTAGGTCTAATAGATCCATATTTGTCATGACCCAGAATGTCTAAATGTATCAACAAATAGAAGTGTAAGTGTGATTTATCTTCTTCGATTTAGGATTAATTTTTGAGTTAGATATATTTTTCCTTGGATACATTCTGGTGAACTCAACATGAATCTAACCCTTGTAGGTTTTATTTGACATATTCATTTTATTATCATATTATATATTTTTATCTTTGTAGTACTATATCAAACCTATCGATACAATCTAACATTATGTGCACAAGTGTAACACATAGTGGCTCCAAAATGATTTTATTCTTTTTGTATAGGTATTTTTCAAATACATGTGATTGGATCGATCAACTTGACACAATATTCTTATTTAATCATAGGATAACATACTTAGTCAACTCAGTCGACTCTATTCACAATTATATTTTTGAATATATAGGTTTGCAGATATAGTCGAATCAATCAACTATGTTTGAAGATTATTTTTTAGCACACAATATTTGTACACTTTTTTGACCTAGTCCACTCTATTTATAAAATATTAAAGTCAACACTTGAGAAACATAGCATAAAATTTGAAAACTAAGCATCTTAAAAATTACCAAGATTTATTCTTACCTTATCTATCCTTTCTATTTTTAATTTACAATCTTGTTTTTCATAGTTTATAATCTATAAAACTGCAACCCTACAGTGAACTGGGTTGACTAGATCAACATAATTATATATCTTATCTTCTCTCTAGAAGACACAGTCGACCTGTTCGATTGTGTTATTATAGATATTGATTTCACAAAATAGTAGTGACCCTATCAAATTTATTCTATATTGTTTACATATAATGTCATCTGAATTGACTTTGTACTCTTCATAGTCAAATAAATTAACCTATTTTGTTATTAATTAATTAACTTTCCATTGTAGTTACCTTCATGCTTAGAGTAAGAAAAATAGACTAATCATGTGGTTTTTTGTTTTAATTATTTAGTCACACTATTTTTCTATTTTACACACTCTTCCAAATCACTTAACACTAAAAAACATTAAACATTTTCCTCCCAAGGTCTACCTATTAAGATGTCATCACCAAGGGGGAAGATCAATTGGTTTTTTGGAAAAATATGAACACATGATTGATGGTATATATTGAAAAAACATCTGACACCCTTATTGATATGGGATTGTGAAGTGAAAGGGTAGGTCCCAATACCAAGCTAGTACCATTGCCAATACATATCCCTTTCAACCTAAACTACATGAAACTATCCATAGATTGATTTATTAGTTCCTTCTTATAAACAGCTCTATGTCACATTAATTTTAAAATTTATTATAGCTTAACAACATTTAGGAATGACCAGTTAGTTAGCATCTACATTCAAGTTTTTTTTCTTGCTCTCTGGTCATTATATTCTGTATTGAAAAACTTTTACTATCTAGTATTACTGCAAGGTTTGTGCTATGTGTTACAATTAGATCAAACCCATTGATCTAATTTCTTGTGTGCTTAATTAAACTTTCTTAGTTATTATATTGAAAATTTCTTCCTTATTTTCAAAACACGATCCTCCTTATCGATATAATCTGTTATAGATTTTGTGTGATTCATTATATTTGCTTAGTTATTATCTTGAAAAAATAATTCCCTATTTTCATAACACTATCCTCCCTATCAATACAATTTATTATATATTATTAGTTTTGATTATATTAAGAATAAAGTCACCCTATATGATTGTGTACCTTTTAAACCTATTCAGTTTATCCCTCTGGAGTAAAAAATCAACATGCATGACTTTGTTTCTCCATTTGCAGTACAAAGTCGACCCATATGAATGTGTATTTTCTTGACCTATTTCATTTTTACCATCTATAGAATACACTTGAGTAGTTCAAATATGTATTTTACATCCTACTATGTGGACCTTTTCCACATACTCTATTGACCTAGTTGACTCTATACCTATTGGTTGATACTATTCTTTGTTTGGCTAACTATGTCATTATTTATTCTCCTTGCTTCTTGATTTCATATTCTACCTTCAAGCATCATAAAATTCCCTATCAAAATATTTTAGGATAAATTAAATATATTTAGATTTTTTATGGGATGTTATATTCTTCCTACATTCACTAACCAAGAGGAGATCCACTCTTAGGGAACCTTTTCTCATCCCTCATCTTATGATTAAAATATGGTTCAAATCATGCCAATAGATGAGATTGGTGGATCATATTTATTCGAAACTTATATAGATAATTGTCACTTACATTCACCTTACCATATTATGGGGGTAACGGATACAATCCTACAAAATAACCCCACAAGATACATTATCAACACCAATAACCCATCTCCTACCAATCTACCACCTAGCAACCCTCCCATCTATACCAATTTTGGGAATCCTCCTCCCAAAACCAACCCACCAATTGATACAACTCAAATTATTTCACAAATAGTGCAATAAATGAATATTGTGTAAACATCTAATACCTCTTAAATGATGAGACTACAACATCACTTGATAAACATGACTAATTAGCCTACTATTCTTCTTTCCTAAAATAATAAAATTTTTATCCCTCCACCTCTTAAATATGCCATGAGAAATGACATTCCCCAACCTATTATGCACAATACTATGCTTCAAAACATTCAAAATTAACCTTTAACCCCCTTCAATATATTTATTGATATTGGTAATATATGTCCAACTATTAAATATGATGGGAATAAAGACCCTCCATCTTTTCTCAAAGCATTCATTAATATTTATAAAGAGTGGGTCCAAACTAATACTTTTGCCACTACCAAAATTTTAGTTAAAACCTTCACAGGTTACATATTATAATGGCATAACCAACTTCTCCAACATTCTATATGGAAAATTGAGGAATTAGTCAATCCTTTAGTTAAGAAATTTCAACATAATGATCTTCCCAAAAATTGTCTTAGTCATTTCATCAATTTTAAGCAATCCCCTACCGAATCAGCGCGTGAATTTATCAAATTATGGAAATATTTAGTTCACAAAGCCAATCATAACATGATCTATGATAACTTGTTTAAAATTTTCATTATTTCTCTAACACCTTTGCTCCCCAAAATTTAAATTATGCTCTTGACTAAGTTAAGCAACAAGAGTTTATAATGAAATAGTTTGAACCTAACACTAAAACCATAAAAGGACCTTTCCAACATTCATCCAATGTAATATCTAACAATCCTCCTCAACCAAAATCAGGGGTAGCCAAAATGGGAAATCACCAACCTTCCCATATGCCGCTAACTATTCAAAAAATTATATAACTTTTAGTGCCTTCTAACCATTTACATATCCTAATAATCTCCCTCAATGGTATGATCCTTACAAGTTTTGTTGGTTCCATGGCAATATAGGTCATTCCCATGAAACATGTTATGGGCTTACAAAATTTTCCATTTATTTTATGCTAGGTTATTCACTCAATCATGATGACATGATCAAAATCTATCATAATGATCAAAATCCATCATCATGATTATGTTAATACTTTTCAAAAGAAACAAGCTTTCAAATCTTCTTCCTCTAAATATCCAATTTTTTTCTCTACATCCAACCCTCAATAATCAAATAAGGATATTTGTGTAATTGATGCTAATTATGATCAATACTATACCAATTACCATTACGTGAATTTGACTAGGGTCAATTATCGACACAAACCTACCCATAAAGATCCAATCGCAAAACCAAAAAAACCATCTTCAGTAGAACAACTTATCAAAGATACTACTACCACTAACATTCCTTTGACAACCAATGAGGAACCACTTCCTCAATTTGAATCTCCAACCAACTCTCTTCCTACTAAAAATATTCTACCTTCCAAGCCTCACATTGGTTGTTCCTCTTCCAAAACTCATTAGAATTTCTTAGAGGAACTTAACTCTATGGCTTGAAAAATACCTCTCATGGAGTTAGTTCACACTTCTTCCTATAATCATGAATTTCTAATGCAATAGCTATAATAAATCAAAGAACCATCTTCATTAGAAGAAGAAAAACCTTCTCATGAGCCTCCATTTAAAGATGTTAATACCATTCAAACCATCTATCCTTCTTCAAAGCCTTCCATAGAGTTCCTTGAAGAAGACATGATCAATGATGAAGTTATCTTTCACTTCAATAATCCACCTCTTTTTATTAAAATATCCATTAATACCACCCGTATTCATAAAGTATTAGTAGATGAAGGGTCTAGAATAAATGTGACTTCTCCTTGGCTCATTCAACAACTTGGGTAGAACAAAGATCATTTCAACCAAACTTGTCTAAAATGTCATGGATTTGACAAGACCAATAATTAGCTACCTGGTTGTATTTGGCTCCCTCTTACTATTGGACCCAAAACTATACATACCAAGCTTATGGTTCTCAAACTACCATTATCCTATAATATACTCCTAAGATACCCATGGACTCATTGTATGAGGGCTATTGACTCTTTTGAAATCTAATGTATCAAGTTTATTCATAATGGAAAATGGTATAAACATGAGGCTGATATTAACCCATGTAGTATTTATATTCCCAACCCCAAATATCATTATCAAATTCCAACTATTCCAAAAATTAATAATGCACCTTTACCTGATTTCATTAATATGAATCCAAAATTATAGGTCACTCTTGATGATTATGATGATGTTGAGCCAAACTATTTTTTAAACACATGTAGTACTACTAAGCTAGCTCCTTACATTTCAGAGTGGATCATTCCTTCCTTGTTTCCTTGTGATCATACCATCCCTCTTATTGATGAGATCACCAACTTACCTCCTCCATGTAATTCATATGATGCATCTTATACAGAGGATGATTTCACTTGTAATGATTATGGAGTGGCCAAGTTATTTCAAGAACCTTTAACCATGCCGCCTTGTAAATTTAATGATCTAGTCATATTATCTTCTGATTTTCCTTTAGAGACATAAACATGTACTATCTCTCCCACCTATGATGATAACTAAATTATGGGCCAAGCTCCATCACGAGACTTAGATGTTCAACACCATCAATAAACCTTAGCTAAATTATATGATTTTAACTAAGATGTTCATACTATTTACATGGATATTGAGTTATAACTTGAAGGACATGTACCTTCAATTAATTCCACATTTCTTGATACTCTTTGGGTTGATGAATAAATATTATCTCTCACAACTTCATAAATTTTAGAATCTTCTATACCTCTTATCACGCTGATCACTTTACTAGATCCCATCCTTGCTAATGATTCTAAAGGTACACTTATTATTAATCCACTTGAATCTAATCAACATTCCTCACAAATTCCACATACTCCTAAGATCATTCTTGATGTAAAGGCCACATCTGTATGCCATAGACATTATTATTATGATCACCATGGTAATAAATTTATTCATCTTGAATTATATGTGGAATATTATGGACCTTTACCTACATTACCTAGTGATGAAGCCATACTTGAGTTACTCCATGCCTAAGAACCTTAACTTCCTCGACAACCTTACAAACTTGGAAGTTTCAAACGAAAATATCCTCTTTTTAATAACTTCATTACTAGCATTAATCCCAAAACCAATCCAATTTCATCTCTTTCCAATGCACCATATAATTTTTAAGATGAAAATGCTATGTTTATTGACAAAACCATGATAAAAGAATAAGGTACACTCTCATGTCCTTACCTATAACAATTTATCAAGAACTCACATTGACCAAACATGATAAATTTAGTCATTTTTTTGATAAATATCATTAAATTCTGATTGGTCACATGAGGACATGCCTAGTATCGATCCTAGTATCATTTTTCACAACATAATCACATACCTATATGCCAAACCCATTTGGAGAAAAACATCATAAATTTCCACTTGAAGTTTCCACTCTATACCATAAAGAAACTATCAAACTATTATATGCCAATATTATTAATCTTGTGGATTATTTCAAGTGGGTGTCAAAAATTAGTCCCATTCAAAAAAAAGTTACCATGATTATTCACATCTACATTGACTTCCACAATCTCAACCTTGCTTCTCAAGTATAATTTCCCATTACCTTTGGTAGATGCCGTCATAGATTCCACTGCTAGATATGAAATATTGTCCCTCATAGATTATTTTTTAGGATATAATAAAATTCATATATCCCCTTAATACCAACACAAGACAACATTCACTATAGAATGGGGCACCTATTACTATGTTAAGATGTCATTAGGCCTTAAAAATGTTGAAGCTACCTATTAGTGGGATATGACCCACATTTTCCATGATCTTATAAATAAGATTGTAAAAAAATATGTGGATGATCTCATTTCCAAATCAAAAAGTCATAAAACCTATCTCTTTGATCTAGCCATAATCTTTGATTGATTAATCAAGTACAAAGTTAGACTCAACCCCTAAAAATGTGTCTTTGGTGTTACATCTAATAAATTACTAGGGTTCTTAGTATCTCTTTATGTTATTGATGTTGGTCCCACTAAAATCAATGTTATAATCAACATGCCTATCCCTCACTCCATTCAAAACATTCATACTTGTCTCATCAAGCTTAGGGAAATATAACGATTCATATCTAAAATGGATTATTGCATATACTATGTTAATTCCCTTATTAAGAAAGATAATTATCTAGAATGGACTGATCCTTGTCATAAGGAATTTGAAAACATGAAAGAAGCATTATTACATCTTCCTACCCTTCGACCAAGTTCTAATGGTTTTCCCTTGATTTTGTACACTTATTATACTCCTATATCAGCAGGGGCAATACTTTCCCAATGACATGATACCAAAAGAGAGTATGATATTTACCATATTAGTCAAATTCTCATTGATTACAAAAATGTTATACTAAAGTATAATGTGATTGCCTCGCTATCTATTTCATAGTTGAAAATATTCGTCACTACATGATCTATCAAATAACCTATGTCATCGTTCATTTTAACTCACTCTATAACTTTTCTTCCAAAGCATTTTTACCTATAGATATAATTGGCAAGTGGATGATTCTATTAATGGAATTTGACCTTTGTATCATCATTTAAAAAACTATCAAAGGGCAAGTCATTACCAACCAAACTTGTAGTGTCACCCATACCCACCTCAAATCACCTTCAAGATAGTCTCCTTGATGATAACATTCTCTATATTGAAGGTCTCAATCAAGCTATCTCTTTTAAATATTATCTCCATAACTTCGCTACTTATTTAGAAGTAAGTAATCAAGAAGATATCTATGCCACTCCTAATTCTACTAAATCTAAAGTAGTTATCAAAGAGATTCTTGAAATCACCATCAATTTGCATGGAGACACCTGGATCCTTCACTTTGATAGAACCAAGTGACTCCAAGGAGTTGGGACATGTTGTATTCTAACTAATCCTCATGGTAAAATAATCCCTTTGGCATTATGGATAACCCTACTATCACTAATGACATTGCATAATATGAAGAGTTAATCCTAGAAATGAAAATGACACTTGACTTAGATATTCCATATCTACCTACTTTGTGTGACTCCTAACTTATCTTCCACTAGGTTAATAGTGAATAGCAATGTAAAAGTGAAAATATTATTTCTTATCATCAAATGGATACCACCCTTGCCAAAGATTTTGCCTCTTTTAACAATGAGCCCATTTCAAGAGATCATAACTCTATCATTGATTCTCTTGCTTCTTTGACATCATTATTTCATCTACATCAAGTACTTAGTGATTATAAATTTGTTATTTAAATATGAAAGTCCCCATATTTTATCCAACCACAAGATTCACTTATCTGTCACATTGAGACTGCCACTATTCAACATATCCCATGGTATAACAACATTGTCCAATTCGTTGAACAATAAACTTATCCTCCAGACATGGATTCTTAAGAAAATAAAAGAATTCAAAAACAAGCTTTTACATGTATTTTGATACAACATACTTTATTATTGTAACACAAAATATACCCTATTTTGATGTGTACTTAAACAAAATATCCCTCCTCACCTTGAACAAGTAGATTGGGGAATTTCCAGTGGTCACTGTAGTAGACATGATGCAACATGCAAATACCTACAAATGGGATAATTTTGGCTTACCTTAGAAAATTATGCTATCAAATTTGATAAAAATTTAAATTGTTGTCAACTCCATGATGATCTAATCCATTCATCACTATTTAAGCTCCAAATTTTGGAACCTCCTAGGCCATTTTCCATGTGAGGATTAGATCTCATCAAAAAATTACCTCAATCACAAGATGGCCATGTTTTAATCATCATGGGTACTGAATATTTTACCAAATAGGTAGAAGCCATGCCTCTTGCCCATGTCATAGGAACCAAAATTAATAAATTAATCATTAACCAAATCATTTTCTATTTTAGTGTTTCCCATACTATCATTTATGATAATGGAAACAATTTCAAGAACAAGGATTTGAAGCAATTATATGCTAAATTTAAAATATCCTACAAATTTTGCACACCTTACCATCCACAATACAATGGTCAATCTGAAACCACTAATAAAATTATTGAAAAAATACTTCAAAATACCATCTGATAAAACCACATGGATTTCATTTATATCTTGCACTTTAGACATATAATACTAGAATCTACACTGCCAATGGGGTAACACCATTTTTTCTAGTCTATGCTTTTGATTTTATTTTACCATTAGAAGTAGTGATTCCCTCCTTAAATATATCTATTCATAGTACCATTCCTAATGAATAATTATATGAGGCTCACCTTCATACTCTTGATATTCTCAATGAGCAACATCTAGCCACTCTTCAACATAATTGCCAATACAAGGATCATATTTCCAAGCAACATAATAAAAAGGTTAATGTCCACACATTTAATGTTGGTGATCTAGTCCTTCAGTTAGACTATACCCATGATAGAGAAGTTAAATATACCCAAAAATGGTGGGGCCCTTATTTAATGAAAGATATTCTTGGTCTTAGGACCTATCTCCTCCAAACTAATGAAGGCCATATTTTCAAAGAGCCCACTAATGGATAATTCTTAAAGAAATACTCTGCTTAGAAATTTCATTTCTTACTATATATATATATATATGATATCCTTTTAACACTTTTTGTACGATTTTTACGTGGGTCTCACTATCTATAGTATTTTTTCTTTCCATAGACCTTAGTTCCTTCCATTAGTACTTTGGTTACATTGTAATACCATGGATAGGAAAAAAATTTCCTCATTAATTCCTTTCACTTTCATCGATTTATTTATATCAAGTTTTTTATTTTCTAATGCCTTTTGCACCCTCTTGGGTTTCTCTTTTGTGAGTTGCAATGTAAAACCATGGATAGGACTTGGTCCTCCTCACAAATGTCATTTTTACCATTTTATTTGCACATGCATTTTGTACCCTCTTGAGTTTCTCTTCTATGAGTTGCAATCTAAGACCATGGGTAGGATCAAGCTCTCCTCATAAATACCATTTTTTGAATTTTTTTACACTCACTTGTGTTTCTATTTTATGATTTGTAGTGTAAAACCAATGATAGGACTAGGCTCTCTTCATAAAATCACCATTTTATTTCAAAACACCTTTATTAAACCAAGTGTTATTTTTATAGAATGTTAAAAATTTGTTATAAGTTTGTGATCCCATATTCTTAGCTTTGATTTTTGTGTCTTTTTTGGTTAAAACATGCACCACAAACTATGTTATCATGTTTCCTAACACTTACATACATTATTATGATAAGGAATCACACTTACATGTCAATGTATCCCTTTTCACCTTTGTCACATTTTTTTATGATTTTAAGTAATTCAAATTTTTTTATGTTTCATTCCCCTTGATTTCCTTTCATTTCACTCCACTCTAAATAAAACAAGGTCAAAGTCAAGATAGCACTTTTATTTTACATGAATTAACAAGACTCTTAAACACCATGGTATCTAAGTTATCTCTCTTAGAAACTAAGTCCAAATTTTTCAAATGATAATCATTTTTATCACCCATGTTTGGTTCTCTACATATGTATGGAGGAGGAATAAAAAAATCCATCAAAATTAAAAATCTAGATCATTTAAAATAAAAGGTAACATACAAATTCAGAAGTCAAAATAACACTAGAATACATGATTCATAACACATATCCCATCTCCAATCAAAGCTCAAACTCTATACATGGCCTCATGATAGATCTGAGTTCCATTGGGGTATAACAGACTAGTAGATTAGAATAGGAGAATTTAAAAAAAAAAAAAACTATATGTGACACCTACTTTCTCACATAAGTACCCAATCTTCATAGTAGACCAATATCTCTACAAGGGGTCATGAGGAATGGAGAACACGTTGTGGGAATGTAGGTCCATTTTAATTTCCATGCATATAGCCTTCATGAGATGATATTCATAATTTAGTTATTGACCCAAGATTTGTGTGGTTATGAAAGGTTATTCAAAGTCCTTAATGTTGAAAGTCATTTTATTTTGACAAACCTAATCTAAGTGTCTTGAATTCAATAAAGAGTTTCTCTACATTGTTTTTTCCATCACTTCCCCCACCACCCAATTCATTTCCCCCTTGATAAAAAAATTTGATTCTAAATATATTTTCTCACTTATATATTCCCTCTTATTCACATCTTAAAAACATCCTATCACTACTTTGTTTCGGTGTTGTCTATTCTTAGAATAAAATAGTATGCTCTAGTGACTATGGATTACTTACTCTACACCATTAATTTACATTTATAGAATTGCCTTGGTTTATTTTCAGAATTTTCATTATTGTACCTCTTTTTTCGAATAATTGTGTCTATTTCTATGTTTTTGTTGTACTTTCCTTTTTTTGAATAATTATTTCTATATCCATTTTTTAGTATATTTTCCATTATTGAGTTAGGTCAGATTGTTTCTTCTCACTCACCAATGTTGTTTTCCATTTTTGATGATTGAGTAAGGATTATTATTGCTCACTCATCAATGTTATTTTACCATTGCTTACCCATATTTTTTTAAGTAACGGTTGTTACTTATTTCACATTGATGTTTGATTACCATTTTTACTTGTATCCCTAGTTTGATTTGGTTTGTTTACCTTTCTTACTTAACGTTGATGTGTTTGAGTTTTTTTGGTCATTTAGTATACTTGTCTTTCCAGTTACCCAATTTTATCTACTTTGACTTTGTCATTTGGTCCTCATTTAGCAATTATCACCCTAGCTTAACAAATTTCCAAGTACATCATGCCTACACATTTCAGTTATCTTAGCTTTCTTGTGTTTGTTTATTTTTGCTCTTTAGTTTTGTATCCTTGGGTTTGTCCAAAGTCGGCTTTATACCCTCCATGATTAAAAATACAAACATATCAAACAACCATACAATGATAAAAATAAGTCAAGGTACACACACATTAATTTTATTTTTATTTATTTTATTTTGGTCATTTTATTTCTAAAGTTATTTTATGCTTTAAAATATTACAATTTATTTAACTTTAACATTGTGTGTTGCTATGTTCTTTTATCGAAGCAACATCCCATGTTATGCCTTAATGAGATGTGATGAGATTAAACTGGGGCACATGTATAAACATAATATTTTAAAACATTATCAATTACTAATGCTTTCTCTCTTGCAGGAACTTGTCGAGTCTCAATCTCTATGAGTGGACACCTCAAAAGGTGTACTGAGAAAAGGGTGGCTAGACCATTGGCACATCACAAGATTTTTGTCCCCTATACCACCATTTGTAACATACATGAACTTATCCTATATAATTCCCTAAGCTTTGACACCACCCTTACACATTACTCCAAGCAATTTATCACCTTATTTAGCCCCTACATCAACTAAAACCCCTTTTTGACATTTATCTAATAGTGTCATCCTACGCTGACCTTATATTAAAATTAATGTTATCACATTATGGGTATTAGCTAGAATTTACCAACTTAGATGAGAATTTAACTTGATTTCATCAATTAATAATATAAGGTTGAGTTGGGCTGACCCTGTTGGCTAAACTTTCAAAAGGGTTTAAAGTTAGATCAAACTATATATACACATCCTTTCCACCATTTAATAGAGAGAGAGAGAGACAAGAGTTGATTATTCATTTTTGCTTTTTTGCAATTTTCTCTGTACACATCCTTTTCACCATTTCATAGATGGTGACATTTGTCATCATCACACTTTCACATAAAAATGATAGCTCATGGACTCCACATAGTCTCAAATTAATAGCAAGACTTATAGGGGAGAAAATTCTATCATGATAAAATAATTGTGCTAAATGGCATGATCATAGGGAAGACCCCTAGTAGTCCCACACAGTCAAAAATGCATGTAAAATCACATATATCAAACTCAGATGTAAGATGGTCAAAAGTCTAGGGTTAATCACCTTAAAATGATAATTAAAATTAATTTTATTTTTTCTTTCTCTATTCTCTCAAAGTTGAAAATGTTTATTGTGAGTTATTTAGTTGTTTGTGGATCCATGAACTTTCATCTTCATTATTTTTCCATTTTTCATCCATAATATTTTCTACACACATCACACAAAACATTGTGATTATATCTTTAAATAAAACAACACATGCATAATAACATGGTGATAAAAATGTAGTCATATGGTCATGGAATCATATTATGCAAGCCACATGTCACCCTAGTGCCTTTGCTACATTATAGATGTAGCATATAATGATATTTTAGGTATAATATGATATAAATATAATTTAGACCCCTTTATAAATTTCTACACATACAATAAAAATTTAGGTTATCTATTTGACTTCAAACCAATGCACAAGATCGCTCTACCTTTATAAAAGAATATAATAAACTAATTGTATTAGATGGAATCCTCTAATTTTAATTTAAACCCATAAAATGATGCATATGTGCAATCGAGATAAGAGGAATCTCCATTGAGATTTTGAAAGATAAAACATGGAGAGATTATCCATGATGTCATCATGTGTTGAGATTATGTGCAATCTATGACCCAAAATAAATTAAAATGTATCATATATGTTGATGGTCATGGGGTCAAATATTTACAACGTTCAAAATCATCTATGAAATGATGGAAAGTGTGATCATGATAAATTCCACCATCTATGAAATGGTGCAATAAAGTACACTATATTTTCTTTTCAATAGAAATGTAATGTAAATTGACCTGTGACAAAAGGTATGGATATGTATAAATTCAAATTAATTATATATGATTTAGTATAGGTACGGACTTGTTCAATAAAGCACACTATATTTTCTCTTCACTAGAAATGTAAAGTAAATTTGACTTGTGACAAAAGGTATGGATATGTAGAAATCCAAACTAATTAATATGATTTAGTGTAGGTATGGATTTGTTCAATACATGGATGGACTCTATCAATGTTTAAAATAAGTTGTTAAATGTATGTTGGTGAGGTATTATTGTTTTTTTACTTTGAATAAGGTGTATACTTAAATTGAACTTAGCACTATTAATTAGAGTCTAAATGTTCTACATTTATTTTTCACGAATAATTTCTTTGGTATTAATTTATTACTTATTATTTTGACTTTTACAAAATTTATGATGACACTTTACATTTTAATCATTGTGCTAGCATCCTACTAATATGTCACACCCAAAAAATATAAAAGTAATTAGTAAACACTCTAAACTATTAATTATTTAAATGCCACATAGATGTAAATTTAGGACTCACCATTATAGATAATCCTCTTATATTAATTAATAAAGATTAATATATCAAATAATTTAAAATTTAATACACATCAAAAAAGTGTCGTTACTTGAATTTAATACTTATTATTGAAAGGAATAATATAAGTATTTGAGATTTTTGGAAGTATTTTATTTTAATCAGGGAAATCATGTTACATATATATTTATAAAATTTATAACAAAAGATTTCAACTCAAATGAGTTTTAAGTGGATTAAATATATTTTATCATTAAAAAAATTAATAAAAAAAGTTGTATAAAAAAAATTAAATTAAAAAAAAAATCTCTAAAAATTATTTCATTAATAAATTATTTGGATTATAAAAATATTTCTTATTAATACATAAAATATGAAACTAGGTTTAAATTAAAAAATAATAAATTAAAAATTAAAAATTAAAAATTACTAGTCAAAAGATAGGCGCACTTCAAAATTAAAAAAAACTTCGGAAGAATTTATAGGCATTGTCAAAATGGATATAAGAATAGGGAAAATTGTAAATCCAAAATTGTATATTTAGTCCAAACATTTTTACCGTCAATCCAAATCATTTTCCGTAAATAATCGATTATATTTTTTTTTCCCAATTATATATGTGTGTGTGTGTGTGTTTGTTGTGTTGGGTATTTCTCATTCCCTATCAAATTGAGTCATGTGGAGGCTTTAAGAACCTATTTTTATAGTCTTATATTTATTTCTATTTTTCTTTTGTATTTGTTAGAGATTGGTGTCACTCCTGTTAAATTTAAGGGAAATTAATATTTTAAATTTTTATGAGAAAGAATAAATGTGATAACAGTTATGTTATAACTATTATTTTTAACAATTTTAAGGGAAATTATTATTTTAAATTTTTATGAGAAAGAATAAATGTGACAACAATCATATCATAACTATTATTCTTAACAATTTTAACATTAAAAATAATTGAAAGATTAAAAATAAATATTTTTAAGTTTTATAAATATTAATTTTTTAAAAAGAATTAATTAAAATAACAATAAATTATTTTATATTATAAATATTTTAAAATTAATGTTTAAATTCAAGAATATAAAAAATATTTTATTTATATTAATTTTATAATTATCAAGAAGAAACAATAGATTTAAATGATTTTAATAATACCTACACAACAATATTAATAAATACAATTTTTTTAATAATTAATAAATGTTATATTTAAATTTTGAATTTAAAAACATAATACAAGAATTCACAAATCAATGTTTAATAATTTGAAACCAAAATCTTCAAAATAAAAATAATATTAAATAAAATTTTAATAAAAAATAAAATATGTTAGTAGTTAATCTTTGCTTTTATCTTATTAATTATAATAAAAATTGTAATGTCAATTATATTAAGTTTATATAAGATATTTTAGAATTTTAATTGTAAGTTAGTATAATAAAAATTGTATATTAGTAAGGAACAATTTTTATTATAATGAGAAAATCTTATAAATAAATAAACTGCATAATAATTTAACAGAATAAGATGGAATAAAATATAAATTGAACTCATAGAATAATTAAAATATAGAGTAGTAGAGTGTAATTAAATAAAAGAAAAGAAATTTAAAAATTGTAATAATTAATTTTTTTTAAAAAATATTTAATTATATACAATTAAATATATAAATAGTTGAAATACACATAATATTTTACAAATGTGTAGTATACAGTATTGAAATTCAATTTTATTTTAAATTTAGTATTAGAGTTCCTTCCAAAATTAGAAGTAAATTTTAAATTTTATAAAAAACACATAATTTTTTTGGGAAAAAATTATGTCAGATTTTGATGATAGATGCATTTCAGATCCACTAGTATTTTTTCCCTGAAGAAAAATCATATTAATGGACCCGAAATGTATTGATCATCAAAACTTGACACGATTTATTTCAAAAAAAATATTTATAATTATATAAACTGTAGAAACATAAAATTTTATAAAAATCATTTTTTTATTTATTTTAATTTTAATTTTAATTTTTTGAATCCAAAAATTTATAATCAATTTACTGGGAAATTATGAAATATATCAGCTTTTTAAATTTATTTACTGTGACAAAAATTAAAAATAATTTAAAAAAAAAAAACCAATTAAGATCCAATGGAAATATTTATCAAGTCGGAACTGTTAAACAAATGACAATTAGACAAGTGAATCCAATAAATTATAGTCATTATAAAATTAACACTTACAAAACCTATTAAAATAGAAAGTTTTGCGAAACTTAAAAGGTGAAAGTTTGTAATGATCCTGGGCGTATATTATAGCCGACGTTGACATTTTTCACTTCCTTAAGTGTTCCTGGGCATATATTAAAACTGATGTTTGGATTTTTCTTTTCATAGCATTACCTAGCATATGTTCACGAGACTTTAATATATTGATAGCCGGGCATTTTTAATATAAACAAGCAAGCATCCCCCAAATAAAAATGAATTTTTCTTACAATATACCATATATATAAAATTAGCTAATCAAGTATTCCTCAAAATGGATGATATATAAGTGTTGTGTATCTGGATTCGTAAGTGCTTGTTAGCAGCTGGCAATTTGCTTGCGTGAGGTCATGGCAGTATAAAGGGAACCTTGCAATCATGCTGGTAGAAATATAAGAGTATAATGTAATAAACTGTTTTTGTTGTCATAACCAGGCATCCACTGAAGACTCTTTGATCTCTCTTAGCCTTTCAATGTAGGCATCCACTGAAGACTCAGAATCTTCGCAACTGTCGATGACGTCATAGTATTTCATGAACATGGGCGCCCACGAATCGATTTCCTGGGCAGCCAGGAAGAAGCCATCTAAAGCATTGTTGCCAAGTTTGTCTTCGTAAAATGATAAAATTTCCTTCAAATCAGCTCACTAGAGACTGAATTCTCTCACTAACTGCTTTCTGCAATTCCTCCCTGTCAAGTGACGTGGCCCAAGAAGGCAAGAATTTCGGATCCTCCTAGAAAATATTGTGCCCACAAATAATAATGCCATTTGCATTGCACCAGGCTAACATTTTGTCTGCAACCCTGTAATTGAGCTTCCTCTGCTGGGGCTCTATATCTCTACATTTTGTTTGCAACCCATTTTAGCTCGTTCTCAAATACAACATTGTATCTCTTCATAAACCTTGTCTGTCGCAGTTGAATTAAAATAATACCTTTTGTACTCTAGTAATTGAAATATGTTTGAATCATAGTAAATTAAATCTTAATGTAAGACAATGACACGACCACAATTACAAATAGAAACTTTCTAATTAAATGAATGCACTGTCACGTCTGGTTGACTCTATGTTTTTCTTTTTATTGACTGGGAAATCGGGTTTTATACTAGCAATTCCATATTTGTTCAGTTAAAAGAGGTTTACACTAGCAATTCCATATTTTTTCAGTTTTAAGTATAAACGTAAAGATAAACGATCCCTTAAACTTTGGTGTATTGAATTTGAGTAGGGGCTGGTAAAATATTCAGGTCCCACCATTAGTATTCATATATGTTAAATTAGAAATTAATTATTATAAAGTAGAAAGCTGGCTTCACATTTCATTTTAAAAAATTATCAATTTAATGAATATAAAATTTTATAAAAAAGCATTTCATTCAAAAAATGAAAATATAATATTTTAAATATTTTTTTATCATTTTTAAAAGTTAAATACTATAGTTCTCCCAATAATAAATAAATTCCAGCAATGTAATTGATTGGAGGGAAAAAATTGCTTTCACTCAAAACTATAATACCTTTGATTAATGGAAAAAAATAATCTATTAAAATATAATATATATTTGATCATCATAATTTAAAAAAATAAAAATATAAAAAGAGATAAAGACGATAAATCTCCCAATAATAAATAAATTCCAGCAATGTAATTGATTGGAGGGAAAAAATTGCTTTCACTCAAAACTATAATACCTTTCACTCAAAACTATAATACCTTTGATTAATGGAAAAAATTAATCTATTAAAATATAATATATATTTGGTCATCATAATTTAAAAAAATAAAAATATAAAAAGAGATAAAGACAATAAAAGATCTTATTATTCATTCTAGATAATATATAAATATTTTTACTTTTAAACAAGGGGAAGATACTAGGCAAGATAATACGAGAAATTATTTTCAACTTTTAACTTCTAATTTTTATTTTTCATTTTTTTTTCAAAATTTTACTTTTTTATATTTATTTATAAATATTAAAAATAAAAATATTTTAAAAATATATTTAAAAAAATATTAAAATAATAAAAAATATTTTAACAAAATAGAGTATATTTTTTATTCAACATAATTTAAAAGACGTTTCTATTTCATGGAATATAAAAAAATGTTAATATTTTATCAATATTTTATTAATATGTAGTATAATTTATTATTATTATTATTATTTATTTATAATTAAAATTAAATTTAAAAATTATTTTATATATATATATATATATTAAATTTTAAATATATATTTTATTTTATTATTTTATCTTAAAAATATTAATATTGATTATATATTTATATTAAATTTTTATTAATGTACTTTTCTTCTATTTTTAATTTATATTTTCCTTGATGCTTTCTCTTTTCTCATGAAAATAGGTTTTTAATATCATATCTTTACTTAAGCAATTTGGTGTTTAGTTTTGTTCCAAATCCATGAGATTACAATACTTAGTATTGTAATTGTGTTTGAATTAATCATAGTCCTTATGAAAGATCAAAACATGTTATATTTTTAATCCTTGATCAAAGCTATATGCATATTATGCCTTAATGTTTTTGCTTTAAATTCTTTCAATCCAAGTTGAGCTTAATGTTTTGATCTATTAGACTAACCCTATTAATGAAGAGTCAAGTGTTATTGGTCTAAGTATTTAAATATATAGGTATACGAGCTTCAAATTTTAAGTTGAGTTCCACATCTTTTATCGAGCTTTCCCTAAGCATGCCATTCATAGCACGAAGAGATAGAGATGGAACCAAGGTACAATTAATTCTCTCTCAAAATAAACAAAATTTCAAAGTTGATCTCAATGAAATAGATCAAGTGGATATGAAATGAAAATATAATCATCTAATGAACTAAGACTGAGTCTAGTTTATCTAAGACCACCTGAGACACAATCTATGTCAACTAATGACATGGATATTGTAAAAATGATAAAATATTAACTTAGATAAATGATAACTATTATAATTCTAATGTGTATGCACGCTTATACACTAACAACATATTTGAGATTCTATTGTTCCACTTCACAAGATATGAGTGTTATAAAATAGCAACTCAAATCTTAATTCAAACCCCAATCTTGGTTAGAGATTTAACTACTTCAAAGTACACAAGTCGTAGTGCAAAAACTTAAGACCAAGATTATGTCAACAAACCCTACAAGATAATTTTTGGTTTTATACATTTTTATCAAGTAAATTAACTTAAGAATAGTTATGACACTATTTAACTATAATGATAAATTGTTCCATAGTGAAAATATTTGTTAAATTTTTGTAATGTTAATTTCCTATCAATATGAGTTGAATGGGCAAATTATATGTGGGGATTGGAGGATAGAATGAAACATTATTTTAACATTAGTTAATTTTTATTAACCATGGTTCATAGGAAATGACCGTTGATATTTCACACCCAATATAGGTGTGATTTTCATGTACATTTATTTTAGCTTGTTTCTAGAAAATAGAAGAATAAATTCTTTGTGATATGGGTCTCTTGCTTAGAACCTTGAAATGACTATTTTGGGTGGTTCTTGATGGATTAAAAAAAACTACTTGTAAATAATGTGATGGTCAAAATTATCATTTATTATGGTTTATGAACTATATGTATATAAAAACTAGTTGTAAATAATATGATGGCCAGACTTAATTTTTTTTTTCTAATTTATGTAGAATAAAAAAGGTGTGAAAGTATACCAAACAAAAAAGAGTGACGTTTCAATTCCATAAAGCTAATTTAACTAGAATTAGTTAATGAGAAAAAGTAATGCCAACATATTTATAAATAAAATTTATAAAATATTTGTCTAAATTTATGCCAATGTAATGTATCACTTCCAAAAGAAGGTGGGTCATTGTCATATTATTAATATAATGTATTTGGCATTGACATATGGGAAGATGGTGATTTGTTACAATTTTGTACTGATGTAATCACTGATGCAGTGGCTAGTAACTAATATAAGTGTAAGAGTGTTTGTTACTAAATAAGGTAGTTAAAGTAGTAGCTTTACAAGTAGGCATGTTCTAAAAATTCAAGGGAGCATAAGAAGGTAGTTAAAATATCTTTACAAGTGTCCATGTTACAAAATTTCCACGTAAACAATGTAGGACTCGAAAGGGGGTACACATTGTGATTCCAATAGAAAGTGCTAAACAAACTCAAATAAACCCACCTTTTACTTTTTAATTTTGGCAAGATTCCCAAATTGCATTAACTATTAACAATCACATTTCTTAGAGACCCAAAACTGTCACAAAGTGAAACTTTTCTTCTGTGTGGCCTTTGATAAGTTATTTTAAAAATCAAGTTTATAAAAAAAAATATTAAAGTAAAAATAAACTATAACATCTCTAGAAATCAATTTCGAGCTCAAAAGGTTTCATTACTTCTAGAGACCATAAAGTCTACAACCATTACATTGAGAATCAATTAACTTATTTTTCCTCCTTAAAAATTCTTTGTACAACATACAATATTATTGGAATCCAAAAGGGCATGTACCAAATCAATAAAAACAAAACCAACAAATATTATCCCAAAGGCAACCCAAGAATAATAACAAGATTTAACAAATTGTTCAAGTATAATAACATACAAAGTACTCTGTCATCTTAAAATATTATAGTAAAAGCCACAAATTTTTGTTCAAATGTTCGCTAATAATAATTTACAAAATATTCCATTATTCCAAACTCTTTTGTCTCTATTGAAAGTAGCAATCAATGTACCACAACAACATATCTCAATAAGATTCTTTTCTCAACAGTTATGTTCATACCATAAAAGATTATAAAAGAACCACCCATAAAATAAACATAATTCTAACATTGTTATTACTATGCAATAATGCTAATAATACATAAGACAATTTTCTCACTATTTTATGGGCTCAAGAAATAGTTCCTCCATTACTATAAAGTTACATGGCAACTATAACTTATGTAGAAAAATTATACCATGTTGGCAATGTTTAACAACATTAACAAAAGACATAAATACAAATATATGGGTTAAGGAATATTTCCCTATATGGCATGGGTATGCAAACATAATTGAAATAAGTCTCCCAAGTATGCAAAAATGTCTATAGAATGACTAAGAAAGATCATCCTCTGGTCCTCTTTTTTTAAATCAAAATCTAAGATTAAACACAATGCAAACACATCAAAAGCACCTTGATCTAATATTAGATAGCTGATTGGGTTGTTGGTGCTTCATTTCTGAATTAAAAAAAAAATTAAACTCTTTGTAAATGATTCTTGGGCATTTTACCTGCATTTTTTAAAGTGGGTATCCATATTCTAAAAGCATTGTGTTTTCTTTCCATACAAAGAGAGAAATAGATCATATAGTGTTGTTGTTTTTATACCCATATAACTTGAATTAAAACTATATAAATCCCATTATGGTGGTAAAAATAAATTAATATTTTCATTATTATAGTGAATTATTTGAAAGAGGATAAAAAATAGTACCTCTAGGCCCTTGACTATTTTGATGTTTGACATAAACATAGAAAAATCTGAATAAAAATCATATCAAGAATAAAGATAAAACTTGTCAAATTATACAATCACAACCAATTATAAAAAATAATAAATTAGTATTTTTAGTTTGAAAAAATATTTTAATAAACTTAAAAGTTTGAAAAATATTAAATAATTAATAATTTTTATTGACTTTGATTAATAACAAAATATAAGCCAGTAGGGACCAATAAACTTATCCCATGCATTTCTATCTTTGGAATTGAATTCATCAGACTAAAAAGAAATAAATAGCATGAGTTCTACAATGTACTAGAGTTATATAGTCTATAGTTTAATTGAATGTAGGCATGACATTTCTCCCATTCAAAGACCCTGATATATGCCACATGTATTGCTCTATATCACTTGTATTACTCTGTATATTTGCCTTGATCATAAGTTAAAATGTAGAAGGTACTATCCACTTTCCAAGGATAGGAGAACCAATAGTTAAGTACAAAAAACCCTAGACTTAACCTACTATTTAATTATTCTTTTGGATATTATTGCCTTTTTATTTTCTTAAAGCATTTGCATAAAACTTGGTTACACTAGGATACCACATACTCTTATTTTAGGTTCTCATCACTAGAACGAAATGTTTTTAGGTAACAAGTAGAATACAGCCTTAGGTTCTCAGCGCCATGTAATTTAGTATGCTATATATTATTTGGAACCTTATTTTAAAATAAAAATTAAATTAGAAATTTCATTGGCAATGTCTTGAACTTGACAAATGTAAATTAGCAATTACCAGTGTTCCAGAGTAATCATAACAAATATCATTATAGTTGATTCTCTTGATTAAAATCATATCCAATCTTTGTATAAAAAAAACATTTTATATATATGCAATCAAAATTATGAGTCTAACAGTTCATATATACCCAATGGAACTATGTAGTTTTAATGTCCTCCCTTAATGGGTATCTGTAACAATAAAAAATTTAGAATTACAATAAGTTCAATGTGAGGTTACCATGTAATTACCTAGATATGAACCCATGAAGTTCCTTAAATGTGAATTTTTGCATTGTAAAAACCTACTGCCTCCCTATTTGTACCATTGGTGACCATAAATTCTTTTGAGTTTGAAGCATTGCTACCCATTTCATCCATTTTTTCCCTTGTGTTACAAGTTGGTCGATCATCCTAGTTATCGTATTTAAGGTTTTGAATGTTAAACAATAAGCCAAAAAAATTAACCTATCTTGAATATATTCCAAATGAAAATTATACTCACCATATATTCCTTTATGAAATGTTTGCCCATGTCTTTGTTTATACCCTGTGCCTAGTTATTGTGGCTATTTTGCAGTTGAACCAAATTGTTGGTACATGTAGCAATGGTAGGTTGAATACCTAGGCAAACGCTATGATTGAGTTTCAATGATTATGTAGAAATTTAAGCACACAAGAAATTTAAAACTAGCCTGTAAATTCATGTTCTTGTGAAGTTCAAAATGTAGGTTGAACTTACTATTAATGCTTATCTCCCATTATGTACATTTTTCCTTCAACTTCATTAATCACAAACATCACCATCAAACCAACCAATAAAACACATAAAGCACTGTCTCTTCCCTCACCCATTTCTTATGCAATAATAGTGTCACTTTTAGTTTTGAAAACAAAATGAAACGATACCACTATTTATATACGAAATTTAGATATAGCCTTTCTTTTTTATACAATGTAAAAATCTATAGTAAATCATTGGCAAATTAAGTTTTCTAAAATGAAGCTGATATGTATAAAAAATTTGCCCTTTAATCACACCATTTTCTATCCATAAATAATTTTTAATTACCTGTGAAACTGATGGGAGACACTCTACATGACATTATCACTCTCTCTTTTAATAATATCTTCATAGTTTTGACCAATCAAAATATAGTTAAATGGAATTTTTCATTTTTTTAATTAAAAAATGTACATGTTAACTATTACAAAACTAAAATTAATTTAATGTATAAAAAAATAAATAATATTTATTGATGGAGAAGGAATAGTTTAATGTAATGTTAAAGGAAATTGATTCCTTTAGTTATCCCTTCAGAACTAATAAGAGATAAGTTTGTAGCTATAAAAGTCTAAAAATAAAATAGTGAAAGTACCAATAACTTCTTGTGAAATACACATACATTTAAAGACACACTTTCATAATATTAATTGAAGAAGGTCTCTGTAAGAAATATGTGACTGATAGTAATTAGTTTTTATCAATAATATTTTAGTAAGGTTTGACTATTTAATGTGAGATCCAAACTTGTGAATAAGGTCAATCATATAAGTCAAACACCTAAATTATCATATGATAATATTATGTCTAATGTCATGGGACATTATTTTATAAGGTGTTTATCTATAAGTTTTGTAAAACTATTTACTATTAAAATGCATTATTGTAATGATTATTATTAATAAAATAATAATATTTAATGATTGTGATGTAGAAAAAATAGACCCATTTTCTAGAGATCATAAATTTTGACTCGTAGCTTTGTTTGAGCTCTTCCATGTGTCAAAATGACCATCTTGAAAAGTTCGATGTTGTCCTAAGATCAAAATCTTCTATGATAATATTAATAAGATATAAATATAAAACTCTATTAAACCTAATTCTTTAGTTATAATCTCCCAAATAACCATAGTTTAAGGAGCACACTCCAAGATAAGATAAGAAATAGTATACCCCATTTATTTTATGTAATCATTAATACGTGGCTCTATATAATTTCACATTTGCACAACAAGTTTTATATTCTCAGATAGATATAAGATTTCCATGATTTACTAAACATAATCCAAAAGGTAAACATATAGGGTCTTGATAAAAGTAAGATCATAAACAATACTTTAAATCTTATATTTTCAATAATTCTGATATAAATGAGATATTATTACTACTCTTATTGTAAGTTCTAGTCAACCACCGTTAAAGTTACAAACTTACTAGAAGTAAATGTATCCTGGGATAGCTAAATAAAGTATATGACTTTTTACATATACTAGAGGATTTATTTCCATAATCTATGTTATATCTTTAATAATTCTATCCCAGTAATATACTCAAGTGTTAGTATAGAGTGAAATAAATTCTATTTACTAGCTGATAGAAAATCCTTGTACATATATAATGGTAAACATGTGTATGACATTGCGTTATCGGCATGAACAAGAGTATTATGATTACTTGCTCTTCCACACACAGTGGCACCCAACTACGCCTTTGTTTGAGCTTAGAATGAAGTAACTACTTATGCAATTATATATATTGACTAAAAGATACCACCGCTCAACATTACCTATCCATTTATATGCTTGGCAACTTATCAACCAACGCCTTAATTATTCATTAAAATTTCCCGTGCTATGGTTTCCAGCAACACCCCAAAGAGTGTTATTTGCTACTTGGGTTCAAATCTGGTCAACGCCACTGGTTTAATATTTCAATGGAATGTTTTTGGCAACTTATTAAACCATGATGACTTCTTAGCTTAGCGCCAAACTATAACATACAACAGACTGAGCTACGGTTCATAATTTACTGCTTACCAAAAACCGGCAACCTCTGAGGTATCCTGTAATGTTTTTAACTTAGCTAGAAGGCAGACTTAGATTGGATAACTAAGAAATTATACTTAATATCATTCCTAGACTACACTAAGGAAAGGTACATAATTACGAATTGGATTTGACATACAATAACTAATTAATTATACCAGCGCTATGTTATCTTTTATACAAGCGCCTGGTTATATGTAAATAAAAGTTTTTAATATATATCATCATTGTTCAACAAAATTGCGGTTCACAAATCCATATAGCGTTTTAAGCTCATACTTATTTCTTAAGCTGACACATATAATTGGGGGGATGCCAACTCTATTTTGTGTACCAGTAAGCATGTTTATGAATTGGGGGGATGTTCAAAGAGGTTATAAATCACTTAGTTAATAAAGACGATTTATATATCTTTCAACATTGCCAATTTAAGAGTTATGTTTACCAAATCGCTGAGATAACATTGCTACATTTGTGGTATAACAGAATAGTTTTTTTTATTTTTCCCCATTCTGTATATATATAATAACATAAAAGAATCGATGTATCTATTTGCTGAGCCTAAAGAGGGATAATACTCTTAAATATACATCATACTATTAAATCATCCAAAACATATATATCGATGGATATATTAAACTAGTAAACTTGCTAGGAATCCAAAATAAAAAGCACAATCACTGTATAAATCTCCTTATGTGAATAATAAAATCATTGTACTAATAATATCGGTCTAAATATCAAAAATTCCGTTCTCTTTCTTTTTACATTCTACTTTTTCATAGCCATTTAATATCTGGCATGAGTGTGGAAATTTGGAAAACTACATCTACCTGGCAGCTAGTAACATTCCTTTGCTCGGTCGTCCTTGCTTCCCTTCCAACGTCTCCCAATCTTCTTCTTAGCTACCCTTCTTATTTTCCCAAAAACACTTCCCTTCCTTTTATAAATGAAGTGTTATACTTTTTAGATCTATTCTTGTTTCTAATCCTTTTTCTTGTTCTTTTTCTTTCTTTCTTTTTCTTAAAAAAGTTCGCTTTATTCCTTTTAAAGAGGTTTCCTTTTTAGTTTTCCTTTTAATTGGGATTTATTATATTTTATTTTCTTTTACTCAAACTTATAATAATTAGCATTTTTTTTATTAATTATCATTTTTAAATTGACATGACAATTTAATGATTAAATTTTAGATTAATAATCTGAATTAGTCTAGTCAAGCAAAACTCACAACATTCATGCTCACACAAAAGACAATTCGCTAAAACACTATGCTAGAAACCAAGATATGAACAACTATAAAATGTAAATGACATTAAACACACTTTGATACCATCCAATTATGAATCTAATTATGTGCTAATTGTATATAGTGTGTGCAGGGTACCAGATGATTTCTCTGACATCCTCCGACATCACAATCTATGTCATCCTCTTCGATGATGCTGTCCCTTCAACACAGTTTGAGGGATGAATTCTGATGCATCCATCTCATGACAAAATAGGTAATTAGATCATAATAGTCATAATATGCATTCATCATAAATAAAACTAAAATGATACATCAACATGATCATAAAGTGAACATGTACTTACAACTAACCCATAGAAGCATAATCATATAATCTAATCAATATCCAAATTCCCCCCCCGCTTCCCGCACCCCGCCCCCCTCCCCTCCGCCCCCCCCCCCCCGCCCCCCCCCCACACACACACACACACACACATATATAAACTAGTTATGGATATCTATAGATACTCTAGAAATTTTCCCTGATGAGGAATCAAGATGTAACCGTTAGTTATAAAAACATTAGGTTTCACTCTATGTTGATTATGGCTACCCCTGTAAAAATTGAAGGTTATTTTGTTGGAAAAAATCACCCTGAAAGATTTTGAATTAGTCAAACCCTTTCTAAAATGGCTTGGCGATGGTTATCATAGTGGTATTTCTTTTAATTATCACAATATCTAGTGGTCCACCATCATAACCAATATCGATCTTCCCTTAGCAGATATATCAGGTATAAAATCACTACATCTATTTATAAAAATAACTCATAATATTAATAATTTTACTTCCTCATGTGACTGGATTCTATGGCAGCTACTAAAATACATTTATAAGCTACTCAATTTAGACATACCTTCTATTTTACATATCTAATAATTGATTCCTAATGTCATACTTCATAATATGGGTCTAAAATTTCCACATGCTTGGTGGAAAGAATGGAGGCTAAACTAAGACATTGATTTATAAAACTGCCCTCCAAGTCTCATTTATCAAATTATGTTAATCGAGTCTTGTCATCATTGGACAAGTTAAATAGGTGTTGGAATTAACATTATTCTCCCAAGATTTGGCTCATTAGACTTGAAAGAATTTCAAATTCCAAGCTTGCTCACTTTATTTGGAGTATGGTTTACCATGATCTCCCTCTTAGGGAGCATCATTAACACATTGGGATTGTTGAACCCAAGTGTCCATATTGGTCAAGGACCAAGTCCTTCAAAAACCACTTCTAGACTTTCCAAAAATCTGAATTTGCTTGGCATTGAACTCACAACCATATACAACCTTTCCATCCATAACCATTCTCATGTGTATGGTCTTCTTTGGAGATACTGTGCAGTGGTTGACTTATATTGATTCTCTTTGGAACTTCTTTAAAGAAATTATTTTATTTTAACTATGGAAGGCTAGAAGTGAATCTATGTTTAACAATGAAGAATCATCTTCTTCGTTCTCTATTAATAACAAGGTAATTTTTATCTTTTCTACTCTTATGTAGATTTAAGCCCAATCCAAGAAGGTGGTGCTCAAATTTCAACACTTATATAAGTTTTTAAGACATTGGAGGCATGATCCTTTCACTATGAATCACACCCTCATAGACCACCCACCTCATGGTTCTTTTCCTTTACCACCTAGATAGCGATGAAGTCTCTCTCACTATCACAATCTCCTCTTTGCTCCTTCTCCTCAGTGGACAAGGTGGGGGTCTTGGAGTTAATCATAACCTCATAGGAAGTTTGTAGTTGGCCCATCATAGTAGAGCTCACTTATTTAGGGAGGTGTCTTGGTTGGTAGATTTATATAGTTGCAATTTAATTGGGGTATCAATGTTTCTTTACCACCTCTTCTCAAATTCCACTCAGAATTATTGTGTGGTGCCTAATCCTCGTTCAGTCGATCCTTCCTCTTAGAATACTCAACCTCTCAAATATGATCATTTCCTCCTCCTATTATGGTTGTGCAGTATGCTTGAAGATATATGCTTATTATATTTATGTTTTTTTTGGTAACTCCAAATTGTCATACATTGCTGATGTTTTTTATATTTTAGCTTTTTGCCTCTGAAGTATAATGTAAGTTGTACATTCTAACCAATCATTGTATTATTGTAACCATCACTATATATTATTATTTTATTAAAAATAATTACACTAATGAATTTTGATAATAAAAAATTTAAAATTATATATAATAATAATACCCCCTATTACCACTCACATAATATTAATATATTATAGTTTTGGTGTTTGAATTATATGATTGAACCTCATTTTCCTAAGTTTTTCTCTCACGTGAAGTAGCAAGCTATTTTTAAACACTTATTAACATTAGACTTATATTAACACTGGTCACATTTTTGTTATGAAGACCCTAATCTTTAAATGTAAGTGTATTTCATGTGAAGGTACTCTCAGTGATGTTTAGACTTTTGATAAATATGAAATGTCCTCTTCAATTTCCATTACCATGCCAAAATAAAAAATTACATGCTGCACTTCCATCACAATATTATTCTTACAAGACTTTTCATATAAGTGCTCTTACCGTGAACCTAGAGTCACTCTTACTAAGGACTCTATGGTTTCTTTCAATTTTAATTAATGGGTTAACTTAAGTATGATAGTTGTTTTATGGGAAAGAGGTTTTACATCAACATCTAACATATTAAACAATAAATCTTTATAAATAGGTTTAACTATATTTTAATAATAAAATTAATTTTATTTATAAAAAGTAATAATATAATAACAAGATAAAGTTTAATAAGTGTATTAAGGAAATATATAAATAGAAATAAGCAAAGAAATTTAATGAAATCTTAATCTAAACTAACTCAATCTATGATAGAGCTACAAATGAAAGAAACAAAACAAAATTATACCTTTACACAAAAAAAGCTTCTTCCTTTGTGATTTGAATTGTGGTTGCTTACTCTTCCAACATAAGGGCAAAAAGGCAACATTACAGTATACAATATCTTATAATCTTAGAATGATAAACTTATAATGAAGAATCTTCAGAGACATGTTAAGAAAATAACTTTGTAATGAACAAGCTTAGGTAAATTGAAAGAAAAATCTCCAATATATAGAATTTAAAAATAGACGTGAATCATCCATCTTTAGATGAAGATCAAGGGATGAGAATAAAAGGTAATTTTTAATTCATAATGAGAATTTTAAATTAAAAATTGGAATATAACATTTATTTGAGAGCAAGATATGATATAAAATTAGTAAGTGGATGTGAGGTGGATTATTAAATTGGATAAAATCAAATCATGAAAGATAATGTAAATAAAGGTAGATTATTAAATTGGATCATAGAAGATAATGAGAATAAAGGTGGATTATTAAATCATATCATGAAAGATGATGAGAATAAAGGTAGATTATTAAATTAGATCATGAAAGATAATGGGAATAAAGCTGGATTATTAAATCAGATCATAAAACACAATGGGAATAAAAGTGAATTATTAAATTAGAATGGTGAGAGATAGGTGGATCCTTAGGGTAGGTGAGGATAGTTTTGATTTTTTAGATTTATGAAAATTATGAATTTATAAAACCCATATAATTTTTAATTAGAGAAAGATTAGTTAATTAACTTTTGATTAATTTAGGGATAGTAAATAGTGAATAGTGATGATGAATATTGATTAGGTAAAAATGAGTATGAGAGATGATTATGTATTTAATACAAAGAAGGTTAAAATCTACACAAAGTGTCCAATTTCAAGTGTATATATTTTCCCCCTGAAGTCATTGTGGGACATTTCCAAAGGAAGGACTTTTCAAAGAATGAAAAAGTTGATGAAAAAGTCAAAAAATATTTAAAAAAATAGATGAAGAAATAGTGGATGTTATGATTTTGTTTTTTCTAATTGATAGGTGAAGGAGTTTGGATAGAATAATAATATAATGATTGAAATAAAATGAGGGACCTATGATGATGCCACCTTGAGTGTTCATGTGGTAAAGTGGAGGAACACTCGAAATAATGTAGGAGGAAAAATATTAAAGTGGTGATAACAAAGGTCATCAAGAAATTGAAGCACTATAGATCAATATGATAATTACAAGATTAAAGTTGGTGTAAAATGATTTGTCCCTAATTAAAAACTAGAGAATATATAGTAAAATGAATAGTTCGTAATTAGAAGTTGCATGGTTGGATGGTGCTTAGGACTTAGGGGTCACATAACTAGAGGTGGGAATGATATATCCTAAAAAGTTGTTAGCTTGAAAACAAAAAATATAAATTATCCAATTGAGAGAAAGATTTTATGGAATTGATAGTTGCAAAAAATTGATAAATATTGATAGTATTTCAATTAATCATTACCTAAAATTGTCGATAAAAATGATTGTAAAATAATAAAATGATGGGTCAGATGGAAAAATATTAGAATGGTAGGGGTTGGGCTATAGAAATAGGACGAATCAGAATGTGTAAATGGATGGAGGTTGTATGGATAGTTAGACAATTGAATTGTGTTTATTTTTGCCTTGATTTGGAATTCCAACATGAATATGTGAGTAAGAGTTGAACAACCTAAGTTTTAAGTTTGCATAAAATAATAATCACAAATGATATAGAATAACCATGATGAATATATATGTTTGATTCATACAAATTGAAAACATTGTAACTTGTGCAAATCAAAGTGCATCATGATATGGAAAAATCATAATAACACTATAATGTAATATAAAAAATAATCTTGACTAAAGGACTAATAAAAATAAAGAAAAACAAAAAAATGAAAATAAGATGAATGTAAAAAAAAATAAATAAATGTATACACAAACAAAAATGATAATTGTAAGATAAAATAAATAAATGATAAGACACATGACAAGACAATTAAGAGTAAAAAAAATTAATGAAGACAAGTTCAACAAAATCATAACAAAACATAGGTGAAAACAAAAACTAAAGCAATCAACACCTAAAAAAGAAACAAATGACATGACTAAAATCATAGGATAAGGTTGTTACTTTTGGTATCCAACATGTATGACAATATTGAATGAAGAATGAGGAAGCCCTTAGATAACCATGCAGTTTTAGATATAAATGAGAATAAGTGAAATCATGTTTTGGATGAATAGAGATGATGGCGATAGTGGATGAAATGAACCCAAAGGCCCCATAACCTTGAGCATTGCTTACAAAGTCTAAATTATCTTACCATTTAAAATGGTGTGAATGTCCATGATAATAGGTTTAGACTTTAAGCCACATGTAGTTCTCTCATTAAGGGGGAGAAAGAAAAATAATGAGTAAATGATAAGAATAAACAAATGAAAGGAGATTAGGATGAAAATATACCCACAAAATAGTGAGAGTGTGGATAATAATAATACTCACAAAAGTAAGAGAGCCTTATGGAGAGATAAGGAGAGGAGTGGGAGAAGATATGAGTTTTCACATGTTTAGTGATGATATAATCATAGTGTCCACATCATCTAAGTCGAGAAAGAGATAATAGATGAGTGGGCACTCATAGAGTGACTAATACAATCATGATGCCCACTTCATCTAAGGTAAATGAGAGATAATATATGAGTGGGTACTCATATAGTGATGTATATAGTCACAATGTCCCCTTCATCTATGGTAAGAGAGAGAAAATAGACTAGGGGGCAATTAGATAGTGACATGTACATTAGTATCCACTTCATATATGAGTGGGCATGTATATACTGATTCATATAGTTATGGTGTCCACTACATCTAGGGGAAAAATAAGATGCACTATGAAAAATAAGGAATATGGCTGCACTAGTAGTTAAAGGGGAGACAAGATTGGCATAGAGATGGTATGAACTCAGAGAAGAAACATTAGGTTATGGATATTAATATAAAGTTAACCTAAAAAAAGCAACCTTGGGATGAGGAAACTGATCTTATAATATGAAAAGGGGTGTAAAATGGTTGTGATGTGAAGGAAGTAGTTGGAGAGGGACAAGGATAAAAAATATTACCCATGCATAATATGCAAAGACATTGAAGGAAGAAATGGATGTACTATAAGTAGTGAACCTAATAAGATTTCATGAATTAAAGCAAGAGAGCAGAAGACATGAGGAAAAATACATGGATATGCATGTAGCAGTATTATAAACTAGTGACCACAATCTAATTAGTGAGGAATTTGAGTTCTAATGGGTGAATATGAGGAAAAGACAATAATGGATGATGCAAAGGTTACCAATGAGATAGATGAGGTAGGAGTGATAAGAGAATGAGGTCATAGAAAAAGATGATGATGAATATGGATAATGGTGTAAGAAGATAGACATGGAGAAGGAGAAAAAAAATCATAAATCATGAGTAATGCCACAAAGTAAAATCAAGGAGGACAAGAAAAATGAAATGAAATGGACCAAGGAGAAAATAGTTTGGTTATGAAAATGAAAATTAAGTAAATACATATAAGAAAGGGGAATGCAAGGAAAAATGAGTGGCATAAGAATGTAAAAAATATGATAGGAAAGTGAAGAAGTAGGTGGTATCATGACAAAGTAAGCATGGATATGAGAAATAATGAAAGACGAGGAGATGAACAACAAAGTAAAGAATATGATGGTGTTAGAGATAAGAATGAGATGGAAGATGTGAAAGGGATTAATAAAAATGGGGGGAAGTATAAGATGGGTGGGTGAAAAGGTGAAGAGATAGTATAGGTGTCAATCGTATTATTAGAATAGATTTAAAAGCTAAATGGGTGATTAGAAGAGATTGACAAACTGAAAATTAGTGAGGTAATAAAGAAATAGTGAATAGAAACTATAAAATGGATGATAGGAGAGTGAAGAAGTGAAGTAATATAGAAATACAATGAAAGTGAATTATATAAACTTAAGAGATGAAGATAAGGGATGATAATAAGAAATAGAAAGGACTAAGTAAGAGGTTTAATAAGGACACAAAGCATAAACACTCACATAGATGCAAAGGAGAATTTTGTAAAGAGTCGGAAAGAGAAAAAGGGGAGAATAAAGTGTAAATTCTTGCATAGATAAAAATAAAATGAAAATTATGAGAGTCTTCTCAAAGGATAAAGACCCAGATGGAAACTTGTTGTGGAAAAAAAATAACATAGAAAATGTGGAAAGGATGAAAATAAACCAAAAAAAAAGAACATAAAATGTATTTAAGAGAGGATGAGGTTATGGTGGTGTTAAAGGATGGTTACCTAATCAGTGTAGATCTTATATTTATTATAGATGTGGAGAATAAGGGAACAGAGCATTTGAGTGTTCATGCTATCAAGATCAAGAAAGGAGACAAGAAGATTGCCCAAGAGTCAATCTAGTTGAGGTTGAGATAGAAGAGAAAAATATTGAGGTTACACCTATAGATGTTGGAGAGAATCTCATAATGATATGGAAATTATCATTCCAAAAAAGGAACAAGTGTAGAATAAAGAAGGTGGTGATGCATTTCTATGATAAAATATTTTTTGAATAAGATGTACTTCAGGTGGAAAGGTATGCAAAGTAATTATAGGTGGTGGTAGTTATGAAAATATAGTTTCTAAAGAAATGATAAAGAAACTAAATCTACAGTGTGAAAAAAAATCCTAATCCTTATTGAATTTTATGATTTAGGAAAGGGAATGATGTTATAGTAGATAAAAGGTGCTTAATCAAGTTTTTTATAGGAAAAAGTTATAATGATGAAATATGGTGTGTTGTTATTACAATGGACGCATGGCATGTGTTATTGGGAAGACCATGGAAATTTGATAGGAAAGTAATTCATGATAGAGAAAACAACACGTACACTTTCTATAAAGGTGGTACAAAGGTAGTTTTATTACCTCTTAAAGAGGAAGAGAAGACAAAGCATGCTCTCTACTAGACAATTTATCCAAGATATGAAGGTAACAGATTGTTGTTATTTATTAGTAGAAAAGAATGAAGACATATAAATGGTGTAAATACCAATATAAGAAAAAAGAGTTTTGAAATAATATGTGGGTGTTATTCTTGATGATTTACTACATGGTTTACCACCAAAGAGAGATATTCAACTTCACATTAATTTTATTCTAGGATCAGTTCTAACCAATCAACCAACTTATAGGATGAGTCCAACAAAACATGTAGAATTAAATAAACATGTTATTAAATTACTGAGAAAAAAGTTGATAAAAGGGAGTATAATTCCATGTGAAACATCATCATTTCTAACTCCAAATAAATATAGAGGATGGAGAATGTGTGTGGATAGTAGAGAAATAAAAAAAATTAGAATAAAATATAGGTTTCCTATACCTCGTTTAGATGATATGATGGGCGTGCTTACATGAGAAAAATATTTTACCAAGATTGATCTATGAATTGGTTATT
Organism: Torreya grandis; assembly: GCA_037957365.1. Lineage (NCBI taxonomy): Eukaryota > Viridiplantae > Streptophyta > Pinopsida > Cupressales > Taxaceae > Torreya > Torreya grandis. Next base: position 637,608 of record JARHVA010000081.1, on the reverse strand, counting down.
ATTAGATTCAAATTTGTAAAGGAGGTAAGTAAAAAATTGAATTCAAGACTAAGGATGGCCTATATAAGTGGATGATGATGTCATTCAGATTATCTAATGCACTTAGCACATTTATGAGGATAATGAATTCAGTGCTATGAGAATATATTGGTAAGTTTATTGTTGTTTATTTTGATGATATTTTGATATTTAGTAAGACTAAATAAGAACACTTACAACATTTGTGAATGGTAATGAATTCGTTAATAAAGTATAAATTTTATGTAAATTTGAATTAGTATAGGTTTATGTAGAACAATTTGGTATTTTTGCAATTGTATTTTTAGTAGATGGTGTGAGAATGGATGAAGAAAAGATAAAGATAATTATTGGGTGGCCTATTCCAAAAATAATTACAGAGGTAAGGAGTTTCCATGGTTTAGAAAATTTTTATCAAAAATTTATTAAAAATTTTAGTAGTATTGTGGCACCAATAACAGATTACATGAGAGGGAAAGAGTCTGCATGAACTAGTGCAACTACAAAAAGATTTGAATTTTTTAAGGAGGAATATTATAGAAAGACTAATTTTAGCATTACCAGATTTTAACAAAGTGTTTTAGGTTGATTGTTATGCTTTATTTGTAGGAATTAGTGTTGTGTTGAGTCAAGAAGAAAAGCTAATAGCATATTTCAGTGAGAAATTGAATGAGGCAAGAATAAAGTATTCTACTTATGATGTTGAACTTTATGTAATTTTACAAGTTTTAAGACATTTGAGGCATTAATTAGTGCCTAAGGAGTTTATCCTATTTACATATCATGAGGATTTGAAGTGTGTGAGTACACAAAAGAAGTTGAATAGTGGGCATGCAAAGTAGGTTTCATTCCTGAAGGGGTATACCTTTGTGTTGAAGCATAAATCAAAAAAATAAGACTAGGTAGGTGATGCATTAAGAATTAGAGTAACATTATTAACTACTATGGTGAGTGAAGTAGTTGGATTTGAAGCTATCAAATAATTATATGATACTGATCCATATTTTGGTAAGGTAGTTGAGTAGTGCAAGAATCCACTAACAGGTGGGAAACATGCTATTCATGATGAGTTTCTTATATAAGAAGGTTATCTCTTCAAATGGAAATAATTATGCATTCCAGTTGGGTCTCTATGAGAAAATATAATATTAGAATTAAATAGTAGTGGTTTGGTTGGACATTTTTGTAAGACGAAGATAATAGATTTGGTGAAGGAAAAGTATTTTTAGCCAAAGATGAAAAAATATGTGACAAGGTATGTTTTAAGGTGAACAGTATGTTAGGTGGCTAAAGAACATGCATAAAATACTACACTACACATGCCCTTACCAATTTCAAGAGGACTCTGCATAGATTTGAGTATGGATTTTGTGTTGGCATTACCAAACACATAGAGAGATAATGATTCAATTTTTGTTATTGTGGATAGTGTTTTTTTTAAAATAGTTAATTTCATTGCATATAATTAAACCAATGATGCCACTAGAGCTATAGAATTATTTTTTAAGGATATTGTGAGATTGCATGGTGTTCCAAAAACTGTTACTTCAAATAGGGACAAAACATTTAAGTCCCTTTTAGAGGACTTTGTGGAAGAAGATGGGTACTAATCTAAAATTCATTAGTGCATATCACCCACAAATAGATGTATAAATAGAAGTTGTGAATAGGAGCTTTATAAATTTGTTGAGATGCATAATGGGAGAAATGCCCAAATAATGGGACTTGGCTTTACCATAAGCTGAGTTTGCATATAATAGTTAGTGAATAGATAAATTAAAAAAATCACCATTTCAGATTATTTATAGGATAAATCCTATGGGTGTTTTATATTTGGTATAATTATCGATTCTAGATCAAATTAGTGATGATGTAGAAGTATTTGTAGAGCATATACATAAGTTTCGAGGAGTAAAAAGAAATTTCTAGGAAAGTAATGAGAAATATAGAGCAGTAGTAAATGTTAGAATAATATCCAAGGTATTTGAAGAAGGAGAGTTGGTAATGGTCTACTTGAAGAAATAAATATTTTTAAAAGGCACGTACAACAAGTTTAAGTACAAGAAAATTAGGTCATGTAGAATTATGAAGAATTTCAATGATAATGCTTATGAGGTGAGTTTACCACATAATTTTGATATCTCTCAAATATTTAATGTTTTAAATTTATATTAATTACATGGAGAAGAAGATGGAAGTGATGAATATGAAGAATTAAATTGGCAGCAGTAGGTTCTAAAGAAAAAGAAGGAAAAAATAGTGTAGGTTTTAGATATGAAGACAATGAGTACAAGACAAGGGAATTATAATAGGTATTTGGTATAGTGGAAAGGATTACATCAATAAGAAAACACTTGGAATATAGAATGGAAGATAAATAATATTGAAAAATAAAAATGGTAGCAGTACAATCAGGGCAAGTCACAGGAGCTAAGTTGTTTTCAATCAGAGGAGAATGATGCAGAAAAATAGCCCAATTTTTTAGAGGCCATAAATTTTAATCCATAGCTCAGTTTGAGCTCTTTCACATGCCAAAACAACCATACTAAGCATCCCTATCCACTTAGAGTTTATTTTGATATTTTTTAGAGGCCAAACATGATTATTTGAGAGTTTAAAATTACCATTTAATGATTTTCTCAAGAATTTCCTATTTTTTAAAAATTATATATTTTTAGGTCTAGACATCAACCTCAATTGAATTTCATTCAATAGTTTAATTTTAGCATTTAGGATTTTTCAAAAGATTTTTAGAGATGTGTGTGCTTTAATGCAAAACTTATTATAAATAGAAAGTGCTAAAAATAGACAATTTTTTAGATTTTAGTTTATTTGAATTTTTTCATGTCAACTCTAAATTCTGAGTTGAGGCTTATTTAAACATAGTTTGGGTTTGTAATTATTTCATGTCATTCAATATGAATCAATTTTGAGTATTGTTTCAAGATCTTGGCCTATTGGTAATTTATTTGTCTTGATAGTTTTTGGTTCATTATATGGTTAAAATAATAAGGTAGTCAATTGGAATATATGACTTATATTTTATGTTGAAGAATTTTTTTGATTCAAATACAAAAAATCATTAATAAATCATGGGAATCCATAGTTACCACACATATCTTTAGGCATACACTACAGTCATAAATGGAGGAGCTAGTGGGTCATCCTTAGGAAGCTAAGTCATCTAAGATGAAGGCTTAATTGAACAAGGAGTGAGCACCATCCAACTATCTTGAGTCTAATCCTAAGAGACAAACAAATAGTGATGGCCCAACAAGTAGGTGGATAAACAAAGCTAGTAACTAGGCCACCTCCTAGAATAGGTGAGCTCCACCATGACAAGTTGATAATAATCTTATTACAAGGTAATGGTAGACTCCAATAATGCCCCATTATTGATGAGGAACATGGGAGAGATAGTTGTGATTGTGAGATTGATTTTGGTAGATCTTAGGCACCAAAGGTGGACAACCATGAGGTGGGTGGTCTAAGGAGATGTGATTAATATTATAAGGAACACTCCTCTAATGGTTTAAAAACTCTTGTAAGTACTAAAATTTGAGCATCACCTTCTCAGTTGGAGTTTGAATCTACATAAGCACTCAACATATAAATATTACCTTGTCATTAGTTCATAAAATTGAGAATATGGCTCTTAATTGTTAAACATAGATGCATTTCTAGATTTCCATACCTAAAATGAAATAATATATATAAATATTACAAGTGGATAACAAGATGTTAAATGAATCATACCTAATGAAATTGGTGAAAAATCTAAACTTGGGGAGCTATCAATGAGACATAACATGCTTTCTTAAGTCACTCCTTACACCATTGCCCAACTTCAACAATTAAGATTTCTTATGATACGTTACAACTTACTATCATAAAACATTCTTACTATTTTTTGGTATTGTTATAAATTAGAGTTATTGGACCTTTGAAACAATCAATTCATGGGATGGCTACCCTGTAAAGTGTCTTTTCTTCCTAATTTACACTTTTATTTCAAATTGTCAATGAATTCATTAGAAGGACATTTTACTCTAGAGATTGGAAAGTTGATACTATTCAAGCTAGATGTCTTTGTCAATAGGTAGGAAGGTCATATTCTAACCACTTTGTGAAGCTATGAGAAACTATAGCATCTCACTATTTATTCAATTTCAATACACAATTTAATTCATGACTCAATTGGTGACTTAAAATCCCTGGTGGATATGGATCTATCTTTTAACAAACTCTCAGGCCCAATACCTATGGCTATGAAAAATCTAAGCAATCAATATTCTTCTAGATGAGCATATGACAACCCATGTAAAATATTTTATGATTACCCAAATGTTTTGTGGGCCAAAATCCATAGAATCATTGACTTCAACTTTGTCTCTCAAGGGTCCATTGGTTACATTCCACTAGGTATTACTCTACTAAATTATTAATTAAGGAAATGCATATAAGAAAGGGGAATGTAAGGAAAAATGAGTGGAAGAAGAATGCAAAAAATATTATAGGAAACTGAAGAAGTAGGTGGTATGATGACCAAGTAAGCATAGATATGAGAAACAATGAAAGACTAGGAGATGAACAATAAAGTAAAGAATATGATGGTGTTAGAGATAAGAATGAGATGGAAGATGTGAAAGGGGTTAAGAAAAATAGGGGGAAGTAGGGGATGGGTGTGAAAAAAGGTGAAGAGATAGGGTAGGTGTTAATCATCTTATTAAAAGAGATTTAAAATTTGAATGGATGATTAGAGGAGATTGACAAACTAAAAAGTAGTGAGGTGGTGAAGAAATGGTGAATATAAATTGTAAAATAGATGATAGGGGAGTGAAGAAGTGAAGTAATATATAAATACAATGAAAGCTAATTAGATAAAAAAAATAGATGAAGATAAGTGATGTTAATAAGAAAAATAAAAGACTAAGTAAGAGCTTTAACAAGGATACAAAGCATAAACACTCATACAGATGCAAAGGAGAAGTGCGTAAAGTGATGGAAAGAGGAAAAGGGGAGAATAAAGTGTAAATTCTTGCATAGATAAAATAAAATGACAATTATGGAAGTCTTCTCAAAGCATAAGACCCAGATGGAAACTAGTTGTGGAAAAAAAATAACATAAAAAATGTGGAAAGGATGAAAATAAACCAAAAAAAGAACATAAAATGTATTTCAGAGAGGATGAGGTTATGGTGGTGTTAGAGGATGGCTACCTAATCAGTGTAGATCGTATGTTTATTATAGATGTGTAGAATAAGGACACAAAGCATTTAAGTGTTCACGCTATCAAGATCAAATAAGGAGACAAGAAGATTGCCCAAGAGTCAATATAGTTGAGGTTGAGATAGAAGAGCAAAATATTGAAGTTACACCTATAGATGTTGGAGAGAATCTCATAATGATAGGGAAATTATCATTCCAAGAAAGGAACAAGTGTAGAATAAAGAAGGTGGTGATGCATTTATATGATCAAATATTTTTTGAATAAGATGCACTTCAGGTGGAAAGGTATGCAAAGTAATTATAGGTGGTGGTAGTTGTGAAAATATGGTTTCTAAAGAAAGGATAGAGAAACTAATTCTACAGTGTCAAAAACATCCTAATCCTTATCAAATTTCATGCTTTAGGAAAGGGAATAAGGTTACAGTAGATAAAAGGTGTTTAATAAAGCTTTTTATAGGAAAAAGTTATAATCATGAAATATGGTGTGATGTTATTACAATGGACGCATGTCATATGTTATTGAGAAGACCATGGCAATTTGATAGGAAAGTATCTCATGATAGAGAAAAGAACACATACACTTTCTAGAAATGTGGTACAAAGGTAATTTTATTACCTCTTAAAGAGGAAGAGAGGACAAAGCATGCTCTCTACTAAACAATTTATCCAAGATATGAAGGTAACAGATTGTTATTATGTATTAATAGAAAAAAATGAAGACACATAAATGGTGTAAATACCAATATAATAAAAAAGAGTGTTGAAATAATATGTAGGTGTTATTCTTGATGAGTTACCAGATGGTTTACCACTGAAAGAGAGATATTCAGCATCACATTGATTTGATTCTAGGATCATTTCTAACCAATCAAGCAACTTATAGGATGAGTCCAAAATAACATGTAGAATTAAATAAACATGTTATTGAATTACTGAGAAAGAAGGTGATAAGAGAGAGTATGAATCCTTGTGAAACACCATCATTTCTAACTACAAATATATTTGGAGGATGGAGAATGTGTGTGGATAGTAAAGAAATCAATAAAATTACAATAAAATATAGGTTTCCTATACCTCATTTAGATGATATGATGGATGTGTTTACAAGAGAAAAATATTTTACCAAGATTGATCTATGAAATGGTTATTATTAGATTCAAATTCATAAAGGAGGTGAGTGAAAAACTACACTCAAGACTAAGGATGGCTTATATGAGTGGATGATGATGTCATTCGGATTATCTAATGCACCTAACACATTTATGAGGGTACCAAATTTAGTGCTATGAGAATATATTGGTAAGTTTGTGGTTGTTTATTTTGATATTTAGTAAGACTAAATAAGAACACTTAAAACATTTCAGAATGGTAATGAGTTTATTAAGAAAGGAGAAGTTGTATATATATTTAAATAAGTGCAGGTTTATGTAAAATGATTTGGTATTTCTAGAATCTATGGTTTTAGTAGATGGCGTGAGAATGGATGAAGAAAAGATAAAGATAATTATTGAGTGGCCTATTCCAAAAATCATTATAGAGGTAAGGATTTTCCATGGTTTAGAAACTTTTTACTAAAAATTTAGTAAAATTTTTAGTAGTATTGTGGCACCAATAACAGATTACATGAGAGGGAAAGAATCTGCATGGACTAGTGCAACTACAAAAAGCTTTGAATTTTTTTAAGAAGAATATTATAAAAAGATTGATTTTAGCATTACTAGATTTTAACAAAGTGTTTGAGGTTGATTGTGATGCTTTATTTGTGGGAATTAGTGTTGTGTTGAGTCAAGAAGAAAAGCTAATAGCATATTTCAGTGAGAAATTGAATGAGGCAAGAACAAAGTATTCTACTTATGATGTTGAACTTTATATAATTTTACAAGTATTAAGACATTGGAGGCATTAATTAGTGCCTAAGGAGTTTATCCTATTTACATATCATGAGGATTTGAAGTATGTGAGTACACAAAATAAGTTGAATAGTAGGCATGCAAAGTAGGTTTCATTCTTGAAGGGGTATACTTTTGTGTTGAAGCATAAATCAGAAAAATAAAATTAGGTAGGTGATGCATTGAGCATTAGAGTAACGTTATTAAATACTATGGTGAGTGAAGTAGTTGGATTTGAAGCTATCAAATAATTATATGATACTGATCCATATTTTGGTAAGGTAGTTGAGCAGTGCAAGAATCCACTAACAGGTGGGAAACATGCTATTCATGATGAGTTTCTTATATATTAAGGCTATCTCTTCAAATGGAAATAATTATGCATTCTAGTTGGGTCTCTATAAGAAAATATAATATTAGAACTACATAGTAGTGGTTTGGTTGGACATTTTGGTAAGACAAAGATAATAGCTTTGGTGAAGGAAAAGTATTTATAGCCAAATATGAAAAATATATGTGACAAGGTATGTTTCAAGGTGAAAAATATGTTAGGTGGCTAAAGAACATGTATAAAATACTAGACTACACATGCCCTTACCAATTTCAAGAGGACTCTGCATAGATTTGAGTATGAATTTTGTGTTGGCATTACCAAAAACATAGAGAGATAATGATTCAATTTTTGTTATTATATATATATATATATATATATATTTTAAATGGTTCATTTCATTGCATATAATTAAACCAATGATTCCACTAGAGTTGAAAAATTATTTTTTAAGGATATTGTTAGATTGCATGGTGTTTCCAAAACTATTACTTTAGATAGGGACAAAAAAAATTTAAGTCACTTTTCGAGTACTTTGTGGAAGAAGATGGGTACTAAGCTACAATTCATTAGTGCATATCACCCAAAAATAGATGGATAAACAAAATTTGTGAATAGGAGATTGGGAAATTTGTTGAGATGCATAGTGGGAGAGATGCCCAAACAATGGGACTTGGCTTTTCTATAAGTTGAGTTTGCATATAATAGTCAGTGAATAGATAAATAAGAAAGTCACCATTTTAGATTGTTTATAGGAGAAATCTTATGGGTGTTTTAGATTTGGTATTATTATTATCAATTGTAGATTGAATTAGTGATGATGCAGAAGCATTTGTAGAGCATATGTAGCAGTTTCAAGGAGTAAGAAGAAAGTTGCAGGAAAGCAATGAGAAATATAAAGAAATAATAAATTTTAGAAGAAGACACAAGGTATTTGAAGAAGTAGAGTTGGTAATGGTCTACTTGAATAAATAAATATTTTCAAAAGGCATATACAACAAGTTGAAGTACAAAAAAACTGGGTCGTGTAGAATAGAGAGGAATATCAATGATAATGCTTATGATGTGAGTTTACCACATAATTTTTATATCTCTCTGATATTTAATGTTTTAGATTTATATGAATTCCATGGATAAGAAGATGAAGAAGTAAATTGGCAGCAGTAGATTCCAAAGAAAAAGAAGAAAAAAATAGTGTAGGTTTTAGATATGAAGACAGTGAGTACAAGACAAGAGAATTATAACATGTATTTGGTATACTGGAAAGGATTACATCAAGAAGACAACACTTGGATTATAGAATGAGAGCTAAAAAATATTGAAAAATAAAAATTGTAGCAGTACGATTAGGGAAAGTTGCAGGAACTAAGTTGTTTTCAATCAAAGGAGAATGATGCATAAAAATAGCCCAATCTTCTAGAAGCCATAACTTTTGACCTGTAGTTCCATTTGAGCTCTTTCACATGCCAAAACGACCATACTAAGCATCCATATCCACTTAATGTTTATTTTAATATTTTTTAGAGGCCAAACATGATCATTTGAGAGTCCAAAATTACTATTTAATGATTTTCTCATGAATTTCTTATTTTTTATAAATATTATATTTTTAGGTCCAGACATCAACCTCAATTGAATTTCATTCAATAGGTTAATTTTAAGAGTTTATGAATTTTCAAAAGATTTTTAGAGATGTGTGTGCTTTAATGCAAAACTTATTATAAATAGAAGGTGCTAAAAATAGACAATTTTTTAGATTTTAGTTTATTTGAATTTTTTCATGTCAACTCTAAATTCTGAGTTGAGGATTATTTAAAAATAGTTTGGGTTTGTAATTATTTCATGTTATTCAATACGAATCAATTTTGAGTATTGTTTCAAGATCTTGGCCTATCGGTAATTTATTTTTCTTGATAGTTTTTGGTTTCAGTATATGGTTACAATAATAAGGTAGTTAGTTGGAATATATGAATTATATTTTATGTTGAAGAATTTTTTTGATTCAAATACAAAAAATCATTAATAAAGCATGGGAATCCATAGTTACCACACATATCTTTATGCTTATACTACATTCATAAATGGAGTATCTTGTGGATCATCCTTAGGAAGCTAAGTCATCTAAGATTAAGGATTAATTGAACAAGTATAGAGCACTAACCAACTATCTTGAGTCCAATCCCAAGAGACAAAGAAATAGTGATGGCCCAACAAGTAGGTGAATAAATAAAGCTAGTAACTAGGCCACCTCCTAGAATAGGTGAGCTCCACCATGACATGTTGATAATAGTCTTCTTAAAAGGTAATGTTAGACTCCAATAACGCCCCATTATTGAGGAGGAGAATCAGAGAGGTAGTTGTGATTGTGAAAATGATTTTGTTAGATCTTAGGCACCAGAGGTGGACAAAAATGAGGTGGGTGGTCCAAGGAGATGTGATTAATATTATAAGGAACACTCCTCTAATGGTTTGAAAACTCTTGTAAGTACTGAAATTTGAGCATCACCTTCTTAGTTGGATTTTAAATATCCATAAGCACTCAACATATAAATATTACCTTGTCATTAGTTCACAAAATTAAGAATATGTCTCTTGATTGTTAAACATAGATGAATTTATAGATTTCCATACCTAAATGAAATAATATCTCTAAAGATTACTAGTGGATAATAAGACGTTAAAGGAAGCATACCTAATGACATTGGTGAAAAAGTAGAACTTGGGGAGCTATCAGTGAGACATAACATGCTTTCTTGAGTCATTCCTTACACCATTGCTCAACTTCAAAAATTAGGATTTCTTATGATTCGTTACAATTTAGTATCATAGAACATTCCTACTAGTTTGGGGTAGTGTTATAAATTAGAGTTATTGGACCTTTGAAACAATCAATTCATGGGATGCCTACCTCGTGAAGTGGCCTTTCTTCCTAATTTACACTTTTATTTCAAATTGTGAATGAATTCATTATAAGGAAAATTTCCTCTATAGATTGGAAAGATGATACTATTCAAGCTATAGATGTATTTGTCAATAGGTAAGAAGGTCATATTCTAACCACTTTGGGAAGCTATGATCAACTCCAACATCTCAATATTTATTCAATACATAATTTAATTCATGACTCAATTGGTGACATGAAATCCCTGACGGTTATGGATCTATCTTTTAACAAAATCTTAGGCCCAATACCTATGCCTATGAAAAATCTAAGCATAGCAATATTCTTCTAAATGAGTATATGACAACCCATGTAGAAGATTTTACAATTGCCCAGATAGTTTGTGGGCCAAAATCCATAGAATCATTGACTTCAACTTTGTCTCTCAAGGATCTATTGGTTACATTCCACTAGGTACTACTCTACTAAATTATTAATTATTCATATTGGCATGTATATAATCTAATATGCTAGAATAACTTTTTGTTTGTTTGTTAAATCTAGATATGGAGGGTGTGGGAAGATGTAGACAAAGGGTGATGTTTAGAACAATGGTAATGTGTTGTTAGAGATGATAATTGAAAAGATTATAAAAAATTATATGTTTATGGGAGAATCAAACCTCTACAAGTTGGTTGACATATATTTTTATGGTAGAGTGGAGGAGATTGTTGAGTAGAGAGTGATGAGAGAATTATAGGAAAATGAGATAAATGATGTTCTTAATCATTTAATACATATTGGCTTGGTTTTTTCAAATGAATTACCCATGGAACAACCCATAATAAAAGAAGTGGTAAGATCACTAAAAACTATGAGGAATAATCTACTTCCAAGTGTGCTCTAGGAATTTGACTCAAGAGAGAATGGTTAGTATGGTGTTAGTTCCAAAATGAAAACAAGATGAAATAAATATACTAATAGCATAACAAATCTAGGCCTAGACACTAGGGAGAGCTTAGTTAACAATCACAAATGACAAACACAACTAGAAAGCAAGGAATGAAAACACAAGAATTCCTTAACATTCCTTGGATGATCCAAATGCCTTTGTATTGGTGGCTTTCTTGACTTGTGCTCATGAAGTCTTCATCAAAAGATGCTTGGATATCTCCTCTTTTCCTTGGCACCTTTGGCTTGTGGCTTGGATGGGAATCAATTTGGCATCACAACAATAATTTCTTGAATCTTTTGGAACACATTTGGAATTATAACTTTGCATAAAAAAAAGCTTAGAAATGATGTTGTGAGGCCTCCTATTTATAGATTTTTGGATTTGATCATAATCAACCTGAACCATACATCTCAAGATTGAGATGTGTGGTTGATGATTAATTCAATTTTTGAAATTAAGTTTGTAATTATCCTCATCATGGCATTGGAAGAAGGGGAAATTAAGAGGCATGGGAGGCATGAATCCTGATATTTTGGCATTTATGGCCTAGGGATGTCTTCCAATGAAATGAAGTCACTTGATGATGTATATATTCAATATTCATTTTCAAAAATTATTATTCAACAAATTTCCATAAAATTATTGATTAGGCCTTGATTTGGGTTAATTAACTCTTAAGCATGATTAAGTACTTTGTGCACAAATTACCCAAATTGATCAAAATGTCTTGTTATTGGTCTAAAATTTGAATAGATTGGAATTAGTAGGAGATGTTAAATTAATTGGAACCCTATTTACATTTAAGATGTTACCAATGACAAATAACAAAGGAACATGTCTCATGTAGAAGATTTGATAGGAAAGAACAATCTAGAGCACCCATGTGTAAATTTGGCATTTTGACTCAAAATAAATTGATCAAAGTTAGTAGGTTCATAAATTAAATTTATCCATTTAGGTTATAATCTAGCCAAAATTGGCACTTTAATGTCATTTTCACATCATTTTACATGTTTTAGTGTTTTTGGCTAAATTATAAGTTTTGGGTGGAAATTGGCCAAAAACATGATTGGAGGTTATCAATGGCCAGATTTAGGTGTCTACAGTTTGACCCTATTTAGGAATATGTTGCAAAACATAGACAAAGAAATATCTTTTAAAAGAATGAGAAATGGCCTTTATACCAAAAATAAGTTTATAGTTGAAGAACAAAGCTCCAAATAGTTTTTGGGAAGCCTATGATGATGCCCCCTCGAGGGAGTGGCCATCACATTTGTTGATGGATGGTCCCTCAAAAAGAAACAAGAAGAAAGGTGGAATTAACCTATGGTTAAGATTAATCCAAATTAGAAAATGCTTGTAGGCATTGATGTAAAAAATGATGTTGATTTTCCCATAAGTAATTATAATCATTAAGAGACTTGAATTAGCTAAAAGATGATTTTGCCATAGGTAGGGTTGATTAGAAAGCATAACTTAAGGATATAACCTGGAATATAGATTAAAAATGAGTGGGTGCAAAGTGATGAATATAAGAATAAAATAATAATATTGATCAATGTGAATGATTCAGTTGTACCTTCTAATGAGGATATGCTCATCATGACTAGAAATGATATAACTAAAATGGTCAATGGATTGATTTGATCAAAGGTGAGATGGAAGGATTTGCCAATGTGACAAGGAGAAAATTCTATGGTTCCATTAATTATAGACCTTCCTAAATCTGAATTTTGCTATAGTATGTGATGGTAGGCTTCATGATAGAACACCATGAAGAGTTGGCCAAAATATACATAAGAACTGACTCGTAATCTAATAAACACTTAAAAATAATGCACCAATGATAAAAACCATGATGACAATGTTGACGTATGAATATGGATGGACTCAAGAATAATGTGTGCAAGGAATCACCTAATGTATACATATAGACTGAGTCGAGGCAATAGTGCTGAAAGAAAACAAAAAGATAAGAAAAAAGACAAATAAATAAATAGAAAAATAAACAAATAAATACCTTGAAATAAACAAACAAATAGAAAGCCTGAAAACAAAGGTGAAAGAGAGCATCCTAATAATGACAATGCCCTAGTAAGGCGGATCGAGGATAACTAACTAGGCTTAAACATGACAAATATTTTTGTATTTTTAAAATATTATGAATGTTTTTAGAATTTTGAGGTATCTTAACTTGTTATAGAATGACAAGATACCTGCTCACAAAATAGTGAAAGTGTTTGGCCTAGGTTACTCAAAACATGATGAGAGCGTATGGAAAGGGGGACTAAGGTGACCTCAACACGAATTAGTCTTGAAATGAGTTTAAGTCATGGTAATTCCATCCACACAAAATATGGGGAAAAACCAACTAGGTCCCAACAAGTTCTCAAATCTAGCAAATAACCAGTCAAATGAAAATAGTAATGGCAAGTTGATGCAACAATGCATGATAAATAAGTGTTGCTCCTAGTTTGCCCATAGGTAGTTATACTTAGGATACAATGGCATAGGTCAATGATACTAATTTTTCTATATGCGGTTATAATTAGTTGTAACATTTATTTGCCTATAGGTGGTTATAATCAGGCTCACATAAACAAACTTAATAAGATGAAAGATATCTTACCAGATCAACTATCACACTAATTTCATAGATTGTCATTGTAAACATGGACTAGATTGATTATTGAAACTTGATTGAAATCCCTCCACAAAAAATGCTAGAAGAACCAAAGGAACTTAGATTGAAATAGGATTGGGTAGGATGAGTAAAAATAGGCATTAGTCTAGATAGGAATGGAATGATAAGACGGTATGGTATTGCTTAGGATAATGATGGTTTGATAAATTGGATAAAATGGTAAAAGATTTTCCCCCAAGTGATGAGGTGAACCTTAGGAATTTATAATAATGTGAAATGCATACGTAAGAATGGCAATGACAATGTGAAAAGATATGTTACATGTTTTTGGTCTGGGTGTGGTTTTTGATTCTATTGTTCTTGTTGATGGGGAGATGCACATCCTAATCAATAAATGATACAAATAAAATACTTGATCATGTTAATTTCTAACCTACACCTCATCTAAATAGCTATTGTATCAAAAAATCAATGTATTTTTGGTTTTCAAGAATGTTGTTATGTTATTCCTTGGTCATTGATTCTTATTCCTTCAAATGTTGAGATAAGATCTTTGTAGCCTATACAAAGGAAAGTGTAGCCATGGATGGTAGGTTTGTTTTTGAAATAGAATGGCAAATGATAATGTAATGTATAATGGTGTGGAAATAAATAAAGATCAGGATGTTCAGTCACACGTAATGTTGCTAATACCAGATTTGACATGATTTTAGTTATGGCGGTGTCGAAGACTTTTTCTCTCAATAGGACCACTAGATTTTTATATTATTTTATCTTGAGAGTAGCTACCATTTTATTATGCTATAGATAGGAATCTATATTGATTTGATCTTTGATTTTGTCTTCATCAAGCAATGAAGAACTTTTATGCTCAACTATTGGTGCCTGAATGAGGTTCTCATCAATGAAGTTGTCTTGATTGTCCTGTATTGGCTTCAAGAAGGTTTCACTAAGGAATGTTAACTATTGAATTTGATTATCTTCTAGCACTTTTGAAAAAGTTTCACTAGAAGATGCTGAGTCCTGAATTTTATTGTCACCTAACACCTTTAAAAATGTTTCACTAAGAGAATGTTCTTTTGCTATATGAATGTGGTCTTGGCCTCCTTTATTTCCTTAAGCTACTATGTCTCCATGGATGTAGTTTGATAAAGTGTGATTCTATTGGTCCTAATGACACTTATGGGATATAGAATGTCAATATTATGCCTATTTTGGTTAATGGTAATGGCTTGTGGAATGGTAATGGAATGGGGAGAGGCTATACAATCTTTGTAGAAGATACTAGGATAGCTTGTGTCGAAGTTAAATTACTCATCCTAAAAAACTGTAGAAAGATCAAAAATGTATTCAAATTGATTTGTAAGGCATGCATAACCAATGTTGCAACAACCATGAACAAATTCTTCTTCTAAATCTAATTTTGAATCAAGGGACTCTGAATCCAATGTCACAATTGATGTTGATTCTATTTCTGATGCTAAATCTAATATCGATTCAAAAATAGATCCTAACTGTAGCTCTGATTCTTCATCTGATGGGTACTCTGTTACAATGATGTCTTGTTAAATGTTTGATTTTAGACAAGTGATGGCATAATGGGCTCCACAAAGACTATTTTGTCAAAGTGATACTCCTCTAGGATGGGAAAAAGGTCAAGATAAAACTCCTCAGATACTGGCTTGTCAATAAGAGGCTCTTGAAAAATAGGCACATGGTCAAGGTAATGATTTGCCCAAAGATAGTTATAATCATTAAGAAGTGACTCAACAAAGACTGGTTCATTAGTGTGAGACTCCTCAATAACTATTATATGATCAATAGGTAATTTATCACGGGTTGAATTATCACAAATGGTTGGTTCAACAAAAACATCTCAAATTGGTTGGTTGTCTTGGCCTTGGTTTCTAATGAGTTGGAAAATACTAGTTTTTAGCGCAGCTTGGTCTTTGAATGATTGGATCAGTTGAAGTTTGGATGGGATTGGTACTAGATGAGGAATGACTTATGGTTAGATAATGGTAGGGTATTAGGGAGCATGATTTCTTCTATGAGCTAAAAGACAATGGCTTGAGATGGTAACGATAGGGTGGTACAGAGCTTGATTGCTCATACAAGCCAAAAGACTAGGTCCTGAAATGATGAAGGGGCATTATGGAGCCTGATTGATTACACAAACTAAATGATGAGATCCTAGTATATAAATGATTGGGCATTGTGGAGTTTGGTTTCTCACACAAACCAAAGGATGATCTTCTCATATAGAAATAGTTGGGCATTATGGAGCTTGGTTACTCACACAAGCCAAAGGACTAGGTATAGAAATGGTAATGGGATTCCTTGGATATTGTAGAGCTTGATGGATCATATAATCCAAAAGAGGGTTATGGGTAGTCAATGATTGGATAGTAAAATGACATTGTGAAACTTGATTGCTTGCACAAGAAAAAGCATCCAAGTCTTCCTCATAAATCATATCATCCCAGTCTTGAGTTGGATCATAAGTTAGTTCTTGATTGTATTCTACGTACTAATTATTGTAAAGAGGGTATGGATCTATATCTCAAACAACATTATCTGTAGTTGGGTCTTAAAAGTCCTCTTCACAAACTTCTTCATACCAATCAAGGTCTTGAGTTGAATCATAAGTTGTTTTGTGACTTTGTTCCCATGAATGATTAATATGAGGCAGATAGAAATCTATCTCACAAACCATATTAGCATCATTAGGGTCTTGAAAAAAACCATAAAAGTCATTTTGTGTGGCCATTTTATCATAAGTCATATTTTAAGTGACTACAACATAAGAGTAGCAAGACATATCTACATAAATGATAAAAGCTCTAAAAATGAAAAGACTTAGAGTTATAAAAAATCTAAAAAATTATGTTCAAAGGACAAATGGTTCAAATTTGGTTTAACTTGGTTAAAAGGGGTAAAGCTATATCTCCAATATGGTTTGAAAGTGGAGCTATATCTCTAAAATGATTTGTGCTAAGTCTTGGCATAAAATATCCTAATGTCAAATGTCTAATATCAAATGTCATACACATAAATGATCAAATGTCTGAATAAAAATTGACATGTCAAAGGTATAGGTCAAAGTGTTCCAAACAAGGTCTAAACTAGGAAAGGGAAAAGTTGAGTTACTATCTCTTTTATCTAAATGTGGAGTCAAAATCTATGCTCAAATAAACAGGTATGCTGGGAATTTTGGTCAAATAGTGTCAAAAGTTAGATTTGACACAAAGACTGATGTGATTTAATTTAATCTAACAAGCTTGGAAATAACTTCAACATAAACATGATCATTTGGCATAAGGCATAATACAAAAGGATCTTTGAGAAAGGTTGTGTTCTCCCAAATAAAGGGACAAAAAATGATGAGGATAGGCATTTAAACAAACAAACCATCAATAATTTTCAATTTTGAGTAATCGATTAACTAAAGTTATACAATCCAAAAGAGAAAGATTTGTGTATCATCTTCAAGAATTGAGGCTTAAATAGAAATTAATGAATGTTTGGATCCAAACTTAACAAGAATAATTGAAAACTCAACATTGAAAACTAAGATTTGACTAAACAAGCTAGACAAAATTGGATAGCATGATAACACAACACAAAGGTCCAAATGGTATATACAAAATGGTTTCAAACAAATGGTTTTGATACATGGTAAACAAGTCTTGAAACAAATTAAGTAGCCTAACGATATAAGCATGCTTGAATGATGCGATCAATGCTATGTTTTAAAAGACTTAAAAGGCTCAAAATGTTTTGACATGATTTGGATAGCATAAAACTACACTTCATAACTCAAATACATTATTTTTACATGACTTATAAATAAACAAATAAGTTTTATCCTCAAAGCATACCAAGCAAAAATGACCAAAATACACTAAGTATAATTGTCTAAATTTTAGCAAGGGTATGACATGTGCGGTTGACTAAACTATCAAGTTTTCAAAAATTTTAAGGGAATCAATTGCATAATGAGTTAACTATGTAAAAGACAAGCACAAAAATTGGGTGACCATAGCATTGGTTAGTTGTAAAAAGGTCTAGTCCTTTTTATAACCACTACATCATGTCATTCACTCAGTGTAGTATGATGTCCAAATGCAGATACATTATGTGTCAATTTCTAAAGAAGCTAAATGAAATCAATGTCAGGAGATGAAAACTTGGGTCAAAGCTTCCCTAAAGAACTCATGGGAGGTAATGACGCCCCCTCCAAAGACAAGATGCATAAAAGTAAATAAAGCATGAAAGTAAAAAGACTTTAAGGTCATTTTCAAGGTCACCCAAACTTTGATGATTTTTTAGAGAGTGATTTAGGTGACATTCTTTCTAAACATTGGACTAGGCTACTTTCAATAGGAATGGTGCTTTTGATTCTAAGGATTCCTTATAGGGGACAAATGGAAGATCATACATGCAACATTCCTCTTTTTGTCAAACAAGATTTGATTAAACAACTATTGCATATAAAAATTGACAATTGTGTTCAATTTTAAACCCAAAAAAAATGTTTGGTGGTGTTCATTTGACCCCTTGGTCTTAGTTGCAAACATTAAAAACATTCACCAAAAACAAGGCTCTTACTTGATTTTTAAGCATGCAAAGGTGATTAAAACATGTTTTGAGAAAATTTTAAACTTGATCCTATAGCAAAATTGTTATCATATCCTTTAGCTTTGAAGCTCCTTTGATTTTGAAATAATAAACTTTAGAAAAGTAACTCTTGGGTCTATGTTTTTTTGAAAAGTAAAGTGACCAACATCGGTTATTACCATCAAGGTCAGTTACTCATGGCTAACCAAGATCTAATCGATGTTGGTTTTGTTGATCGATGTTAGTTAAGTCAGATAACTGATGTTGGAAATTTATACTAATGTCGTTTACTGTGTAAAACTATGGAAAACAAAAAAGACAAAATAAAGTTAAAAAAACAATTTTCAAGAGTTTTAAAGGCTCAAATAAATATTTTAGAGTTGTAAAATGATCTCCTTCAGATGTGAGATGCATCTAGTCCCACCGGGTGGTGCATTATGTGCTCTAGGAATTTGACTCAAGAGAGGATGGTTAATATGGGGTTAGTTTCAAAATAAAAATAAGATAAAATAAATATACTAATAGCATAACATCTCTAGGCCTAGACACTAGGGAGAGATTAGTTAAAAAATATAAATGACAAACACAACTAGAAAGCAAGGATTGAAAACACAAGAATTCTTTCACCTTCCTTATATTCTCCAAATACCTTTGTAGTGGTGGCTTGCTCAGCTTGTGCTCATGAAATCTTTATCAAATGAGGCTTGGATATCTCCTCTTCTCTTGGACACCTTTGGCTTGTGGCTTGGCTTGGCTTGGATTCAATTTGGCATGGTAACACTAATTGTTTGAAGCTTTTGGAACCAATTTGGCATTATAACTTTGTATCAAAAAAATCTTAGAAATGATTTTGTGAGGCCTCCTATTTATAGATTTTTGGATTTGATTAAAATCAACTTGAACCATATATCTCAAGATTGAGATGTGTGGTTGAGGATTAATTTAATTTTTAAAATTATGTTTTTAATTGTTGTCATCCTAGCATTGGAAGAAGGGGAAATTAAGAGGCATGGGAGGCATGAATCCTGATATTTGTGGCATTTATAGCCTAGAAATATATTTATAAAAAATGAGATCACTTGATGATGTAGATATTCAATATTCATTTCAAAAAATAATTATTCGAAAAGTTTCCACGAAATTATTGATTAGGCCTTAATTTTGGTTAATTAGCTCTTAAGCATGATTAAGCACTTTGTGCACAAATTACCCAAATTGATCAGAATATTTTGTTATTAGTCCAAAATTTGACTCGATTAGAATTAGAAGGTGATATCGATGCGTTGGAACCGTATTCCTATTTAATATGTTACAAATGACAAATAACAAAGGCACATATCTCATGCATAAGATTTGATAGGAAAGAGCAATCCAGAGCACCTAGGTGCAAATTTGGTATTTTGACTCGAAATGGACTAATCAAAGTTAGTTGGCCCATAAATTGCATTGCTCCATTTAGGGACACCTTGACAAAAATTGGCACTTGAATATGTCATTTTCACATCATGTTGTGTATTTTAGTGTTTTTCGGCCAAATTATGCATTTCGAGTGGAAATTGGCCAAAATATTGATTGGAGGTTATCGGTGTCCAGATTTAGGTGTCTACACTAAGCACAAAAACTATCAACATCCAAACATATATTTAATCTTTTCTTAGAGATAATTAAAAATGCAAGTGTGGCTACTAGTACATGGATGTGTAAATTTATAAATATCATTGTTTATTATGAAATCCTTGAAACCATTGTTAGTTTCATTGAACACACATTTGATAATCGTTTGCTAAAATCAATTATCTTTACTCACATGCACCACTTATATCATGGTGAGTGCTATCTTATTTTGTTTTTATTATATAATTTACAATATGCGTTAAGATAGTTAAACTATGGTTGGCCTACCATTTTCAAACACAAAATTAATGTTTCCAAGTAAGGGAGAGACACTAGAAGTTGAGTAGGGTCCAATACATGAGGGTATTTATGGATATGGGGCCTAAACCATGTACATTTTTGTTATGAAAAGTGGATGAAATTGTATCGTGGATGTAAATTTATTGTATTTTACAACTAAAAAGGGAAGAGGTAAAATTGATATCTTACATTTTGACAACAATGAAAAAAGAGAGTAAACTATAGAAAAAACAAACTAGAATATTGTTATAATATTCATACATACATACAGACATACACACAACCAATATTATGCCAATTCCATAGGCAATCTTTCTTGTTTCAATTCAACACATATGCAAATGTAGGAGAGCTCTATAATTTGAACAATGTTTTATTTTTATTGGAATAAACTATTGTTTATATATATATATATATATATATATATGAAAAATAAACAATAGCTTATTCCAATTAGAATGAAACATTAATCAAATTATAGGGCTCTTTTGCATTTGTATATGTCTTGAATTGAAACAAGAAAGATCACGTATGGAATTAGCATAATCTTGTTTGTATTGAATTGAAATAAGAATTTAATGCCCTCACCAACAAATTTCAAGTGATTGAGTACATATATGAGCTCTTTCATGTTAAAAATATCATCTCCAATGACAATAAAGTATTTGTATGAATGTAATTCATACAAGTAAATCAAAAACATATTTATATAAATTGAATTCGTGTAAATGATTATTCTTACAATATTATTCATATTTAAGAAAAAAAAAAAAAATTACAAATAAATAAAAATAACTCCAAACCAAAACAGAATATTTGTGAAATGTAAAAAATACGAGACACTTTACCTCGTGACCTTAATGATGTTCATAAATTTCACTTGTAAATCCATCATTAATAGTAATGACAAAACAAACGATAAAAGATACATGTGAATCTGAAAGATTAGCAAATATAATAAAAAAGATTAATCGTGTTTAAAAAGACTGACTTACATATCTGGTGCCATAGTACTAGTCTGCCATCATGTATCCTACTGCACGCTGTAATACATACATTTGTGTTTAAAACGCTCCAAACACAATTTAAAATCAGCAAGTGAAAATTAAACATGACATATTTTTACGGATATAAATAATAGATTTTTACTTAAATTAAAGGGAAACAATTATTTTTAATACTGTTTACCAGTTACCATGGAAGAAACTAATCTGGTTCTTCATCTATTTATATTTTTCAGAATCTTTCCTTTCAAACAAGAAGTTCAATTTAAGGCCAATGAAGCTTTAATGATAAGGAATAAATTGGTGAAGTGCGTCTTATCTTGATGCTGTCAGACAGAAGAATTGCGGTCTTTGATGTCGGGGAGAAATTTAGCATTACTGAATAGGTTGGGCCAGCGTGCAAATCAGAGTCATTTTAAATATGGAAGTTAAATTGTAAGTTAGTATAATAAATATTATATATCAGTAAGGAACAGTTATTGTTAGTGAATATGGAAGGATAATGTAATAAGTAAATAAAGTTGTATAATAATTTAACGGAATAAATATATAAAAAATAAAATATAAATTAAATTTAAATGATAGTTGAAATATAGAATAGTAAAATATAATTATATAAAAAAAGTTAAAGAAAATATAATATAATAATTAAATTATTATTATTTTTAAATAAATAGATATATTTAAGTAAAATATATCATATTGAAATTCAAGTCTATTTTAAATTTAGTATTAGAGTTCCTTCCAAAATCAAAGTAAATTTTATATCTTATAAAAATCATAAAAAAATAA
Source organism: Torreya grandis (assembly GCA_037957365.1). Lineage (NCBI taxonomy): Eukaryota > Viridiplantae > Streptophyta > Pinopsida > Cupressales > Taxaceae > Torreya > Torreya grandis. The sequence continues at coordinate 615,331 of JARHVA010000081.1, read as the reverse complement.
AAAATAAAATCTCAAGGTTTATAATCTATGTATTGAAAAGTTATAAAATATATCAGTTTTATTAATTTATTTACCATAATAAAAATTAAAAACTTTTTTTTTTAAATTTAGAGAATACTAATTAAAATCCATGGTAATGTTTATCAACATGTCAAAACTGTGAATTATATAACTAGTAATTGCCTTGAAGGTGCAAAGAAAGTTCGAAGGAAGTGTATATTTTTGTTTTGTGATTATATCTAGTATGTATTAATATATATTATATCAAACATATATAAATATTATCTTATATAATATATAAATTGTATAAATGATAATGATCCTATAATTGTTGAGTTGTTCACACAACCTTTATTGACTTTTTTTCTTGATCCAACATCAACTTCACCATTGCCCATTAGTTAATCAAAAATAGTACAAAGAGAAATTTATTAAGTATTTAAATTTTAGAAGATATAACCATTCAAATTATGTAAATCTATGTAACAAGAATTAACAATCATAACAATTAACAAAATTTTAATTCCAAATGAAGATTAAGCACAAAGATGTAGCCACAATCATTGTACAACATGAATCATGAAAATGGTTGAACATTAAGTTATTACTAACAGCTATCCCGAAGGTGCAAGTTATGCTAGAAGGAATGATTGTTTTCTTTTCATTTATGGTTAATATAGATCTTTGTATAATTAATGCCATTTTCTCTTAATAAATTAAGGGAATTCGGGTTACATATATTCTACATAGGATTAGGCTCCTTGAAATTGAATTTCTAATCACAATAATTACTTGTTTATGGTTTTGTAGATTGCCAATTTGGTTATAGAATGTAAAGTTGAGATGGATGAGATGAATGATGTCCAAATAATGTTTTATGGTCTCTTAAGTGTTATCCACATTGTTGGTGCAGATGTACATAAAAAAATTAGAAAGTGTATTGCAAGATATGGACACCACACTTTGTGTAGCGCCACATCGAATATGCCTACTCCAACTAAAACACATAATAAAATTTAGTAATTACATAAAAGAACATAAACTGTAATATATTTTTTACTTCCCTGTGTGGATCCTTCAAATTCCAAAAAACAAATCCTCTCATATTTGATAATCCATCATCCCCTTTTTTATAAATCATGATAACACATTTAGGCTTGGAATCTGATCACTTAAAAGATGCAAAATATTTTGAATTAGTTTGGTTAGTGGTAATATGTTTTTTTGTCAGCTGGTTATATTTTTTTGATATGTCAACTCAAACAAAAATAAAAGTTATCCACTCACGCCATTACATGATTTGATTGTCAGTGTAGGTTACACCTCTTGACATAATAAAATAAATATTTTATTGACATCATTAAAATTTTATTAAAAAATACTCAATTTAAAAAAAACTATTTACAATAATTAATATATCAAATTTATATTTATAATTAATAAAATTTAATGATGATGGAATAAATGCATCCAAAATTTTAATATGCCTAAAAAATTACTATTTTCAGTTAATAATAATTATTAAAAAATTTAAAAATCAATTTATTTAATAGAATAAAGATTTTCAACCAAAACAAAATCTCCATAAAATTCCAATGTATGATAACTAAAAATTAATGGGAAATTGATTAGATCAATAAACAAAGATCAAATGTGGTTGTGAAGATCCCAATGAGACATTCGAACAACTAATTAAAAAGATGAAAGAGATCATCCATGAATTTTCAAAATGATACTAAAGTCTTCCCTTATGAGGATTTTAACCCTGCCATTTAATTCCCAAATAGAGCCCCCAAAACCAATTATAAATTATATTAACCTAATGTGGGTCTCCCTCTACCCTTCCCGTCAATTCATAATAACATAAAATCAAATATGCACTGGCTAACATATAATGAAACTCATGACAAAATCGAAGAAAGTCATTTTCATGATATAATTGTTAAATGCAAGAAATAGATGTGAAGCGGCTCACACTCCCAAAAAGAAACACGACCACAATACATATACATTATATATATGCCCTGTCCAGACATGGAGATAAATGCATATTTTTAGTCTTTTGAAAGTACAAAGGGGCTTTATGAGTGCATGGAAATCCTTGATTAAAATGGAATGTAGTTTCATTTGAGTTGAAACACTTGAGATAAAAATAATGGTGGCAGTGTTGCTTTTGGGTTGAGTTAAAGAAAAGAATAGAACGACACTTGATATGGAAACAATGTTAATGTTTGTGGATGAAATGGTGGCTTCAAGAGGTTCAAACCCTAGACTTGGTGATAACAAGGATTGCGTGAAGGCAATCAAGAAGGTGAAGATCAATGGGTTGGTGTAGAAGAGGTAGATGCAGAGAGGGCTTGGCATGACGTAGCTTGAAACATTGAGATTGTAGGATCAGAAGAAGCAACTATAGGAAGATATGGTAATGGTGGCAGTAGCTACATCTACAAATAATCGTATGGTATATGTATTGCCGTATGGACACCGAAGGCTGCGTGGGATGTATTTTTTTCTCAGGGATCATCATCATCAATATAAATATTGTTTGCATGTTCATCCAATAGAAATATGTTTGGTTTTTAGCAATTCATTTGTTCGAATCATGAAAGAAGCATTTTAATCACCGAACTTGTGGCGCAATTAACACCTTCTTATGCTTTTCTACTTAAAAAATAGTAGTTTTGCAACATGGAGGATCATCCGCCTTTTATGCCCACCAGAGGGCTTAGTAGTAATAGTAATACTAATAATAGTAATCTTGCCAGTATGTTTGGTTGTTCCTGGCAAAGCATCCATAAAGAGGCAAAATCATTCATTTATGATGGAAAATTTGCTAAAATAACGACAACAATATGGTTGATAAAACTCTTAACTATTGGTCGACGTAAATGACATCATGCACTACCAAACCACTTTGCGCTCCACTTCCCCAAATCACCACTATTCAAAACCAGATTGTTTACAATAAAATATACCATTTTATCTCTTTGTAAAATGAATGTGCAAGGCCTTGCCCATATATAAGCCTCCAATTTAATTAATAAATAAAAATAGTAATGGGTACCACACTTTAAAACAATTTGAAACTAAAGATTTAAAATACCGCTAATGTTTCATTAAAAACATTCTTAACAACAGATACAATATGTGAAACTTTCTTCATGTAGTTGGTTTAAATATCAAAGGAAGTATCATCTGTAAGTTAGACTTCCAATCAAGGACAAGAAATTACATTTTTTACATACCACGTATGAAGATATAAAATTTCAAAACCCCTTCCCGGTGAAGAAGTCCTGCAACAAGGACTGCACCTTTGGAATCCTGGCTGATCCACCAACAAGAACAATATCATAGTTTGAACTATTGTCCAGCTTGGCATTTCGCAGACATTTCTCAATTGGCTCAATGCGTTTCCTGAAGATATCCATATTTGACTCTTCAAATCTGGCTTGAGCAATTATGGAGTAAAAATGTAGATATCATTAAGGATCTTCCCGTCCAGGTGGATTTGAAAGTTAGGACAGAACATGGGTTCAGAGTTTAAATTATTAACCGTTTAGATCTCGTAGATGTTTTCAAATCGATCATATGAATAATAATTGCCCGAATATCAAGCACATAGAAAAAGGAAACAATCGATGGAAGAACGTTTTTTTAGAACACATAGTAGTCCAAGCTGTTAATGTGAATGAGGATGAGAGTGAAATTCCGGATTCGGTACCTGAAACGCCTGCAAAGTTTCTGATTTAGCACAGGAATTTTCTGACCCTTGTGTGGAGTCTTCGGCTAAGGAGGACAAAGCTTTGCCGAGGGCTGAATCTGCTTTAAAAAAGAACAATGCTACATCTGACTCTTGTAAGGGTTTGATGGTTCGGATTCTTTTAAAGAACATTCAATCAGCCAATTTTTAAGGTGAGGGTTTCTCAGTAAGGGACTCTTTGTTGAAATTGAAAACAGTTGATGGAATTGAAGTTTCCGTTTCCGTTTTGTTAGATTTGAGGCAAGAAGGAGAATGGATGATTGTGAGTAATAAAAGGAGAGGATAAAATATGGAGTTGGAATCATTGAATATGACTTTTAAGTTTTATTTAAAAAAAAATAAAATTTGAAGGTTTTAATTAATTTATATTTATATTTTTTAATATTCTATTCTTAAATATTATATTTTAATTAATTTATAATTCTATTCATATAAAAAGATGAAGTCTGTTCAAAACTCCTACCTTTACCATTAATTAAAAAAGTTATAGAATAAAAATCAATAACTTTATACAATAAATCAATCTATGCTATGATTTATCTAATAAATCAAGGCATTCGAAAACTAGTACTCAACAATTACTTATAGAAAACTAGTACTCAACAATAACTTAACAACCCAAAATTTTGTCTCACATTTACTATTACTAGGTGCCTAAAGTGGATATTTCGCTCAAATAACCAGTGTAACAGAAGTAGATTTATTACCACCTAGCTGTAACGGTTCCATACACCAATTGGCACTTTTGTTGTGCAGGGACAGTCCGTATTCACAGTATCCGGGGAGCCTGGATCACTCTTTATGGCCACGCTTTATATTTATATTGGTATGCGAGGAAACAAGTCTACAGGGTGGAAAAGTATGAAAAGGGATAAAAATGTAGTGTTGGAATTATTGATGATGAAATGGTGGTTCTTCCTTGTTATATAAGTTATACTAACAGTTGCCGTGAAGGTGCAAAGAAAGTTGGAGGAATTGTATATATTTTTATAGATTATATTTGATAAGTATTAATACGATATATTATATATATTTATTTATATATGTTTAATTGAAAAATTGAAATGAATCGATTAAATAAAATTTTGGTCTCTACAAATTTAATTGATAAAAGTGAAAACTTATTGTTTAGTTTTTATATTTGATTTAATATGATATTTTATGTTAGATTTTATATTCTTTATTGCCTTGTCAATGTTATGAATATCCTTAACAATGTAAGTGGCATGGTCATTGATTGTAAAGAATCACAAAACATAAAAAATTATACGATAAAATCTGATTGAAAGTGTGGCGAGAGTTTGACGATGTTATGAACAACACCACATCAACCACCCTACATTGTAAATGCATGCACACACACACACACACACACACACACACACACACACACACACACACACACACACACACATACATACATAGATATACTCCCCCCATTTCTACAATGTAGGGTGGTTGATGCGGTGTTATCATATAATAGTATTAGCTTTGATAAACATGTTACCATTTGGGAGATAATCATATTTCTTTTTGGTGTCATATGGATAGCACTTATTCCATAGAAATTATATTTACATGTACACAACTACGTTACTTTTTAAATTGATACGTCAATGTAACAATGGTGCTAAATAAAACATGTTAATTATATCAAAACAAGGTGGCGACATATTTGAATGGGCATTCTACTTTTACCACATCATGACTTTAAATTCTTCATAAGATCTAAATTTATTTGTATTGATCTCTTAGATTAAATAGTTCATGTAGCAAATCATGACCTTGTAAGCTTCTCATAACTCTTAATTTTTAAGGTTTACATGAAGCACAGTCTGACAACACATATTTTCCATGGCCAACACCATTATGAATTTAATCAATTGGGTCTTCATTGTTGTTGGTTGAGTATATGACTATAGAGTATTTTATATCTTGAATAAAAAATGGTAGAGAAGTGTGGAGGGGAGAGAGGTAGAAACAAATGTAGGCCATGTAGGTGGGACATTTAGAAGACCAACATGCAATGAAGTCTTGCAAGGTGGCAGATGAAAGCATAAAATGCATGTGGTATGAGGACAATATACTTGTATGGTGCCCTATGTTTACATGAGTAATATTTTGGCGTAGTTTTAGTATGGGTTTCTCTGGACAACAACATTTTGAATTAAAAGTCATATTTTATAATAATACATTAGTATATGTCATTTCATAGAATGATATTAGTGCATTAAATAATTTAGAAATAAAAGTTTTAGTTAATATTTTTTAATTTTAGAAATTCATTTCATGAAGTGGATTTTAAGGTAGAATGAAATTTTTTCTTTTGTTAACATGATATGTGATAAAAGTTTAAACTAACAATTGCCTCAACGCTACAAGTTATGCTGGAAAGGATGTTAATTTTTATTTTGGTAAAGTGAATATTTTAAAAGTGAAAGTGTGTAAACTAGGAATCGTTTCCCACTCAAAATTCATGACTCACCTCATCTTAACTTTTTTTCACAAAGCATTAGGAAACATCTGCAAGAAATTGGCTTCTTCTTGGTAGTGAAGGTGCCAAGCCAAAGAAAAGTGAGAGCCTCTGTTAAAAGACACTTGTTGGTTACATTTTAAAACAACATAAACATATTCCATGTGCAGTGAAAATTGGAAGCATGGTTTGGGGAGAGATTTTTTACTCCTTGCATTTACATTTGACCCATCTTTTTCTTGTTTGTAAGCGATGCATCAATAACACATAAAACATATACCCCCTTTAATTTTGAATGGGATAATTCTGCCACATACAATTTTATAAAGATCATGTTAATAGAGCATGTTAGATAGGCTCGACTAAAAAAATTTAAAATAACATAAAAGGGTTATAATAACCATAAAACTTGACTAACACATCTATGTTAATTATATTTAATCGTAATCATATTAGAAAAGTCCACTATAATAATTTAATTCTCCCAAAACTAATTCAAATACTAATATTGAAGATTTGATTTTCACTCTTCACATGATTTCTGCAATAATTTAATTCTCACAAAACTAATTCAAATACTAATACTGAAGATTTAATTTGCACTCTTCACATGATTTCTGCATTTTTAAGTCAAATTCAGTTGCTCTGCGGATTAAAAAACTCAAACAAAAATACAAATTCTAACTATGGACTTATCAAAAATATGTAAACCTTACCAGATTATAAGCTTAGAAAATGATCCTGTCTGATCCACCACTTTGCTTCAAATTCAAAGAGATGTTGACAAAAGCTATTTATATCATATCATATATAATTCAGCAGGAATCTTTCAGAATTATCTGTACAGAGCACTGAAATCAAAGCGGCACAAATTTCCGTAGGGCCGTATAGAGATATAAAATGCTCATTCTTGAGGATCACGCTCCTATGGCGTCACGAGTCTCTTTTAAAATTAAATAACAGAATGAAACATAAGCGATTTTGACGAGTTAGTATGGAGCCAAACTACATTAAAAAGTTTTCGTTAGAAACAGAAGGCGTCCTTAGAGCCAAAGGAGTCCAGCGTGAAAGATTAATAGGCTGCCCTGTTCTCCTATTTGTTACAATCCAACTTAATTTAATATCGTCCATCAACTACCGTGCGGCAGCAATTCCCCCTGCGTGCTCGATCCCACACCATTCACCGCTAACGCGGGCCTCTGCAGGTATGCCACCATGGATGAAACATGGAAGACCGTCGACCTCTACAATGCCTCCAAGCTCTGCAATGGCCCCAATTTCAACCGCTCCGCGTGGTGTCAATGTCTCTCTTAATGCTTCGCTCATCTGTAATAAGCTTTCGACTTAATTAAAATTATATATATATATATATATATATATATATGCCCAACTTAATTTGGAAATTTTGAATGGATTTTGGGTATATATTATAGTTGATGTTGACATTTTTCAATTTTCTTCAAAATTTTTTTTAAATGATTCTGGTCATATATTATAGTTGATGTTGGGATTGTTTATTTCATGGTATTATTTAGCATATTTTTATAAGACTTTAATATATTGATATTTGGACGATTTTTATAAGTTTGTTAGCATTTTCAAATATAAATAACTTTTTTTACAATATACAATATATTTGATTATTTAAATATTCTTAAAATAGATGATAAAAAATTAGTGTGTTGTATTTGGATTTGTAGATATTTGTTAATGTTAAAGTATATATTTTTTATACTTATTAATGTATTAATTAATTATTTTGTCCTTTTATTAATTTGTTCTATTTAAAAATTTATCTTATATTAATTAGTTAACTTAGTTTTTTATTTTGCCTTACCTAATTATGCAAAGGCTTCTTATTATAATGATATCTCATTTCTGAGTAATATTTCAATTAATTTGTTTTACAATTATTTATCTGCAAATCTTTTTTTATAATATTTTTATTGCCAACACTTCAAAATCTTAAATTAAAATGTTTCTTCAACATTCATATCATAATACCAAAGCTTTGAAATATGACAACCATACTTTGTTTGCTGCATGTTGTCAGATAATTCTATTTGTTTGCCATATTTTCTCTCTCCTTATTCTACCAACCTCAACACTATCCATCCAGTATTGCGCCTCTTTTTTGACCTTTGACATCTTCCTTGGAGCATCTGTCGTACTGTTAGCGCTTAAGATAGGACAGAGATTAAAGAGGAGCGTGGACTTTTCTTTTCTTTTTGACAGTTCTGCGTATGGTGCGTTGGAGCATCCCTTTTGGAACGCCTGCCAGCTATGTTGGAAGATCACTTGGCATCTTGGTAAAGCACTGCGTAGAGATCAGAGTTGGAATCCTGGCGTTGGAGCGTAGTAATTGTCTGAGCGCTGTAAATTTATTTTTTTCTTGAATCTGTATGCTGGCGTTCCAAGATGTGTAGTAAGAGGCTCTGGCGGTGTTGAAGAGTTGAATGAGATCTATGTTAAAAGCAAAAATTGCAGGCATGCATTCCATTTTACTAAACCTGCATTTCGTGTGCAGCTGAAGCGTGGGTGCGTGGCCTTTGGACTGTATGGAGGTCTATTTCAAGACCTGCATTCTGTGTGCAGCTGAAGCGTGGCTGCGTGGCATTTGGACTGTATGGAGGTCTATTTCAAGGTCTGCGCTTTTGACAGACTACATAATTCCCATTGAAAACCAATGCGTTGGTGCTGATCTGAGTTGGCATTGGGAAGGAAGTGAGTCGGCAGTAGCTCCACACATTCCATCTCAGTCGCACGACCTATCCCACGGTGCATATATCTCTACGTTTTTTTTGCCTTCTCTTTCATAATTCTCTACCTTCTAATCTGTAACAAAATTCATTAGACCGCAAGGTTTATGTGTTTGAAGAAAGACCTGACGGAAGAAATCAGTTTCATAAGATCTGCGCTTGAGAGGAATGTGTGTAACATAGAAGTCAGTATTGGTGTTTCGTTGGCGTTGAAAAGAAGTCTGTACTTAGGTGAGGTTAAGTCCAAGCGTACTGGTAGAACAACGCTTTCACTTAGCTGCGTGGTGATGAAATCTGCATTGAAAGGGGGAGATTTGCCAGAGAAGATCTAAATATGTCTCTTATATTCACTCCTAAGCAAGTCCCAGTTGTAAAACACTCACTTTTATTAAATATGTTGTTTTACTCATTATTGTTCACAATCGCTGAATTTTTTGTTCTAAAAGGTGGAACTCTGTTTCTATTGCACATGCATAGAGGTCACTGGGAATTTTTTTTTTCACTTTGGTTTCCTTTTTTTCTGTCCATGGTTCAATTCTAGTTCCAATGAATGGTTGAATTCCTACATTCTTTTCGGATTTGGTTACTAAAATTAGTTTATACTGTTTTCTTTTTTTGAACTATTTTATGGGAATTTATAAAACTTCTAAATTTTGAATCAGAATCCGGATTTGAGTTCTATATTTTTCAAAAGCGTATGTTTTCAATTCGTTATTCATTTGTGTTATTAATTTGTAAAAACACACTACTTTTATAATGTGTCAAATTGAGGGAGAGGGGAGGAGCTCCTTAATACAATCTTTTAGGGGTTGTCTCGGTGTCGATTTTGTGCACTCATTTGCATTCTTTTTGCTCTTTGGTGATTCATTGGCATGGTTTTTACTTCTGGTATTAACTATTGTGAGCCTTTGACTACACATAATTACCATATATTGAGACCTCAAAAGGAAACAATCATAAAACACAAAGGTTTATAGTCTCGAATGAATGAAACTCAACTACAATCTATACATGAGTTTGAAAAATTTTAGTACTAATGTAAGTTTGAAGACTGTATGGGTTTAGAACTTATGTGAGTGACAGTTTGTTATTTCATTTCGATGAGTGTGATCCTTTGTTCAAAATATGGGCTAAGCTAAATGGTTTATTTGAGAATGTTATAATTTAAGAGCCATACAACTTGAAGTGGAACTTACTTCATTCAATCTGGATGACTTTGTCTCTATTGTAGACTACCTCACTAATTTTAAGTATTTGTTGACACTTTTGAAGGAGAGTGAATAAGATACAAAAAGATGAAGAGTGTGTGTATTTGATTTTGTTTAAGTTAAGTGGTCCATTCCAAATCTTTACTTCTACATTTTTCTCTAACATTGATGTCTTAGGTGTCTCATTCAAAATTTCATATCTAGAATTGTTCTATAAGAGACTTACTTGAGAAGAACTTAAATTTTCTCACCTTGAGTTTTCCACCTGTCAAATTTTTTTACTAACATCACATCCAAAGAACAAAAGAAAAACTAAAAGTAAGAAGAACACTCCTCCATCTATAAATGCACCTAAGCTCAACATAACCATATTTAAAACCAAATTATCTTTTAAATTCAAGAATAAGACTAACCTATCATGTTCCTATAATGGGGGAGGGGCAGGGAGCGCGGTGGGGGGGATGCTCATGAAGTGTCTAGGTGTTTCAAGAAAATGCAAGCCCTAAAAAATGCCATTAGGAAACATATGATTTCTATCTCCACTCCATCTCATGAGCATGGAAAAATAAATAATATTGTCAGGAGATCACAGTCACCTATTTCAGACAGTTGGGTTCTAGTTTTTGGTTCTTCACATCATATGACTTCTTCCAAGGAGTCATTTGTATTTATTGGTTTGAGTTATACTTTCAACATTGAAGCTGGAGATTATTAATTTACTTCTATTAAGGGGAAGGGTGACATACTGATGGATCGTGGCTGTATAAATGATGTATTATATGTTATAGACATCACCACCAATATGCTTTTATTTTATCATGTATTTCATTCTAGTTAGGGCAAGCCAGTGATTTTCACACCACAAAGTGCTGCAATTAAAGCTTTGTTAGATCTACACACACTTATTGAACAAGATGTTGTTGATCACTCTATTATTTTGATGGTTTTGAGGATACTCCTCCTTTGAGAATATGTTTAGTTTTTCATGAAGATTCTGAAAGTTGGCTTTGACATGAGATATTTGGACACATAAACTATATATATTTGAAGGAGTTGAACAATCACAGTATGGTAGAGGGTCTTTTTATAGTTTTATGTCTTGATAGAGTTTTTCTTAGTTGTGTATTATAAAAACAACACCAAGATCCATTTTCTAAGGGCATGTCAGCGAGAGCTTCTTCATCACTTGAGCTTGTGCATAGTGATTTGATGGTATTTCCTACTCCTTTCAACGGAGCTAAGTATACACTTAATTTTATTGATAATTTGTGGAGGTGTACTTGGGTTTATTTTTTCAAGTACAAGAGTGATGTCTTTGCCTAGTTTAAATTCTTTAAGGCTTTGGTCAAGAAATAGTCTTCTAGTTGCATCAAGAAGCTTCATACAAATAATGAGGGGGAGTATTTCAGTTAAAAGTTCTCTAATTTTTGTAGCTTATGGTATTGTTCATCATCTTTCTGTTGCACATACTCCATAGTATAATGGCTTAGTATAATAGAAGAATTAAAATTTGAAGAAGATGGTTAACTACATAATACATTCATGGGATTTACCTCCTATCTATTGGGCAGAGGCAATTAATTTTATGAACTACATTTAGAAATACACTCCACATAAAAAACTTGAGCATATGACTCCAAGGTAGGCTTGGTCTAAAACCAAGCATGATGTCTCATTTTTTGAGTCTTTAAGAGGCTTTCTTGGGCATTTATAGCAAATAAGAAAAGGACAACATTGGATAGGAAAATAAAACCTTTTATTTTTATAGGGTATTGTGACATGAAAGCTTATCATCCTATAGATCCTAATACTCATGATGTTCATTTTCAAACACATGTATATTTTGATGAGCACTTCACATATTATTACTCTTCATATTTTTAATTTCTTATTCATCTTTTTTTTGGTGATTCATCATCTCTTCTTAAGGATTAATTTTTTAAGGAGCAAGTTCAGTAGATTCTTGAAGAGGTTATAGAGGATGAGGATCTTATTCACACTAATGTTGCCATTATGCCTAGGTGGGATTGTAGTATAGTTTTTGAGGTATCACATTTCATATAAGATCTTCCACCCACTTTACACCATCATGTACATTCTACAAGTACTAGACTTTTGTGTCAAGCATTACCTAATGATCTATGGTCTTTTTCATAGTCTCTTGGGATAAAGTGGGATGATAAATGATTAGTCTTCATTGATGAAGAGTCACACTTGGGATTTGGTCACTCTTCATAAAATAAGAAAGTTGGTTAGGTGCAAGTGGATTTACTACACCAAGTATGCAGCTGATGGGTTCATTTATAAGTATAAGGAACGTCTTGTTGTAAAGGGGTTCTCGCAGGTTGTAGGTATTGACTACTATGAGACTTTTTCACCCATTGCCTACTAGGTTTCTTTAGGATTATCCTCTTATTTATTTATTTTGGAGGAATTTTTATGGTTTCAAATAGGCCCCTTGGGCTTGTTATGAGAAGATGGATTTATTTCCTCTCTCCACTAGCTTTGTTCATGGCCACTCCAATCCCATAGTGTATATTCAACGTATTAGGGAGTACATTGTTATAATGGTTTAATATGTTGATGATTTACTTTTTAAAAGTAGTTTCTCATCTCAGATTTAAACTATTCAATATGCACTTTTAACACAATTAAACATGATATTTATTGGTATTTTAAATTTCTTCCTTAGTTTATAGATTTCACAGTCAGATACATGGATTTATTTGATTTAGCAAAAGTATATCCTTGATCTTCAGTATTTTGACATGGATGATTACAAGCCATGTCCTTTTCCTCTTTAGTCTGGAGTGACTCTCACTGCCACTTGTAGCACTCCACTTTGTTATCCTACATTGTATCGAAATATAGTTGGTAGTCTTATGTATATGGCCCATCTCACCCGAACATTTTATTTACAATTGGGCTTGTGTCTAGATTTGCACATGCACCTCATGACAGTCATTGTTAAGTTGCCAAGAGAATTTTACAATATCTATGAGGAACTAATCATTTTATATTGAACTACAACAAGCATTATACTTGGTTGGGTAAAATAATTTAGAATAGATTATTTCTCTTGATGATAGGTATTCCAATGATGGTTACATCTTTTGTCTTGGATCTTCACTTATTATTTGGTTGTACAAGAATCAGCAAGCTATTATACTTTCATCTATAGAGGTTGAGTATAGGTTAGCAGTTATAGTGAGTTAGTAGATTATTTGGCTTCAATAGTTATTTACAGAGTTTGTCTTCACATAGGATTCACCCACTATACTTTAGTGTGATAACTAGAGTGTAATTCAAATATCTCATAATCCATTTGATTACCAATGGTTCAAGTATATTGAGGTACATATTCACTTCATTTTTTAACACATTAAAGATGAAATTCATAGTTTGGATTACATTTCAAATCAAAAATAGGTTGCAAACATCTTCACAAATCCTTTTGCATCACCTCATTTCCTTGAGTTACATGACATGCTTGGAGTTTTAGAAGTTGTCCTTCGGGGGTGTTCGTGAGGACATCTTCCTTATTTATTTTATGGATACATATTGCACATGAGTACCTTATCATGCCTAGTTGTTGGGACTCATATTATGGATATGCCACTATTTTATTTTGATTATTGTTATCCCCTAGCTTCAATTGAGTAAGGGTGTTAGAGTATGTATTTCTCATGTTTGATAGTGTATTAGATAGCTATTTTTTTTTTTTTCTAGTTTATCTTATGTGAGAATTTATCACATATTGGTTAGTTAGGCTATTTTTTTGTTTTTTTTCCTAATTATGCAAGGGCTTCTTATTATACTAGCATCTCATTTTTGAATAACACTTGACTTGCTTTATTTTGTAATCCTTTTTTTTACAGCTTCCTTGTGTGATATTTTTTTGTTAACACTTTAAAATCTTAGGTTGGAATGTTTCTTCAATATGCTTATCAATTAGTAGTTGAAAATTTGTTTATTTGTTGACGTGAGATCATGGCAGTATAATGGGAATCTTGTATTTGTGTAAAAAACATGCTATTAAATTGCTTGCTTATTTTTTTGGAAAATTTGGTCTATTAATGTACCTTTGAGCTCCTTTTTTCAACCTATTAGACAAAAATATCTTGAAGGATTCAATCTGGATCCATTTATATGATCTCCCTTTGGTCTTACATGATCCTATGCTTCTTCAATAGATGGTTATGAAGTCAGTGGATTTTGTTAGTTTTGTTAAGGATATGGCTGTTCAGTAGCATTTTGTAAGGGATTATATCATGGTAGAATTTTATAAACCCTTCCATCATTCCATCAAGATCTTATCTTCCCAGGGTTATAGGACACACTTTGTCAACTATTAAGGGCTACCTTTCATGTGTTTCAAGTGCAACTAGATTTGTCACAAAGTGACAATGTCAAAAGAAGATTTCTACAAGATTTGGTTTCCCCTTCTTGGAGAAATACGTTAAAAAAATTGGATGTCCTAATTTTGATCTTGTGAATAGTTTTTCAGACTCTCATTGCTCTTTATAACTATTCCTAAGGGCAAGGCATAGAATCTCGAGCTAGTTCTTTGACATGTGTGCACATTAACTAATTTTAGTGGAAAAACTAACTCACTAGGTAAACTTAACATTAATATATCTAGAATGGTGCACCAAGAGACGGTTCTTTGTTATTAAACATATATGTATTTCAATACTTTCATAAATGAAATAAAATAGTAGATCTAAAAAATTTATATATAGAATAAATATATGTTAGCCATTGAGTAGGTTTGCCAAGGAAGACCATACACTAGGAGGATGGCTATGGGTGGAAAGGTTGAAAATGGATGAGAATCCAATGCCAAGAAAAATGATCTTTTAGGTAAATATAGAATAGGTTTTTGAAGGACTCAATGCTTGAGCAAGTTGGACACTTGAGATGATAAATCCCAATGTGTATAAGACACTCTCTAAGAGGGAGGTCTTGGTAAACTAGATACCAAAGAAAGTGGGTGAGCTTGGTCTCAAGCTTACATTTATAAATTGTGTTAAGTCTAGTGAGCCAGTTTTTAGGAGACGATTATAAATTGTAATGCCTATTTAAATTTTCTAATGCTTATGATAATGATCTCATAATTTGATATATGAGTCCTGGAGATTATTTTTTAAATTTAATTTCATAATTCCACCTCCATTCTTTCAACCAAGAATGTGGAAATTATAGACCCGTCTTATGAAGCATGACATCAGGTATCAGTTCTTTGATATGTAAAATAGAAGGTAAATATGAATTGAGTAGATTATAAATTTATTTTAAAATATTCCATGAATCCAATTATATAAGGAAGTTAAATAATTAATAGTATGAATTATTTTTCTCAATAGACACAACTTTTATACCTATAATCTCCACTAGGGAAAATCTAAAATGTAAAACATCTCAAGGGCCACTTGAGAATGTAGATTAGGGACTACATGTAAATTCCAACCACTAAAAACATAATAAGGCATCAATATGGTGTGAAAATTGGTATAAATGGTGTCTAGAATATATAATGTGGAGATTGACATGGAGTTGACATTGCATATGAGAGTACTAGTGTCAAACTGAACATATAGGAATGATGTGCCATGCACATGCACCCAATTTTTATATATGTGCATATGGATTCTAGACTGAGTCAAATCTATGTCTGAGTATATTAAAATTTAATGAGAGTGATCATACCATGCATGATGTTGCTAATTTGAGCAAACATGTGTAATTATATGTAAAATTGAACATAAATTGAGCACATCTGATAATTTATGACTATAATTATTCAAACTTGAATTGTACATGTTGTAATTTTATATAAATTTAGAATTTTATGTTTCTATGGATACCAGATAGTAACATATTTTATTGGATAGTAACACACCATACTAGTGTTCACTATGCCATGATAGTGTACTACTATATTTTTTCTATGCAAAGCTAAAATTGATCTTTATATGACTATTTTTCACTATGTTATCTTGATTATGGGATCTATAATTTGTGTTTTAATTACACTTAGATGCCCTGATCTCTATGACAAACCCCTAGAATACCCCCTCTTTTAAGGGGAGTTATTGAACTTCTGCAATAATTATCTTCAAAATAAAAGCTCTAAATCATGTATGTTAGATTGACAATATATGATATATATGTGATAAACCAATATAATGTTTTTAAATGACATTGGAATATAAAATAATTTGAGCATAATTTGGTAATGTATAATGTATGTTAGATTTATCATTGACATGGTTGTCAAGATATATAGAATAATGTAAGCATGTATGTGAACAAAAATATGAGTAACTAATTAGGGTTATGACGCATGATTCCATTTAAAACACCTAAGGAGGAAGGGGAGATGCATGAGGTACCTCATGCCATCACCTACTGAGTGTGCAAGCAATAAATAAGAGACAAGTGTCATGGCCATGATGCATACATGGGAGCATACATAAAAACACATGAGGCACATAAATTAGGCCAAGGGGCCACAATACAAGGGACATGGGCACATGCCACTAACTCTAAGAAATATCAAATATGTGAGGACATTGTCAAATGTCCACATACACATATAACAAACAAGATTGGATTAGAGCCACATAGAAGGAAATGTTCAAATGTATGCATAAAAAATCAAGAAGCACACACAAAGATATGGGCACATGTCCAAAGCATACACACAATGAAAGGAATTAGATTAGAGTCATATAATAATGACATATTCAAATTCCCTTCAATATATGTAAAAGCAAATAGACATGGTCAAATCTAAACTAAGAAAACTAGAAATAAAAGTATGCATGAACATGTGGTACAAATATGTATAAGAGTGAAAGATATACATAAGTTGAGTCTATAGTAGTGGTAGTCAGTAAGAAATTTGAATATTATAAGATGATCAATATCAAGATATAACCAATGTTAAATCTCTGATATGGAGTATAGAAAGAATAACTTGGCAAACTATAAGTTGCGTAGTATGATATTCCTAATGGAAAAATATATCAATGTTGAATATGTGTATATATGTATGTGGCCCCAATGGGTAGATAGTAAAAAATATTGATGTGTATAGGATTTGATTCCTATACAAATATGAAAACACTTAGAGAGAATAAGTGAATCATGTATGAATGATAAAACTAACTATGTTAGCAAAGATTGCATATGTAATACTTGGAAAATAGAAGGAATGTAAACATGAAAATGTATACAATCTAAAACTTGTATTTTTTAACCAATATTTGAATGTTTTCATGTTTTTTGACATATTATATTTTTTTAATGTTTTCTGAGTATAAACTATGTACAATCAATCATGAAAATGAAACTACATACAAGGAGTAAGGTAAGAGAAACTATGTACTACTAATTGATGAGTTTCATGAGAGGCTCACTATCAAGGTGTCATGTATCAAATAAAGGAAAAAATATCATGCATGTTATGTGAGGAGATATTTGATATCTAGGAAATAAATGAGATGAAGACTATAAAGTTGAAACTAACTGTGGATCATGGATAGAAATCTATAGAGATGACTAAAATAGTCTATGAACTATGGGGCTCTTAGGGACCCATCTAGTTGAATAATTTATAGATGGTATGGATGCTATTTGATGAGTACCCAAGGAACTCAATAACATTTATCTACATAGGAATGGGATAGAGAAATGATGTCTTGAATTCAAAATATGTGATTGACACAGGGGTATATCTAATAGGGTTCTCTATGGGAGAGTATGTGTATGTTATAATCTGATAGAAGTAGACCTCATCAGTACTGATACATCAACTGGTATCTGAGGCATGCTAATAGAGATTATATGTGGATCTATAATTAGTGACTATTGTTCAACTAGTTATGGAATAGGTAATTGATACTCATATGGAAGGCCCTCAATTACAACAACCTGATTAACATGTATATAGTTAATACATTTGTGTACAATGGAAATAATGGATTAAAGATGCTATATATAAGGCCTACCCAATAATATATTAAATGAGTTAGCATTAGGTATGACTAGGAATCTGGTAGCCACATTTGTAGGCTTAACCTATAATGGAAATAATATCTCCCCGATGGATCTATATACACGTCCACTAAAGCCATAAATAACTATATCTATTAGAGAATATCCTACTCTAATTAACTCAAATATTTTAGAAGTATAGTAGTACACATATTAAACTTGACCCATTATAAACCATGACATTTTTACTAGGATGATAATCAATGTAAGATTGTATAAAGAGTGCATATAAATATGAGCCATCATCAACAATCTCATGCTCTCTATATTGTGTGTGTCCTGTGTATGGGTATTATAATATGTTGGTGGTGGATGTGCTTGATATTATAATGAACACCCAATGTGCTTTCTATCAAATTAGTTGTATGTTTTTTGAATGGATCCAATAATATTTTCATTATTTTTAATTATTTTGGATGTGATTTTACTATCTCTGTAGGAGTTCTCACATCAATGATATTAGCATCTATCAAATCTTGTATCTTTTGTTGTAAACTGATGCATCTATTTATTGTATGTCTTGGTGCCCTATGATAGTTGAAAGATACATAGACATCTTAAGTCCTTAGAATAGGTCTAGTCACATCAATCTCTTTAATGGGAGGGAGAGATATGACATTACATTCCAAGATTTATTGGAGAACACATGTTGGTGGTTTTGGAAGAGTTGTAAAGGGTATCTTTATAAGATTTGATAAAACCAAGTGAGGAACTGGATCTAAGCCAGTATTAATTGTTTTATTTTGATCATTCTTGTTTTTAGTGTGCCTAACCTTATATTTGTGATTATTGTAACTCTTATTAGTTATATCTGATCCATTTGTGTACTTTAACTTCCCCATGGAGAGAAGCTTGACTTCCCTTTCTTTCAATGTATGATGTAGATCTATAAATAATTTAAACTTCTTGAATAATACAAATTCATGTAATTATAGTAATAAACTATTATTGAATATGTCTTGGAGTTCTCTATCTACTATGGGTATAGTCATATTCTCTAATATAGTTTTATATCATAATACATATTCAAATATTAGTGCATTGAAATTTTTATTTAGTTGCACAACTTGAGCACAAGAAACCTTGTTAGTGATGTTGATTGAAAATTTTGCAAAAAACATATTTGCCAGTGGATTAATTGTTGTGATGGATTGATTAGGTCAAAATCCAATAATTAGACACATTGTCCAAACATGATATGTGAAAATCACATCAATGATGTTCTAGGTCACCCTCACCATCATAGAAAGTAAGTTTGGGTTCTGTAAATTTGGATGACAAAGGATTTTCCACTATATGTTATGCCAATGGTGTACACAGGAGAACATGGGAGTATAAAAGATGTGATGGTATAGTGGTATCCTACTCACGATGTAACACCTTGGCCTACTGAGAATGGATCTCATTTACAATGGATTGTACATTAGGAAAGGAGGAATGCATACTAGTCATAGGAGGTGTTACCATTATTGAAGGTTAATGAGTTATAATAGGTTGTTGTATAAGTGTTATCCCCATAGTAGGTGTAACAATATTAACATTTTAGGGGTTAGAAGATTGGCCAAATGATGGGTTTTTCATTTCCATTATATCTTAAAAAATATGTGCATGACCATGGGGTTATTCTTAAATTCTATCTCTAAAACTCTATAATACCTCATCTTTATTGATTATAATATCATCTATATCAAGGGGGAGTGAGTCTCGAGTCCCATCTTATGTATCATTATTATCTTAGTTGTATTGGTCATGTTTATATGTATTATCATTCAAATACACATAATTAGTTTTTGAAAGATTAACTAAAGGAGTTGTAACTAGTGTTTTGTCCATGGTATAAACTCCAAGGGAAGGTATCTGGATATGATTTGTAGGAATGCCACTAAGCCTAATAGTTCTTTTTAAATTAAGAGATATAACTTTTTTATATTGAATATAGCAAACAAAGTTAAATAGGGATGATAAATTAAAATATATAAAATATAAGAATCCTAACATAACCAATTGAAACAAGAAGAAAAATATGAATAACATATAGGGATAGGGTTTTGGGAAGTATTCAAAATATGTTGGATTCACCAAATGATTTAAATTTTTAGGGATTATGGAATATAAAACCCTAAGATGTTAAAGTGATGGAATAATAAATCAAGGAGTAAATATGTCAGTAAATATAGCCATTGCTTTGTGAAGTAACTGATTTATTTGATTATTTTATAAATATCAGAGACCTAAAAAATGAAGTACTTAGCTAGAAACTAATTGAGATGGATGACTGATCAGTTGAAACATGGGATAAGAACTATGTAGAGTATCATGAATAAGAATCTAGAGTAAAAAATAGTCTTAGATAGAAACATGATCCTTTGGATATTAACACACTGTGATAGTGTCCTTAGGAGTGTGCTAGTGCCTCTTGCAATAGGGGTAGTGAACTTCTAGTTATACATTCAAATACACTTGAGATACCTGTGCATATGTAGATGAATGTTGGTTCACTACTTATAACCTATTTTGACTAATTTATATGCAAAACCCTAGGCCTTCATGTTTATTATGGTATTTTAGAAACATAATTTGAAAATAATGGTGTGTGTAGGGTAGGCTGGACATGATTTCAATACCCCATGTGTTGAGCATTGCCTACATACCAATACTCTAAGGAGGGATCAAGCCAGATGTAATTTTCCCACCTAACTCTTTTGTGTAATTTTAAGTGAATGCTAGTATGAGTGTCACTTTGAGTGCATTAAGTATTACTTGATACTAAAAATCTAAGTATTTTGAACTTTGTTCTACTATAGATTTTTTTATGTAGAATGAGGGTAGAATAGGGATCAATAATCTTAATTTGCATAATTTTCCCTGAGTTTTTTAAGAGTATTTGCATATAATTTCCATCTATCTAACAAGTGAATGATAGTGTTATATATTTATAATTTTGGTGTTCATAAAGATGTTAAATAGATCTATGTCAACCCTAAATTACATTTGGGGATAGAAAGATATATGTTCGATGAATAAGGAGCAAAGGGACACTAGTGCAATCCCTAGGTCAATAGCACAATGCATTAGTGTCCAAAGGGTTATGATACTATCCAGGTAGTATAATATGGTTATCAAATGGATTTGGTGCCTAGGGGATGTATTAGTGTTACTCTTGGTAAGTTTGGGAGTGGGTTAGAGTTGAATGAAATCTAGAATATGATCAAAAGGGGCCGTAAAAAATGTCTAGGGCTAAGCTAAGGCAAGGTGGTCTCAAGTGACACTCATTGTACTAAAATGACAATTTAGATGACTAAACAAACCCTTTAGAGAATTAACTCACATTAAATCACTTAGGTTGAACATTAGGATACATTTCATTTGAAAATTAGATGACTTTAGGGTACTAGGCACTTACATCAAATTAGGACACTTGCATTAACATAGGTACTTGTACATGATGCTAGTGTCTAGGGAATAAGATAGTAGGTGAGGCTCAAAAATTTCAAAGTTATAAGATAAGTAGGTTTTAAGCATACTGGGAAAGATAAAATGTATGAGTCATCAACATAAGACTAATTTAACCAAAAACTAGGCCAAGGGGCACAAGATAAATCAGGTGTGAAACTTTAAAAAGTGGGAAAGGCCCAAAATTGAGAGGAACAACCAAGGTATGAGTTTTCCAAGTGGACAAGATTGAAGTTATATGTAATCCAAAAATATCATCGATAATTTAATCTATTTGAAATAAGGTTCATATACCATGCTAAAAAATTGTCAACATATTATTTTGTTATAATTCAAGTCGATAATACACTTAAGGGGGTTAATATATAGCCAATGCACTTTATGTTTTTCAATAAGAGTCAAGAAACTAATTTATCTTAAATTAATTTGAAGATTAAAATTGTAACTGACACATCAACAAAACCAATTGACAATTTCATGGTTCAATTCAAATTTTGAAAAACACAATAATGATCAATATCACTTATTGTAGAAAATCAAATAATTTAAAAATTATACTACAAATTTTTTGAAATAATTAAGAAATTTTATATGTTAGGGTTTGTATGTCTATGTTACCTTGCTATGTTCATTGTTTTTCCTTGTTACCATAACACTTTTATGGGACTCTCAAGTCTAAGTGAACATTTGTTTTAATTAAAATATATATCTTTAAAGGCTCCTCAACCATTTTTTCTCAACTATTATTTCAAACAATTTTTAGGATGGCATCAAAATGATCTTGAAAATTCATCCCAAATTTATACAATGATGTATAGATTCTCACAATCTTCCTTAGCCTAATGTGTGTTTGAATATAGATGTTATTGATAGTGTTTATAAGTGGTATGAAAATAGTTTATTTATTTCTTATTATGTTGGACATTTATCCTATGTTGAATCCCTTAATTCATGGATTTTTTTCACTGGGAACCGCTAAGTTTTAAAATCAATCGTATCTATAACTTCACAAAGTGGCTTTTTTATGTCTTTATTAACATAACATTCTCAAGTCCAAGCCCTTCTTTTTGGGTTATGTTATTGGTTCTTGAGGAATACCCTTGTTATTGTGTGCCCTTGGAATCATAATTTCAAAGTCTCTAAACAAACCTTCCTTAAGGTGTATGTCTAGGTTGAGCTTTCAAGTCTTATAATTCATTTATGGGTATTTCATGATGAGATTATTAAATCTAAAGGATGGGTTATTTGTCAAGAAGTAGATAATATTTATTTTTCATGCCCCAATAAGTGTGTTTGTGTCAAGGTTGATTTTACTAAGGATGTTAAAAATTCCATTGCCAATCAAATAAAGACAAATAAAGTCCATTGACTAAGGATATTTATTTATTTTACTAAAAGGAGGCAAAAGTTTATCCATTGCATTGTTTGGTGTTATGTAATTCTATGTTGGTCAAATCCTAATTGATATTTTGGGAAAAGTAACAAACAAATTTCTTAGAAAGGTCCTCAAAAGGAAAGATAGATCCTTTGAGGAGGCATGGAAATAATTTGAGGTCTTGACCCCTAAGACTTCATGGAAATAGTCATAATATGTACTCATTATTATAATTAACATTTGCATGTACATGATAGAAGTCCTTAAGGTGCTCCCTAGGATCGGCCTTGGATTTGTATTTATCAAATTCATGGAAGTTTAAAATACTTATGGAAAGGGGTTTTCATGGTAGTTATATCATATGGGTAAGAACAAATTTCTTCAAACTTATATTATTTTTCTAGGAAAATGTGTCATTCTCTAAGCCTTGAACTTTATATTTCATATTTTTAAAATTTTGGGTAAATTGTAGCAATAATTGATTCATTTAGCTTGAAAATGTTGATAATTTTTCACCTATGAATGGGTTTGGGTTGGTGTACTTTTGTGAAAATTATTAAAGTGGTGGATTGTTATTGAAGTGGTCTAGAGGTAGGTTTGGAAATTTATCACGTTTTGGATGTGCAATGTTAATTGGATTAGTTGGATTAGTGGAATGTTTAAATTTGTTGGGTTAGGATCAATGTTGTAATTAAAATATTGATGGTTTGGGTGAGCATTAAAGTTAGGGTTTATTTTATTAAATTTTGGCTAGGATTGGCTTAAGGTGGTTGGGTTAAGGTTAGTGTTAAATTTGATGCCATTTGGGTTAGGGTTGGTGTTAAAGGTGAATTTGGTTGGGTTAGGATGTGGATTATTGTTAAACATATTGTGATTTTTGGTTCAGATAAAATCCTATAAGAGAATGAGAAAACTAATTTTGTGAACCTCTTAAGTTACCATTTGGATTTGGATTGGTGGACATACTTAAATTAATACCCAAGCTTGAATTTGATAAATGTTCAGTTGATTTTTGAGGTAGAATAATTATTCAAGATTAAATTATGATTTGGATTGATGATGTTGTTTATTTATGAGCCATGAAGACTCATGTTTGAATTGATTGGTGTTGTAGAATAATTATCCAAGGTCAAAACATCACATGGATAGATGATTTTTTAATTGGTGAGCCATAAATTCTTAGACTTACATTGATTTATGAACTTGAATGAATATTGAAACTCATATTGGATTGATTATAGGTAGGTAAACATGAATAAATATTCAAATTTACATTTGATTGATCAATAGGTGAGATTGAATACAAATTCAAACTCAGATTCAAATTTAATTGATGGTTGATTTATTATTTATTAGCATGTATATAATTAATACATTTGTGTAAAGTGGAGGGAATGGTTCAAAGATGCTATATAACCTACCCAATAACATATAAAATTTGTTAGCACTAGGTATGACTAAGAATCTGGTAGCCACATATATAGGCTCAACCTAAAATGGAAGTAAGATCTCCCCAATGGATCTCTATACATGTCCACTAAAGCCAAAAATAATGGTATCTATCAAATAATATCACACTCAAAATAACTCAAATGTTGTATAAGTATTATAGTGCACATATTAAGATTTACCGATTATCAACCATGGCAGTTTGAATAAGATGATAATCAATGTAATATTGTATAAAGAGTGCATATAAATTTGATCCATCATCAACAATCTCATTCTCTAAAAAAGTGATGAGAGGCATTAAACACTCCAATAATATTATCTATATGGTGTGTTATATGTGTATGAGTATTATAATATGTTGGTAGTGAATGCACCTGATATGTATAATGAACACTCAAAGTTCCTGCTATCTAATTATCTATATGTTTTAGGAATGGGTCTGAGAATATTTTCATTATATTTATTTCTTTTGGTTTTGCTTCTATTATCTCTATAGGCTTGCTCACATCAAGGATATTATAATCTATCAAATCTTGTATCGTATGTTATAAACTGATACATATATTTATAGTATGTCCTAGTGCCTTATGATAGTTGAAAAATACATAGACATTTTAATTTATTATAATAGGTGTAGTCACATCAGTCTCTTTGATGGCAGGGAGAGATATGACATTTCATTCTAAGAGTTTTTGGAGAACACATATTGGTGGTTTTGGAAGAGTTGTAAAGGGTATCCTTGGAAGTTGATAAAACCAAGTGAGGCATTGGCTCTAAGGTTGTACTAATTATTTTAGTTTGATCATTATTGCTTTCAATGGGTCTAACCTTATATTTGCAATTATTGTAACTCTTATTAGTTAAATCTGACCCATTTTTGCACTTTAACATGCCCATGGAGAGAAGCTTGACTTCCCTTTCTTTCAATGTATGTCATAGATATGTAAATGATGGAAACTTCTTGAATAATATAGCTTCATGTAGTTATATTAATAAACTCTTCTTGCATATGTCTTAGAGTTCTCTATCTACCATGGGGCTAGTCATATTTGTTAATATAGTTTTATATCACAATACATATTCAACTATTAGTGCATTGAACTTTTTATTTAGTTTCACAACTTGAGCACAAGAAACCTTGTCAGTGATGTTGATTGAAAATTGTGCAAAAAACATATTTACCAGTGGATTGATTGTTGTGATGGATTGACTAGGTCAAAAGCCAATAGTTAGACACATTGTCCAAGCATGATATGTGAAAAGCACATCAATGATTCTATAGGTCACCCTTACCATCATAGAAAGTAAGTTTGGGTGCCATAAATTTGGATGACAAAGGATTTTCCACTATATGTTATGCTAATGGTGTACACAGGAGAACATGGGAGTCTAAAAGATGTGATGGTCTAGTGGTCTCCTGCTCAAGATGTAATACCTTGGCTTGCAGAGAAAGGATCTTAGGCATAATGGATCATACATTAGGAGAGGATGAATGCATACAAGCCATAAGAGGTGTTGAAATTATTGAAGGTTAAGGAGTTAGAATAGGTTGTTGTATTATTTGAGTTATCTCCATATTAGGTGTAAAAATATTAGCATTTTATGGGTTAAAAGATTGACTAAGTGATGGGTTATTTATTTCCAATATAATTTGAAAATTATTTGCATGAACATGGGGTTACTCCCAAATTATATCTTTGAATTTCTATAATACCTCATCTTTATTGATAATAATATCATCTGCATTGAGGGGGGAGTGTGTCATGAGTCCCATCTTATGTATCATTATTATCTTGGTTGTATTGCTCATGTTTGTATGTATTATCATTGAAATACTCATAATCAAGTTTTGAAATATTAACTAAAGGAGTTTTAACTAGTGTTTTTTCCATGGTATAAGCTCGAAGGGAAGAATCTAGGTATGCCCAATAGGAATGCCACTAAGCATAACAATTCTTATTAAATAAAGAGATATAACTATTTTAGATGGAATATAGAATATAAAGTGAAATAGGGATACTAAAATATAATAGACAAAATATGAGAATCCTAATATAAACAATAAAAATAGGAAGGAAAACC
Organism: Torreya grandis; assembly: GCA_037957365.1. Lineage (NCBI taxonomy): Eukaryota > Viridiplantae > Streptophyta > Pinopsida > Cupressales > Taxaceae > Torreya > Torreya grandis. The sequence continues at coordinate 588,708 of JARHVA010000081.1, read as the reverse complement.
TTAACAAAATATAGGGATAGGGTTTTGGGAAATATTCAAAGTTTGTTGGGTTCACCAAATTGTTTAAATTTTTAAGGGTTATGGAATGTAAAACCCCAAGATGTTAAAGTGATGGAATGATAAACTAGGGAATAAATATATCAGTAAATATAGCAATTGATTTGTGAATTAATTGATTTATTTGATTTTTCTATAAATATTAATGACCTAAAAAAATAAGTACTTAGCTAGAAACTAACTAAGATGGATGAGTGATAGGTTGAAACATGGGACAAGAACTATGTAGAGTATCACGAACAAGAATCCAGAGTCAAAAACTTTCTCATATAGAAACATGATCCTTTAGATATTAACACACTATGATATTGTTCTCACGAGTGTGGTAGTGCCCTCTTGAAATAGGGACATTGAACTTCTGGGTATACATTTAGCTACACTTGAGATACCTGTGCCTATGTAGATTAATGTTGGTTCACTACCTATTACCTATTTTGAATGATTTATATGAAAAACCTTAGGCCTCCATCTTCATTAGGGTATTTTAGAAACACAATTTGAAAACTATGGTGTTTTTAGGGTAGGATGAACATGACCTCCATATCCCTTATGTTGAGCATTGCCTACATACCAATACTCTAAGGAATGATTAAGTTAGATGTAATTCACATGCCTAGCTATTTAGTGCAAGTTTAAGTGAATGCTGGTATGAGTGTTACTATGAGTGCCTTAAGTGTGACTTAATACTAAAAATCTAAGTATTTTTAACATTGGGATTCTGTATATGGTTATATACAGAAGTATCATATAATAGGGATCAATAATATTGATTTGCATAAATATTCATGAGTTTGTTTAAGAGTATTTGCATCTAATTTCCATCTATCTAATATATGAATGAAAGTGTTATATATTTAGAATTTTGGTGTTCATCAATATGTTTAATAGATATAAGTCAACCCTAAATTACATTAGGGATAGAAAGATATATGTTGGAGGAGTAAGGAGCAAAGGGACACTAGCGCAATCCCTAGGTCACTAGCATGGTACATTAGTGTCCAAAGGGTTGTGCTACTATCCAAGTGGTAGAATATGATTATAAAAGGGCTTAAGTGCCTAGGGGATGGATTAATGATACTTTTGGTAGGTCTGAGAATGGGGTAGAGCTGAATTAAATCTAGAATAGGATCAAAAGAAGCCATAAAATAGGTCTAGGGCTAAGATAAGGCAAGGTGGTCTCAAGTGACACTAATTGCACTAAAATGACATTTTAGATGACTAAATTAACCCTTTGGAGAAGTAACTCAGATTAAATCACTTAGGTCAACCATTAGGATACATTTAATTTGTAAATTAGATGACTTTAGGGAACTAGACACTTACATCAAATTAGGACACCTGCATTGACATAGGTGCCTATCCAAGATGCTAGTGTCTAAGGAATAAGAAAGTAGGTAGGGCTCAAAACTTTTATAGGTATAAAATGAGTAAGTTTTAAGTATTTTGGATAAGATAACATTTATGAGTCATCAACATAAGATTGATTGGACCAAAATATAGGCCAAAGGGCACAATATAAATCAGATGTGAAACTTTAAAAAATAGGAAAGGTCCAAAATTGAGATGAAAAACCAAGTTCTGACTTTTCCATTTATATAAGATTGAATTTATATATAACCCACAAATATCATTGACAATTTAATCCATTTGAAATAAGGCTCATATACCATGCTATAAAATTGTCAACATATTATTTTCTTATAATTCAAATCAAGAATACACTCTTGGGGGTTAATATATAGCCAATGAACTTTACTTTTTTCAATAAGAGTAAAAAAACCTAATGTATCTTAAATCAATTTGAAGATTGAAATTTTAATTGACACCTAAACAACACCAATAGACCATTTGATGGTTCAATTCAAATTTTTAAAAACATAATACTTATTAATATCACTTATTGTAGAAAATCAAATAATTTCAAAATTATACTACAAAATTTTTGAAAAAATTAACAAATATGATTTGTTAAGGTTTGTATGTCTATGTTGCCTTACTATGTTTGTTGTTTTGCCTTATTACCATAAATATTTTATGGGACTATCAAGTCTAAGTGAACATTTGTTTTAATTAAAAAAATATATCTTTAAAGGCTCTTCAACCATTTTTTCTCAACTATTGTTTCAAACAGTGGTAAGGATGGCCTCAAAATTATCTTGAAAATTCATCCCAAATTTATACAATGATGTATAGATTCTCACAATCTTCCTCAGCCTAATATGTGTTTGAATGTAGATGTTATTAATAGTGTTTATAAGTGGTATGAAAATAATTTATTTATTTATTATTATGTTGGATGTATATCCTCTGATGAATACCTTAATTCATGGATTTATCATCACTGGGAACCCCTAAGTTTTCAAATCAATGGTATCTATAGCTTCACAAAGTGGTTTTTCATATTTCTATTTAAATAACATTCTCAAATCCAAGCCCTTATTTCTAAGTTAAGTTGTTGGTTCTTGAGGAATACCATTATTATTATGTCCCCTTGGAATCATAATTTCAAAGTCTCTAAAAAAACCTTCCTCAAGGTGTATGTTTGGGTTGAGTTTCCAAGTCTTATAATTCATTTATGGGTATTTCTTGATGAGATTAGTAAATCCATAGGATGGGTTTTTTGTCAAGAAGTATATAATATTTATTTTATATTCCCCAATATGTGTGTTTGTCTCAAGGTTGATTTGACTAAGGATGTGAAAAATTCCATTGCCAATTAACTAAAGATAAATAAAGTCCATTGACTAAGGATATTTATTTATTTTGCAAGAAAGAGGCACAATTTTCTCCATTACATTGTTTGGTGTTGTGTAATTTTATGTTGTTCAAATCCTTTTTGATATTGTAGGAAAAGTAACAAACAAATTTCTTAAAAAGGTCCTCAAAAGAAAAGATAGATCCTTTGAGGAGGCATGAAAATAATTTGAGGGCTTGACCCCAAGACTTCGTGGAAATAATCATACTATGTACTCATTATTATAAGTAACATTCACATGTACATGATAAAAGTCCTTAAGGTTTTCCATAGGATCACTCTCGGCTTTGTATTTATCAAATTTATGGAAGTTAAAAATACTAAGATAAAGGGGTTTTCATGGTAGTTAAATCATATGGGTATGAACAAATTTCTTCAAAATTATATTATTTTTCTAGGAAAATGTGTCATCCTCTAAGCCTTAAAATTTATATTTCATATTTTTAAACTTTTGGGTAAATTGTAGCAATAATTTATTCATTTGGTTTCAAAACATTAATAGGTTTTCACCTATGAATGGGTTTTGGTTGGTGTAGGTTTGTGAAAATTAGTAAAGTGGTAGATTGTTATTAAAGTGGTTAGAAGGTATATTTGGAAAGTTATGACATTGTGGATGTGTGAAGTGGTTTGGATTTTTTGGATTAGTGGAATGTTAAAATGTGTTTGGTTAGGATTGGTATTGTAATTAAAATATTTATGGTTTGGGTGAGCATTAAAGTTAGGGTTTATTTGAGTAAATTTTGGCTAGGATTCGCTTAGGCTGGTTGGGTTAAGGTTAGTGTTAGAGTTAAGGCCATTTAGGTTAGGTTTGGTGTTAAAGATGAAGTTGGTTGGGTTGGGATGTGGATTATTGTTAAACGTAATGTGATGTTTGGTTTAAATTAAATCCTATAAGAGAATGAGAAAACTAATTTCGTGAACCTTCTAAGTTACCATTTGGATTTGGATTGGTGGGCATATTTGAAGTAATACCTAATCTTAGATTTGATAGATGCTCAATTCATTTGTGAGATAGAATAGTTATTTAAAATTAAATTATGATTTAGATTGATGATGTTGTTGAGTTATGAGTTGTGAAGACTCGTATTTGAATTGATTGGTGATGCAGAATAATTATCCAAGCATAGATCATGACTTGGATAGATGACATTTTCTATTGGTGAGCCTTAAATATTTATATTTATATTGATTTATGAAGTTTAAAGAATATTGAAACTCATATTGGATTTATTATAGGTATGTAAACTTGAATAAATGTTCAAATTTTGATTTGAATGATCGATAGTTGAGGTTGAATACACATTCAAACCCAGATTTAGATTTATTCGATAGTTGATTTATTATTGATTAGCATGTATATACTTAAAACATTTGTGTACGATGGAGGGAATGGCTTGAAGATACTATATAAAATCCTTGACCAATAACATATAAAATTTGTCAGCACTAGGTATGACTAAGAATCTGGTAGCCACATATATAGGCTCAACCTGTAATGGAAGTAATATCTCCCCAATGGATATCTATACATGTCCACTAAAGCCACAAATAATTGTATCTATCAGATAATATCCTATTCAAAATAACTCAAATGTTTATTAAGTATTGTAGTGCACATATTAAGCTTGACCCATTATCAATCATGACAGTTTGAATAAGATGATAACCAATGTAATCTTGTATAAAGAGTGCATATAAGTTTGAGCCATCATAAAAAATATCATGCTCTAAGAAAGTGATGTGAGGTATGAAACAATACAATAATATTATATATATGGTGTGTGTCACGTGTATGAATATTATAATATGTTGGTAGTAGATGTGCTTGATATGTATAATGAACACTCAAAGTGCCTTCTATCTAATTATCTATATGTTTTAGGAATGGGTCTGAGAATATTTTCATTGTATTTATTTCTTTTGGTTGTGATTTTATTATCTCTATAGGATTGCTCACAAAAAGGATATTATAATCTAACAAATCTTGTATCTTATGTTATAAATTGATGCATCTATTTATAGTATGTCTTAGTGCACTATGATAGTTGAAAAATACATAGACATTTTAATTTCCTATAATAGGTCTAGTCACATCAATCTCTTTCATAGTAGGGAGAGACATGACATTTCATTCTAAGAGTTTTTGGAGAATACATATTGGTAGTTTTGGAAGAGTTGTAAAGGGTATCCTTGGAAGAGTTGATAAAACCAAGTGAGGCATTGGCTCTAAGGATGTATTAATTATTTCATTTTGATCATTCTTGTTTTCAATGGGCCTAAACTTATATGTTGGATTATTGTAAATCTTATTAGTTAAATCTGGTCTATTTTTGTACTTTAACATGCCCTTGGAGAGAAGCATGACTTCCATTTATTTCAATGTATGGTATAGATATGTAAATGATGGAAACTTCTTTAAAAATATAGCTTCATGTAATTATAGTAACAAAATATTCTTTAATATGTCTTGGAGTTCTCTATCTACCATGGGGCTAGTCATATTTACTAATATAGTTTTATATCAAAATACATAATCAACTCTTATTGCATTGCATTTTCTATTTAGTTGCACAAATTAAGCACAAGAAAACTTGTCAGTGATGTTGATTGAAAATTGTGGACAAAACATATTTTCAAGTGGACTAAATGTTGTGATGGATTGATTAGGTCAAAAGCCCATAATTGGACACATAGTTCAAACATGCTATGTGAAAAGCATGTAGATGATGCTCTAGGTCACCCTTACGATCATAGAAAGTAAGTTTGGGTTCCATAAATTTGAGTGATAAAGGATTTTCCACTATATGTTATGCCAATGGTGTACGTAGGAGAACATGGGAGTCTAAAATATATGATGGTCTAGTGGTATCCTACTCAAGATGTAACACCTTGGCATGTAGAGAATGGATCTCATGCATAATGGATCTTACATTAGGAGAGGAGTAATGCATACTAGCCATAAGAGGTGTTGCAATTATTGAAGGTTAATGAGTTAGAATAGATTATTGTAGAATTTAAGTTATTTCTATATTAGGTGTAACAATATTAGTGTTTTAGGGGTTAGAATATTGACCAAGTAATGTGTTATTTATTTCCATTATAACTTGAAAATTATGTGCATCATCATGGGGTTGTATCCAAATTATATCTCTGAAATTCTATAATACCTCATCGTTATTGATTATCATATCATCTGTATCAAAGGGGGAGTGTGTCTCGAGTCCCATCTTATGTATCATTATTATTTTGGTTGTATTTCTCATGTTTGTATGTGTTATCATTAAAATCCATAAAATCAAGTTTCAAATGATTAACTAAAGGAGTTTTAAGTAGTGTTTATTCCATGGTATAAGCTTGAAGGGAATGAATTTGGATATGACCAATAGGAATGCCACTAAGCCTAACAATTCTTCTTAAATAAAGAGATATAACTTTTTTAGATGGCATATATCAAACAAAGTGAAATATGGCTAATAAAATAGAATATATAAAAATGATAGTCCTAACATAACCAATAAAAATAGGAAGAAAAACCCTAATAAAATCTAGGGATAGGGTCTTGGGAAGTATTCAAGGTTTGTTGGGTTCACCAAATGATTTAACTTTTTATGGATTTTAGAATGTAAAACCCTAAGATGTTAAAGTGATGGAATAATAAACTAGGGAATAAATATATCAATAAATATAGCCATTTATTTGTGAATTAATTGATTTATTTGATTATTCTATAAATAGCAATAACCTAAAAAAAGAAGTACTTAGCTGGAAATTAAGGAAGATGGATGAGTGATATGTTGAAACATGAGACAAAAATTATGTAGAGTATCATGAACAAGAATTCAAAGTCAAAAACATTCTTAGATATAAACATGATCCTCTGCATATTAACACACTATGATAGTTTTCTCACGAGTTTAGTAGTGCCCTCTTGAAATAGGGACATTGAACTTCTGGGTATACATTTAGCTACACTTGAGATACCTATGCCTATGTAGATGAACGTTGGTTCACTACCTATAACCTATTTTGAATTATTTATATGCGAAACCCTAGGCATCCATTTTTATTACGGTATTTTAGAAAGACAATTAGAAAATAATGGTGTTGGTAGGGTAGGCTAGACATGACCTCAATATCCCATATATTGAGCATTGCCTACATACCAATACTCTAAGGAGGGATCAATTCATCTATCTAACTATTTGTTGCAAGATTAATTGAATGATAGTATGAGTGTCACTTTGAGTGCTTTAAGTGTGACTTAATACTAAAAATATAAGTATTTTTAACTTTGGGCTTCTGTAGATGGTTATATGCAGAAGTAGCATATAATAGGGATCAATAATATTGATATACATAAATGTTCCTAAGTTTGTTTAAGATTATTTGCATGTAATTTCCATCTATCTAATAAATGAATAAAAGTGTTATATATTTAGAATTCTAGTGTTCATCAATATGTTAAAAAGATATATGTTGAACCTAAATTAGGTTGGGGATAGAAAGATATATGTTGGAGGGGTAAGCATCAACGAGACACTAGCGTAATCCCTAGGTCACTAGCACAGTGCATTAGTGTGCAAAGGGTTATGATATTATCCAAGTGGTATAATTGTCAGGAGAACCTACAACAATCAATATGCTCTGATACCAACTGTTAGGAACCCCTTATCCAACAGAAGCACAATTGATTACTTTCTTATAAGCAATTAAACATGAAATTATACCAGAATGATAAAGTAACTATAAACTTGAGACATCAAAGAATTTGAGAGACAATACACACTCTTTGTATTAAATATTACTAGAATAAAATACAATAAGGAAGATGCCACTTCTTCCTCCACCTCAAAGGCTTGCCACCCTCAAGACCTTCTTCCCTCTCTCTCTTACTCAACACAACAACTCTAAACCCTGAGTTATTATCCCTCCTTGAATGCTTCAACTGATCTCCTTGACCTTACACCTGTAGATCTCCTTGACCTTGCTTGCTTCAATGCTTTTACTTGCCTTCTTGATAATTACAATACATGCCTTATGGGTCTTTAAATAGGATCCCATGCTTACAAAAATAGAACTCTAGTTATAATAATTAGACATGCAGCTTGTGACTATAATTAGTCATTTGACATGCAAACACTCGCTTCACTTAACTGACTATTCATCAACAACAGTTCTGAAAATACATAGGCGATCGACGTCGGTCCCTACTTGTCTGGTGCTGCCGATGTCGGCTAACTATCTGTCATCGCCGATCTCCTTCTCCACTGCATCTGACCGACATCGGTCATGCTACCGATGCTGGTGCTTCTAGTTCTTCAACATCCTCTTCTTGTGTCTGCAAACAGTTGAAGCTTTTAGCTCCACACCTTAACAATCTCCCACTTGGAGATAAATAGCTAAAACTTGTACCTATACCTGTACACCATCTATTTTGTTCCTTAGGCTCTGTATCCCTCTTCAATGTCACTCTTGAAGACCAACCACCACGCAAACCTATGATGCAATACCTGTCTCTTATGCCACAAGAATTTTGCTACTCCCAAATTCTCCATGACATACTTCTGAACCAACTCTACCCTTTGCTCAGAAAACTCCCTGTATATGAAACCTTACAACAAGTAACACAATATAGTAACAGAATAATGTAGCTAATATTATCCAACCTGGTAAAGATAAAATACAATGGTCAAACCTCCATTGTTCTGCAGCCTACTCAAGACCATATACCATAGCCTTCTGTCTCATGTGTCCATCCACTCTCTTCTCTAAAATGGGAATCCATCCCTCTATCTAGTGATTTCTTCCAGCTGACAACTCTACCAGCAAATACCTATTTGGTTATTCTCTAAGGACTCACACTCCTCATCCATGCCAAGCTCCCACTGTTTCTAGATTCTACTTGCATTGCTTCTTCCATCTTCCTAGTTCATGATGATCAGTAAGCAATATAAAGAAGGTGAAAAATGAATATGAGGTTCACATACCTTTTCTGACCTTCACATGGGTGTTTGAGACTTATAGATCCACCCAACATCCGTTTCAGTGACCGATCTCAGCCATCTCCCAGTCTGCTCCCGATCGATGTCGATTCCCTGCACTGACCCTGACTATCGACGTCGTTTCCTTGGCCAACACCGGCATCCCTTCTGTCGACGTCGGTCCTTATGACTGATGTCAGACTTCTCTTGCCCGACCTATCGACCCTGCTGGTCTGCACATGACCGATGTCGGTATCTAGCCGATCGACGTCGGTCCCAAGTGATCGACATCTGTGTCTGTGTGTTCCTGTAAGTGATGAAATTTTCATCCACGAGCTCTTCTTGGATCAAACTTGCTGCCCTGCTCAGATTTATTTAGCCCCTGTGACTGATCTCTATCTTTCATCTCCTCCATAAACACCAAGGCTTCTTTATTCCTATCAAAAGCATCAAATTTCTTTTTTCTGCAATGAACTCTATCTATGCTTTCTGAATTTGAACACATACCTTTTGAATCAAGAACTTCCATTCCCTTCCTATTCATGTGACCAAGCCTATTAGGCCACATCTTCGAATCTACACCAGAAGTAGAATCAATAATACAAGTAGACAGATAAAGAGTATCTACTTTCTTACCTCTTGCTAGAACAAGTGTTCCCTTGGTAACCTTCCAAGAATCTACTGTGAGGGTTATTGTGCATCCCTCATCTCCCAACCTTCCTATAGAAATTAGACTCTGCTTCAGAATTGAAACATGCATGACCTCTTTCAACACCCATGTGTTGTCAATCTACAATCTCAGCTGCACTTTCCCTTTGCCAACTATCTGACAAGGCATACCATCCCCTAAATAGAGCACTCCAAAGTCTCCCTGTTCATACTCATAGAACAAATCTCTATTTGGGGATGCATGAAAAGATGAACCAGAATCTAAAATCCATGATCCTACCTGACTATCCAAAGAAAGTATGAGAGCGTCCTGTATCACAATATTTGCATCCTTTGCTTCTTCCATACCTGCATGTTGATTCTCTTTATCTCTCAACCAACACTCCTTCTTTGTATGTCCTTTCTTTCCACAAAACTAGCAGGTAATACCTTTGGACTCGGATCTCTTTCTCGACCTTGATTTCCCTTGCTCAATCTTCTCCCTTTTCCTTCCCCTGCTTTATGCACTTAGAGCATTCCCTGATGATTCACCTGTGCTTCTCTTGTGTATTTCTTCATTCAAGATCACACTCACAACATCATCACCTTTTAAGATTTTAGAGGCAGATGCAGAATTACTCACTGCCATAACCAAACCGTCCCAACTTTCAAGCAAAGAACATAAAATCAAGAGAGCCTTTACCTCATCATCAAAAATAATATTGACTGAAGCTAGTTGGTTTACCAAACCATGGAAATCACTGAGATGAGTATGTATCGATCCACCTTCCTGCATTTGCAAAGTAAATAGCTGCTTCATAAGATATACCTTATTAGAAGCCGAGGGCTTTTCGTATAAATTTGCCAAGGACTTTATCAACTCTTCCGTTGTCTTACACTTTGATAAGCTAGAAATCACAAACAATGCAAGGCTCAACCTTATGGAACCAAGAGCCTTCTGATCAAGAACACTCCATTCTTCATCCTTCATATCTGTGGGCTTGCATGCAACTCCACCCAACGGTAAGTACAAATCCTTTTGATACAGATAGTCCTCAATCTGCATCCTCCAATGTTGATAATTCTTGCCGTTAAACTTCTCTATTCGTAGCTTACTTTCTTCTACCATTGCTAAACTCCCACTCAATTAGAAAACCCTATGAATGACCTATAATCAAAAAACAATACCCTGCTTCCTGCAAACCATAGCTCTGATACCGCTTGTTAAAAGAACCTACAACAATTCAATATGCTCTGATACCAACTTTTAGGAACCCCTTATCCAACGGAAGCACAATTGATTACTTTCTTATAAGCAATTAAACACAAAATTATACCAGAATGATAAAGTAACTAGAAACTTGAGACAACAAAGAATTTGAGAGACAATACACACTCTTTGTATTAAATATTACTAGAATAAAATACAATAAGGAAGATGCCACTTCTTCCTCCACCTCAAAGGCTTGCCACACCTCAAGACCTTCTTCCCTCTCTCTCTTGCTCAACACAAAAACTCTAAACCCTAAGTTATTATCCCTCCTTGAATGCTTCAGCTGATCTCTTTGACCTTACACCTGTAGATCTCCTTGACCTTGCTTGCTTCAATGCTTTTACTTGCCTTCTTGATAATTACAATACATGCCTATGGGTCTTTAAATAGGATCCCATGCTTACAAAAATAGAACTCTAGTTACAATAATTAGACATGTAGCTCATGACTATAATTAGTCATTTGACATGCAAACACTTGCTTCACTTAACTGACTGTTCGTCAACAACAGTTCTAGAAATACACAGGCGATCGACGCCGGTCCCTGCTTGTCTGGTGCTGCCGACGTTGGCCGACTATCTACCATCGCCAGTCTCCTTCTCCACTACATCTGACCGATGTCGATCATGCTGCCAATGCTGGTGCTTCTGGTTCTTCGGCATCCTCTTCTTGTGTCTGCAAACAGTTGAAGCTTTTAGCTCCACACCTTAACTAAGGAGGGATCAATTCGTCTAACTATTTGTTGCAAGATTAATTGAATGATAGTATGAGTGTCACTTTGAGTGATTTAAGTGTGACTTAATACTAAAAATATAAGTATTTTTATATTTGGGCTTCTGTAGATGGTTATATGCAGAAGTAGCATATAATAGGGATCAATAATATTGATTTACATAAATGTTCCTAAGTTTGTTTAAGATTATTTGCATGTAATTTCCATCTATCTAATAAATGAATAAAAGTGTTATATATTTAGAATTCTAGTGTTCATCAATATGTTAAATAGATATATGTTGACCCTAAATTAGATTGGGGATAGAAAGATATATGTTGGAGGGGTAAGCATCAACGGGACACTATCGTAATCCCTAGGTCACTAGCACAGTACATTAGTGTGCAAAGGGTTATGATATTATCCAAGTGGTATAATATGGTTATTAAATGGTGTAGGTGCCTAAGAGATGGATTAGTGCTACTTTCAGTAAGTTTGAGAGTGGGTTAGAGCTGAATGAAATCTAGAATAGGATCAAAAGAGGACCTAAAATAGGTCTAGGGCTAAGATAAGGCAAGGTGGTCTCAAGTGACACTCATTGCACTAAAATGACATTTTAGATGACTAAATAAACCCTTTAGAGAAGTAACTCAGATTAAATCACTTAGTTCAACCATTAGGATACATTTCTTTGTAAATTATATGACTTTAGAGCACTAGACACTTACGTCAGATTAGGACACCTACATTGAAATAGGTGCCTATCTGAGATGCTAGTGTCTAGTGAATAAGAAAGTAAGTAGGGCTCAAAACCTTCAGAGGTATAAGATGAGTAGGTTTTAATTATTTTGGGTAAGATAATAATTATGAGTCATCAACATAAGACTGATTGGACTAAAATATAGGCCAAAGGGCACAAGATAAATTAGATGTGAAACTATAAAAAGTGGGAAAGGTCCAAAATTGAGAGGAATAACCAAGGTCTAAATTTTCCAAGTGTACAAGATTAAAGTGCTTTATAATCCAAAAATATCATAAAAAACTTAATCTATTTGAAAGAAGGTTCATATACCATGCTAAAAGTTGTCAACATATTATTTTCTTATAATTCAAATCAAGAATACACTTGTAGGGGTTAATATATAACCAAAGCACTTTATTTTTTTCAATAAGATTAAAATAAACTATTTTAGTATAAATCAATTTGAACATTCAAATTTTAATTGGCACCTCAACCAAACCAATAGACCATTTGATGGTTAAATTATAAATTTGAAAAACATAATACTTATCAATAAAACTTATTGTATAAAATCAAATAATTTAAAAATTATACTCCTAAAATTTTGAAAAAATTAAGAAATTTACTTTGTTAATGTTTGTATGTCTATGTTGTCTTGTTATGTTTGTTGTTTTGCCTTGTTACCATAACACTTTTATGTGACTATCAAGTCTAAGTGAACATTTGTTTTAATTTTTAAAAAATATCTTTAAAGGATCCTCAACCATTTTTTGTCAACTATTATTTCAAATAGTGGGAAGGATGGCATCAAAATGATCTAAAAAATTCATCCAAAAGTTATACAATGTTGTATAGATTCTCACAATCTTCTTTAGCGTAATATTTGTTTAAATGTAGATGTTATTGATAGTGTTTATAAGTTGTATGAAAATAATTTATTTATTTCTTATTATGTTGGATGTATATTCTCTAATTATTCTCCTAATGCATGGATTCATCATAACTAGGAACTCCTAAGTTTCTAAATCAATGGTGTTTGTAACCTGACAAAATGGTTTTTTTATGTTTTTTTTCAAATAACCTTCTCAAGTCCAAGCCCACCTTTCTAGGTCAAGTTGTTGGTTCTTGAGGAATACCCTTTTTATGTTGTCACCTTGGAATCATAATTTAAAAGTCTCTAAACAATCCTTCCTTGTGGTGCATGCCTAGGTTGAGCTTCCAAGTCTTATAATTCCTCTATGGGTATTTCTCAAGGAGATTGTTAAATCCATAGAATGGGTTCTTTATGAATATGTAGATAATATTTATTTTGCATTCCCCAATAAATGTATTTGTGTCAAGTTTGATTTGAATAAGGATGTGAAAAATTACATTGCCAATCAAATAAAGACAAATGAATTTTCATAGATATTCACCTATTTCTATCTCTTGACAACCTACTTTAAATGTCAATCCTGAGGCTATAGAATTTATAATTTTTCAATTATGGTAATTTCAAATACTTTTTTTGATTAGGAACAATTTGAAACCTAAAATGTGGTAAATAAAAATAATGGTTAGACAAATGGATAGTAAAAACATAATGTCCAAAAATGAGGATTTGAACACAACCCATGCCCTTCCTATTGTTGAATCTTCTTAGGCAGACTAGAGTGATCTATTTTCCCCATGTTAACCCTCTAAGTATTATATTTCACTAATGGCCTCTTATGTCCATGTTTCTCACGTTAAATTATTATAAATAAGTTATTCTCATTTTGGAACACCTTTTACATGCAGTCCTACTCTTCAATGGTCTCACAATCCACCTCATGACATTGATTAATTTTAATACAAGTAAAATGGGGTTAAATTCCACTCTATATTTATTTTATATTTCAATATTTAAAACCAATAATCTATAATGGGTAAGTGATTTGTGGTGCTTGGTTTAGGAGAAGACATAGAGGATGGTCAGGGACTACCTCATGAAGGATTCTCCCAATGAAATTTATCTCTTGGAAAGTTTAAGATCTCACAAAGTCCTCCTAAAAAATATTTATTTGCATTATTTGTTTATATTTTGGAGGTTTTAATTTCATATATTTTCAAGAAGTTAATATTTCAATATATCTTATGTAATCTACTTTGAAAAGTATATGGTTTGGGATGCCCCAATTTTCTACTTCAAATGAAGATGGACATGGTGGCACAAGTATTTTTGTCTCCCAAAAATTCATCACCTTAGTGGTGTTCTTGATGGAAGATCCATCACACCAAGTTATTTCATAATTAACTGACATTGATGGTTACTTATTAAGGGTTATAAATATTTACAACCTGAATAATGGCCTTGAAAAAAAAGTCATAGCATTGGTTTGTTGAAAATATTACCCTCTCCACTTGGATGATATGTGGTGAAATTAATATGATTAAAAGTCTTGAGGAATAATTTGATGCCCTCATGATGTAGTGGTGTGTGGTAGAACATGAAACATGCTTATATTTTGAGCAACATTGGGCTTAGTGGACCCACCTCTTTGACAACATGCTTTAAATAATACATGATCATTCATATGGTCTGACTATCATGTTTGCACCAATAAGGTCCTCAAAGGGTTGTGTTGTGTCATGTTTCTAGAACATGTATTTTCATTTTTAATATCTGATGGATTAGTTGTCTTTGTCCATCCTTAAATTATTCTTTTTTATCATATTCCCATCACCTATAGAGTGGAAAGGGATAGTGGCCACTCCAAGGTTTTGTGTAATAATTTTTTTATAAATGCATCCCTCCTCTTCTATGAGGGATCCATATATATCATCTCTATATTTTGGAATTAATCTCCACATCCATTATATGGTGTTAGTTATATTGAGTGGTGTAATATGGCAATCAACCATGTTGCCACATTTCTTCACTAGTATATTAAGAAAATTGTGTAGAAGTTTATTACATGTTGTAACAGTTTTTCCAGGATAAACTTAACCTAAATCTTCCTTAAAAACTAATTAAGAATTAAAATATGAAAATGAAATTCAACATAATAACTTAATTATTCTATTAAAAATATCCCATTATAATATTAAATCATAAAAATTCTATTAATTCTCCTATTTGATAACAACATCCACACCTTGCCATATCTTTATAGTAGTTGAGTGAAGGTGAGTGATATATAATTTGTCAAGGTCAAAATAGATTAGTATCTATATAAATAGTAACTACCATGTGTTAAATATCAACATCTATTACCAAATTAATCATGAACATGTTCAAACCATCTAAGTTAACTAAATTCACACCAACAAATTAGACGTGCATGATAACTATAGAAACTCCAAATGTATAGAATAAATGGGTAAAACTAATTTATGTTAAATTACCTAGATTAAGACACAAGTAAATCTCAAAACCGAATTATTACTCTAAAATAGTGTGTGATTCTAAAAATAGGCCAATGGTACTATACTCAAAGAGTTCTAAACAATTGATTCAATCCTCGAGGACAACCCTTTTGATTTAAGGTTTCAAAATATGACACCTTCTCTCAAGCATAAGATAAAATTTGTTGATATCCATGTGTCAAGAGTGGCACAAATTAAATATCACCTTCATTGGATTAAATTTCAGTACTATGCTTCAAAATAATTCTACAAGTCTCCTAGGGGAAAAAAAGGAACAAATCAAAGCAATCAAAATTTTCCATGAATTCCTACCTAGTCTACATGAAATTTACTTGGCCTTATTAAAACATTATAAACTAGTGTTTCAAGAAAAATAATATTTTTGTGGATAGAGTGTAGGATTTATAGTAATGTTTGGAGTAATTCCCCCATAAATGAAGTCTTTAAAACTAGAGAATCTGTGATGTCCCTTTTTATCTTGAGGAACTCTTTCACGAAGTTCAATGCATGGCCAATGAAAATGCTCCAAGTATTCATGTTTCCCTTGTGAATTTATAAAATTAATTATAATTTTATAGATCTCAACTTTATACAAGTTTATAAATAATCCTTACAAAACAAATCATTATTCTCTATCATTGATAAAGGTAATCTCAAGTTTATCTCTAAAGTCAATGACCTAGAGCTTATTACTAGTGTCTGCCTCATCACCCTTCTCAATGTTTCTTATAAAATCATCACTAAGGACATTTTGAACCATCTACACCTTATCTTACATGTCGACATTAGACCAAATAAAACATGGTTTATTAGAAAAAGATATTTTTGTATAATATTGTTGTTGTTTGGTAAGGAATGGAATGGGTTGAAACTTATTGTTATTAATCTATATTCATCAAAAAGGGTTTTGATAAATCCCATGATTATATTTAATGGTGTTTATTATTATTATGATTAAGGATTTATGTTTTTCCCATTCTTAAATATTGGTAGCACAAACCTTATTTTCTAAAGATTTGACTTGCTTCACTATCAATGGTATCAAATTTGATTATTTTGGGGTTTCTCACTCCATTATGTAGGGATATCTATTGGCTCCATCCTTATGTGTTTTAGCAATCAAGTAATTTAGATATATTATTAATCATAGAGTAGAACAAAGGCTCATTAGAGACATTGTCCTTTATGATCAAACCTATCAACTCATTAATAAACACTTTATTGATGATACCCTTTCTCACTCTTGTTGAAGAATAAGTTTCATTCAAGGAAACTCTTTATTGCCTTGATATATTTTTCAAGGCCTTAGGTTCTATTTTGAAATAGGCCAAAACATAATTCTGAAAATAGAGCATGATGCCTATGTCTAAGTGGCTTCATCAATTTTTATAAAAGTGGATATAGTCTAAATTTCTTGGGATTCCCTTCAACTTTAATAATTATCCTTTAGAGTTGTGGCAATATTTCATTGATAAAGGTGGAAAAAAATTATTGGATGTCTACACCCCTCTCTTTAGCATGTAAATTTAAAGTTTGTACTAATATTTTTTTAGCTACCCATGTTTAATATTCTTCTTATTGGGCTCCCGTCAAATCCTCTTGTAATAAATTAACAAAGGCTCTTAGGTATTTTCTTTGGGATAATATTAAGCAAACTCAAATTTATCATAGGTTTGATTGGGATATTTAATATCTTCCTCAAGATAAAGGAGGTATGATAATTATTTAAATCCATAGACAAAGTATTATTCTTTGTGCTAAAGGGGTGGTTTGATTAATTAATGGTAATGAGTCCTAAAAAGTTCTCCTAAAACACTGCATTTCTTTAGATATTCCTTATGGTAAGGTTAGTTAAAAAAACATCAATTTTCACTCTCTATTGATTATGACTACCCCAGTAAAAATTGAAGATTTTTTTTATTGGAAAAAAATCACCTTGAAAGCTTTTGAATTAGTCAAACCCTTTCTAAAATGTATTGGCAATGGTTATCATAGTGGTATTTCTTTTAATTATTATAATATTTGGTTTTCTGCCATCATAACCAATATCGATCTTCCCTTAGTGAAAATGTCAGGTATAAAATATCTACATCTATTTATAAAATTAGACTTCCTCATGTGATTGGATTCCATGACATCTACTAAAAATACATTTACAAGCTACTCAATTTAGACTTACCTTCTATTTTAGATATCCAATAATTGATTCATGATGTCATGATTCATAATATGGGTCTAAAATCTCCACATGTTTGGTGGAAGGACTAGAGGATAAACTAAGACATAGATTTTTAAAACTACTCTCCAAGTCTCTTTTATCAAATTATGTTAGTGTATTATTGTCATCATTAGACAAGTTAAATAGGTATTAGAATTTAAATTATTCTCTTGAGACTTGGCTCATTAGACTTAAAATAATTTCAAATTCTAAGATTGAGCCCAAACTTGCTCACTTTATTTGGAGTATGCTTTACCATGATCTCCCTCTTAGGGAGCATCATTTACACATTAGGATTTATCAAGCCAAGTGTCCATGTTGCTCAAGGAATAAGTCCTTCAAAAACCACTTCCAGACTTTCCAAAGTATGCAATTTCATTAGCATTGAACTCAAAACCATATCTAACCTTTCCATCCATAACCATTCTCATGTGTATGGTCTTCTTAGGAGATACTACTTAATGGTCAGCTTATATTGCTTCTCTTTGGAACTTCTTCAAAGCTATTATTTTATTTTAGCTAGGGAAGGATAGAATTGAATCTATGTTTAATAATGAAGAATCATCTTCTTAGTTCTCTATAAATTACAAGGTAATTATTATCTTTTATGATCTTATGTATATTTAAGCTCAATCGATGAAGGTGGTGCTCAAATTTCAACACTTAAAGAAATTTCTAAAACATTGGAGGAATGCTCCTTACAATATGAATCACACCCTCATAGACCACCCACCTCATGGTTCTTTACCTTCACCACCTAGAAACTGATGAAGTCACTCTCATTTTCACAATTGCCTCTCTAGTTCTCCTCCTCAATGGGCAAAGTGGGGGTCTTGGAGTTAGTCATCACCTCATAGGAAGTTTATTATTGGCCCGTCATAGTAGAGCTCACTTGTTTAGGGAGGTATCTTTGTTGGTAGATTTTTTTTACTTACAATTTAATTAGGGCATCAATTTTTCTTTGCCCCCCTCTCCTCAAATTCCACTTAGGATTGTTATGTGGTGCCTAATCTTCCTTTAGTTGATCCTTCCTTTTAGAGCACTCAGCCTTCCAAATATGATCATCTCTTCCTCCTATTGTGGTTGTGCACTATGATTTAAGATATATGATTTTATATTTATGTTTCTTTTGGTAACTCTGAATGGTCATACTTTGTTGATGGTTTTTATATTTTAGCTTTTTTATCTTCCAATGTATAATATAAGTTCTACATTCCAACCAATCACTTTATTATTATAACCATCACTATATGTTATTATTTTATTAATAATAATAACTAAACTAATGAATTTTGATAATAAAAAAATTTAAAATTTTATATAATAATAATACCCCCTATTAGCACTCACATAATATTAATATATTATAGTTTTGTTTTTTGTCTTATATGATTGAACCTCATTTTCCCATGTTTTTCTCTCATGTTAAGATGCAAGATTCTTTTCAAAATTTATTAATGTTAGATTTATATTAAAACTACTCACAAATTTCTTATGAACACCCTAATCTTTAAATATAAGTGTATTTCATGTGATGTTACTCTCAGTGATGTTTAGACTTTTGATAAATATGAAATGGCCTTGTTAATTTACATCGAAACACCAAAATGGAAACTTACATGTTCCACTTCCATCACAATATTATTCTTACAAAACTTCTCATATAAGTGCCTTTCCTATGAACCTAGAGTCACTCTTGCTAAAGATTATGTGGTCTATTTCAATTTTAATTAATGGGTTAACTTAAGTATGATAGTTGTTTTATGGGAAAGAGGTTTTACATCAACATATAACATATTAACCCATACAACTTTGTAAATAAGTTTAATATATTTTAATAATAAATTTATATGAATTCATAAAATTTTAAAAATAATTTTAACTATATTTTAATAATAAAATTAATTTTATTTATAAAAATAATAAGATAAAGTTTAAGAAGTGTATTAAGGAAATCTAAAAATGAAAATAACTAAAGAAATAAAATGAAATCCTAATGTAAAATAACTCAATCTATGATATAGCTACAAATGAAAGAAATAAAATAAAACTATACCTTAGCACACAAAAAATCTTCTTGTGTTGTGATGTGATTTTGATTTTCTATCTTTGAATTATGGTTGCTCAGTCTTCCAACATAAGGGAAAATAGGCAGCATTGTGAATATGTAATATCTTATAATCTCAACATGATAAACCTTTAATGAGGATGTTTATGTGACATGCTAGGAGAATAATGTTGTAATAAACAAGATTAGGTAAATTGGAGGAACCTCTTATTTACAACATTTAAAAATAGATGTGAACCCTCCATCTTGAAATGAAGATCAAGGGATGAGAGTAAAAGGTAAATTTTTATTTATAATGAGAATTTTGAATTAAAAATTGGAGTAGAAAATATGCAAGACTCACAAAGCAATATAAAATTCATTTGAGAGTAAGATATGATATAAAATTATTAAGTGGATGTGAGGTGTATTATTAAATTAGAGAAAATCAGATCACGAAATATAATGTAAATAAAGGTAGATTATTAAATTAGATCATAGAAGATAATGGGAATAAATATGGAGTTTTTAATCAAAACATAGAATATAATAGGAATAAAGGTGGCTTATTAAATTTAATCATGGAGGATAATGGGACTATGGGTGGATTATTAAATCATATCATGGAAGATAATGGGAATAAAAGTGGATTATTAAACTAGAATTGTGGGAGACAGGTGGAGCCTTAGGGCATGTGAGGATAATTTTGATTTTTAAGATTTATGAAAATTATGAATTTCCAAAATCCATGGAATTTTTTTTAAGACAAATATTAATTAATTAACTTTCGATTAATTTAGGGATAATAAATAGTGAATAGTGAATAGTCAATAATGAATAGTGCATAGTGAATAGTGACTAATGATGATGAGTAGTGATTAGGTAAAATTAAGGATGAGAGATGATTATGTATTTACTACAAAGAAGGTTAAAATTAACACAAAATGTCTACATATTTACCCTCTTTGAGAAGTCATTGTGAGACATTGCCAAAGTCATGACTTTTCAAAGAATGAAGAAGTCGATGAAAAGGTGAAAAAAATAGATAAATAAATAGTGGATGTTATGATTTTATTATTTATAACCAATAGGTGATGGAGTTTGGATAGATGTATAAGATAATGATTGGAATAAAATGAGGGACCTATTATGATACCTCCTCAAGTGTTCATTTGGTAAAGTGGAGGAACACTCGAAATGATCTAGGAGGAAAAATAATAAAGTGGTGATAATGAGGGTCATCAAGAAACTGAAGCACTATAAATCAATATCATAATTTTAGGATTAAATTTGGTGTAAAATTATTTTCCCCTAGTTAAAAATTAGAGAATACATAGGAAAAATAATAATTCTTACTCATAAGTTGCATGATTGGATGGTGATTAGGACATAGGGGTCACGTGAGTAGAGATGGGAATGATATATCACATTATGCAGCAAGCCTGAAAAGAAAAAATATAAAGATTCCAATTTGAAAGGAAGCTTTTCTAAAATTGATAGTTGTAAGTAGTTTATAAATGTTGATAGCACTTCAATTAATTGTAACCTGAAATTATGGATAAAAATGGTTCTAAAATAAGAAAATGATGGGTTGGAGGGGAAAATATTAGAATGGGAGGGGATGGGCTCTAGAGAGAAGATGAATCATAATTTATAAATAGATGGATATTGTATGGATGGTTATAAAGTTGAATTATGTTTATTTTTTCCTTGATTTAGAATTCCAACATGAATAGGTGAGTAAGAGATGAACAACCTAAGTTTTGATTTTTCATAAAATAATAACCATTAATGATATGGAATAACCATGATGAATATATATGTTTGATGCATAAAGAATAAAAATATTGTAATATGTGTAAAGCAGAGTGCATCATGATATGGAAAAATCATAATCACACTATAATGTAATACAAAAAAGAATCTTGACTCAAAAATTGTAAAAAGAAAGAAAAACAAACAAGTGAAAATAAGATCAATGCAAATAAAAATTTAAAAAATATATATATACACAAACAGAAATGATGAGTGTAAGATAAAATAATTAAATGACAAGAAAATCAAGAGTAAAAAAATAATAAAGACAAGTTCAAAAAAATCACAACAAAACATAGGTAAAAATAAAAACTAAAGCAATAAACACCTAAAAAATAAGCAAATGACATGACTAACATCCTAGGCTAGTGTTGATAATTTGGGTAGCCAACATGTATGACAAGATTGAATGACGAATGACGAAGCCCTTAGATAACCATGAAGTTTTATATAGAAATGAGAATAAGTGAAATCACATTTTGGATGAATGTAGATGATGGAGATAGTGGACAAACTAACCTCAAGGGTCTCATGCCCCTGAGCATTGTCTACAAAGTCTAAATTCTCTTACCATTTAAAATGGTGTCAATGCCCATGATAATAGGGATAGACTTCAAGCCACGTGTAGTTCTCTTATTAAGTGGGAGAAAAAAAAATAATGAAGTAATTATAAGAAGAAACAAATAAAAGGAGAGGAATATGGAAATGTACTAAAAAAATAGCAAGTGTGGATAATAATAATACTCATAAAAGGATGCGATCCTTATTGAGAGACAAAGAGAGGAGTGGGAGAAGATATGAGTATTCAAACATTTATTTATGATACAATCAAAGTGTCATCATCTAATTCAAGATAGAGATAATAGATGAGTGAGTACTCATAGAGTGACTGATACAATCATGATGTCCAATTCATCTAATGTAAATGAGATATAATAAATGAGTGGGAAATCATATAGTGATGTATACAATCACAATGCCCACTTCATCTATGGTAAGAGAGAGATAATAGACTAGGGGGAACTCAGATAGTGACATATCCATTAGTGTCCATTTCATAAATGAGTGGGCATGCATATAGTGACTTATACAATTATTGTGTCCACTACATCTATGGGGAAATAGGACACACTATGAAAATTAATGAAAATGGTTTCACTAGTAGTTGAAGGGGAGACAAGACTAAACTAGAGATGGTATGAACTTAGATAAGAAACATTAGGTTTTGGATATCAATACAAAGTTAAACTAGATAAAACAACCTTGGGATGAGGTTGTACAATTGATCTTATAGTGGGAAAAAGGGTATAAAATGGTTTTGACACGATGGAAGCTATTGGAAAGGGACAAGGCATAAAAAGAGTACCCGTGTACAATATATAAAGACATTGAAGGAAGAAATGGATGTACTATAGTCAATGAACCTAATAAGATTTCATACATTATAGCAAGAGAGTGGAAGACATGAGGAAACATGCATGTAGTAGCAGTACAAACTAGTGACAACATTCTAATTAGAGAGGAACTTGAATTCTAATGGGTGAATATTAGGAAAAGACAAAAATGGATGATGCAAAGGATGATAAGGAGATGGAGAAGTAGGAGTGATAAGATAGTGAGGTCATACATAAAGATGATGATGAATATGGATAATGGTTTAAAAATAAAGACATGGAAAAGGAGAATAAAAAGGATCGCAAATCATAAGTAATGTCACTAATTGAAATCAATGAGGATGAGAAAAATGAAATGAAATGGACCAAGGAGAAAATATTTGGTGATGAAAATAAAAAAACAAGGAAATGCATGGAAGAAGGGTGAATGCAAGCAATAAAAAGTGGAAGAAGGACACAAAAAAGATGATAGGAGAGTGAAGAAGTATGTGGTATCATGATGAAGTAAGTGTTGATATGAGAAATGATGAAAGGCAAGGAGATGAACAATGAAGCAAATCATATGGTGGTGTTGGAGATAAGAATGAGATGGAAGATGTGAAAGGGGTGAATAAAAATTAGGGGAAGTAGAGGATGGGTGGAAAAGAAGGTGAGAAGACAAGGTAGGTGTTAATCATCTTGTTAGAACAGATTGAAAATCCGAACGGGTGATTAGAAGAGATTGACAAACTAAAAAGTAGTGCGGTGCTGAAGAAATAGTGAATAGAAAATGTAAAATGGATGATAGGAGAGTGAAGAAACAAATTAATATAGAAATATAATGAAATTAAATTATATGAAAATAAGATATGAAGATAAGTGATGATAAGAATAAAAATAAAGTATTAACTAATAGGGTTGAAAAGGATACAAAGCACACACTCTCACACAAATGCAAAGGACAAGTGCGTACAAAGATGGAAAGAATAAAATGGGAGAATACATTGTAATTATTACATAGATAAGAATAAAATGACAATTATGGAAGGATTCTCAAAGAATAAAGACCTAGCTAGAAGCTAGTTGTGGAGAAAAAATAAGATATAAAATGTGGAAAGGATGAAAATAAACCCAAAAAAAATAACATAAAATGGAAAATGTGTGAAGAATAGAAAATTTAGAAATAGTGGCACATCGAAGAAGAAAATATGGGTGCAAAAGACAAGGTGAAACACAAGATAAGATGAAGAAGATGTGCATAGTTGGGGGATAGAAGAAATAGAAAGCATGCAAGATGTGAAAGATGAAAAAAAAGAACTGAAAATTGAAATGAAAATGGCTTAGAAGCAGTGGAAGAGAAGTAAGAAGGTGGTAGTGAATAAGAGAAATATGTAAAAATATACATCATTGTGCAAAGGAACAGAATGATGTGGAATTGATGAGGAAAATAAAGTGATGAAGAGGATATGATGAACTGCTAAGGGTAACAGAGAATGATGAGGATGGTGAAGGATGACAAAGGAGATAGATGTAAAGGTTAGGAAGAAGTGGAGAGATGGACAAAAATATGAAGAAGTGGATGGGGGAATGAGTAGTAAAATATGCACAAGAAATTTAATAAAAGGAGATGTGAAGACCAACAAAGTCGAATAGATGATGGATTTATAGGAGATAAGAGAGGAAAATGAGGAAGGATGCCAATCATCATTTTAAAATAGATTGGTAAGTTGGAAAAATGGTTAAAATAGATTGACAAGTTGAAGGGAGGGAGGTGGTGAAGAGATAGGTAGATATATGGAGGAAGAGAAATCAAGTGAGAGAGGAAGATAAAATAATGGGTGTGTGTAGCTAAGCTAATGTTAATAGTTGAATGTTGATTACATAGTTTAAAAATACCTCAAGCCAATGTATTCCTCCCAAAAATGGGAGGAAAATTAAAGAAGTATTAGATGATGTTATAATATAAGGATTTTAACAAAATTTCAAAGTTTCTTTGATGTTGAATTTCCTAAACAAGAGGGCGCTATTAGCAAAGAAAATTAGTGAGAAGAAAATATGAAGAATGGGGATGGTAATTAGTTGTTAATGGTTGAGCTTCCCTTATAATTTAAGCAGTGCCTACATAGTCCATGGATATCATGCCAATGTAGTTCGGAACATCTGAAAAGTGTTGAGAAAATAAGTTGATGGGTGAAGTGTTAATATTGACCCATGGATTTTATTAACCCACTTAAGATAATGATTTAACATTGTGATTAGTTATGATGATGGATTAATTTTCCCCGAAGCAATGATATATGCAAGGAATGGACTAGGAATGATATCTCCCAAGATAGGTTGCATGCTTTGAAGTGCCCCATGAATTATGATTCATAGGAGTGGACGTGGGAATGATTTATCTCATTGAAAAGCTATGAGATCATCTCAATTGACTAATTTAATGACTAATTGATTGACTAAGTGACATATTTATAGATAAAGGATGGATATTGTGATTTAGTTAGTCCCAATCAACAAGTGTGGGAGATTGAGTGGAAATAGTAAGAAATTATTGTAGATGATTGATGTGTAAACATAAATAAAGAATTTAATTGACAACATGGATTGGATATAAATGGGTGGAAGAGAAGTAATTATGAGATGAATGGTAAAACAAATTTTATTTTCACCATGACACTTTCCCAAAGCGCTAGTAAACTGGGTTTCTCATGTTGATGAACCTTTTATTTTCTCCTCTTTTTCTTTTTTTTGTTTTGTTTTTTATTTTGGTTATTGTTTTATTTTTTAATATTTTTAACTCACATGAACTCTAAAAAGATGTATTTTACTAGAGACTTATTATAAAAACTCAACATTAGAGGACCAAACATTGATGATATATCATGTATCTCTATGTTTTTATGATAGTGATATGGAAAATGATTATATATGTGAGAAAACAAATGTATCAAATGGAAGTAACATGATATATATGCATAAAACTTTGTGAATGTGATAACAATTGTTTTTTAGGTGATGACCTTGTTATTTTTTTTACACAACATATGAATTTTAATTTGTAACAAATGAATGAAAGGAGGAATAGAATAAATATGAAATGGTGAAGATGAAAACCAAAAAACAAAATTTTTCATGGAAAAGGATGGTGACCTAATCCTTATGATTGAAAGGGGAAAATTTACTTGTTATTAAACTCATAAAATACTAACTTTACTAGCTACATCTATAGATAACTAACCCTGATAAAATTGGTAAATGGGATAAAGGCATCATTTTCAGCATAGGAATATTGACAATCTTTTTGAAAAACTTTTTCTTTGGAAAAATTTTGATTTAATATTAAATACATTTATTTATGAAATCCTACATGTAGTCTCATGTGACTAGGAAGACACATGGGCTCATCACCAAAGACTATACATAGGCGAGAAAGGGAATCTCTCCCCATTGCTAATACCACGCAACTAGTGAGATGTGAGGGATCAATACCAAATATATATGAAGGGTGAGAGATGTGTAATTTGAATTTATTGTTTCATAATATTTAGATAAAGGTATCATTTTATTTGGAAGGATTTTACCCCCAAGTCTTGGCCCCATGCAACTAGTAAGATGGAAGGGCTCGTCACCTAAGACAAAAATAGGTGAGTAAAGTTATCATTTTTTTATAGCATGCTAATGTTTTATATATATAAGTAATTGTAAGAGGATACTATGTCATATACAAGATTCTAGACTAAGTTATAGACTAGTATTTTCAAAGGCTTGCAAGAAGATGTACGAAAAAAAGATGTACTCTACTTGTAAAAACTAAGGTAAGAATTAATGTAATATTTTCCATAATATAATAGGGTGATAAGAAAAGTGAAATGATATGATAAGATGAATTTTGAAAGTTTTTATTATGCAAACTGACAACTAAATACTCACCAAATATTACATATGAGATGCAAGACAAAATGTAAACAATGAAAAATGCAATACAATGAGGGAAATTTGAAATGTAATTATAAATGGGTGGCCCTCAAGTGTCAAGGTACTCATAGAAAACAAGATATTTTATTTTTTATTTTATAATTTTTTTGGCTTTATTGGCATCTTAACCCAATGGAAGGTCACAAGATGCATAATTTATTTTTTAGTTTCTATCCCATGCCAATTCTAGATAATCTCTATCATTCTGACTTGATTTCTTCTTCAATATCAATTTTAATTATATCATTTAATTTTAATATTAATTTATTAAGATGAGGTTTTTAGGCCCACCAAAATTTATTATCGAACCATCCTGAGTATCATTCGTTATCGATAAATCTGTGCTAAATAAATAAATCCAGATATAAATTTCTTTGGTAGAGTTCTTTGGTAATTTTAATTTTTATTGGGAAAAAAATTATCAAATGCACCCACATTAATATACCTAATAGTAAATCTAAGCTCTTGAAACATTCTAAGATTTTTTTTATCGTCATGGAATTAGGAACCCTATTCCTATAAGGGTTACATGCAATACTGTTAAATAGTATCAAACACTAAGGAGTAATTATTTCACCATGTGTAAAAAAATTAATATCTCCTATCCAAATAATACTAGCTAACCACCAAACACTAAAAATTTAAAATAATATATCTCTATATTGATAATCCTTAATTCTTTGGAAAAAATTGAATATTTAAATTTTCTATGATTTGCATCAAATGTGATCTAAAAATCATGATCTAAGTCATTATAGTGCCATGCTACCAGATTAGCATAATAAGTATGTAAGATAGGAGTTAGCATGGATTCCTGGATTATAACTTGAAGATCATTCCATATTGTTTCTCTCCTAGTTGTCTTGATGTTTTCATTATCTTCAATATTATCTTCATCAAGTAATGAAGAGATTATTTGTTTATCTAGTGGTGTCTTGAAGAGGTTTCCACCAATAGTATATTTTATGTTTTAATTTCATCATAAAGCTTTATAAAAGGTTTCGCTAAGGAGCATTTCTTCAAATTATATGTCTCCTTGGATCTTTATATATGCTACAAGTAATATGCCACCATGTAATAGGTCCAACGATGTGTGTTTCTTTGATTACCAATTGACATGTATAGGAAATGGGATGTTAGGATATTGGATGGGAAAAGGAAGGGTAATGATTTTGGAAGGAGAACAAGATGCACCATCCTCATAGAGGTAACCAAGAGAACTTGCATCAATGCCAAATGAAGTTTCATTAATAATCATAAAAGTGTCACTAATATTTTCAAATTGATCTATTAATGTGGTCGTTGTTGAGACAAAGGTGAATGTTGATGTTGATGTTGAACTTTCTCTTAATGCCAAAATGGATTGTAAATCAGATTTAGATAATAAATTTGATCTTGTTTTGTAAGTGGCCACAATGAGAGCTTATTGAATTGCTTTATCCACAAGTACCTTTTTCAGTAGGCATTTAGAAATGATGGATTTAAGAGAAAGAGTTTTTAAGAAATGGGGAATCTTAAGTAATGAACTAAAGATATGTTGTTGGCCAATGATGGGTTTTTGATTCATTTTTATAAGTGAATGAGTTTCAATATGAATGAGAAAATACTCTTGGTGTATCTCCATTTGCCTAATTTTAGACTTAGACACATTTGATTCTTTAGTAGACAAGGGTTCTTCGAGGAATTTATAAAGGATATATTTATACATAGGTGATGTTTTGAGAATCTATATGATGGGAATATTAGTGGGTGTCTTCTCAAGATGGTCAATAATATTATACATCCATTCAACATTGGATGATGATGCACTAAAAATGGTATTTTTTTCATGCCTTGTTGTAACAACGTAATATTTAGATTATAAATTAATGACATCAAAATGATTATGTGTGTAATCAATACAATTGACTATGGAGTCCAAAGGGTGATTTAATTGGTTAACATTACTTGCTTTGGGTTGTTCCTATTTTTGCTTACCTTTTCCTTACTCATGTTTGGGGAATGGATCTTTATATACCCCCAAATTTTGATTTTTATTTGGTTGTGTTTGGAATTGGTGTTGTCTAAGTGAGTTTTGAATTTTTTTTGACGTTGATCACACCATCACAAACAACATTCTCGTCCTTGGTAATAAAATTTGGTCTTTTAGTTTGTTTTGAGGGATTATTCTCGTGTTTAAATATCTTGATAAAACATTTATTAATCAAAGTGAATTTAATATGGACCCCATTTCAATAATTTCATCAAATGACCTTGGATAAAGGAGTGATAAGTGGTGTCCCAATTTTGAGTTAAAATAACACAAAAATATATCGATAAGTTTGATTTAGGGAAAGGAACATGAAAAATGGCTTGCCAATGTCTGCCTTCTTTATAAGAAGGAGGTAATGTTTTCTCCATTGCGTTGTTTGGTGTTATGTAATTCTAAGTTGGTCAGATCCTTTTCAATATTGTAAGAAAAGTAAAAAATAAATTTATTATAAATGTCCTCAAAAGGAAAGATAGATGCTTTAGGGAGGCATGGAAATAATTTGAGGGCTTGACCCTTGAGACATCATGGAAATAGTCATAACATGTACTCATTATTATAAGTAATTTTTGCACACACATGATAGAAGTATTTAAGGGCTCCCTAGGATCACCACTGGCTTTGTATTTATCAAATTTATAAAAGGTCAAAATACTAAGGGAAAGGGGTCATCATGGTAGTTAAATAATATGGGTAGGAACAAATTTCTTTGAACTTACATTAATTTTCTAGGTAAATGTTTCATCATCCATTCATTTGGTTTGAAAAAATTAATAGGTTATGGCCTATGAATGGGTTCGGGTTGGTGTAGGTTTGTGAAAATTGGTAAAGTGGTGGATTATTATTGAAGTGATTAGGGGGTGGGTTTGGAAATTTATAATGTTGTGGATGTGCAAAGTGGTTTGGATTGGTTGGATTAGTGGAAATGTTAAAGTGTGTTGGGTTGGGATTGGTGTTGTAATTAAAATACTGATGGTTTGGATGAGCATTAAAGTTAGGGTTTATTTAATTAAAGTTTGCATTGGATTGTTTTAGGCTTGTTGGGTTAAGTTTATTGTTAAATTTGAGGAAATTTAGGTTAGGATTGGTGTTACATTTGAACTTGGTTCAGTTAGGATGTCAATTATTATTAAATGGATTGTTGTTAAGTGATGTTTGTTTCAAATTAAATCCTATAAGAGAATGAGAACACTAATTTTTTGAACCTCCTAAGTTACTGTTTGGATTTGGATTGGTAGGTATACTAGAAGTAATACCCAAGTTTAGATTTGATAAATGTTGGTTGATTTATGAGTTAGAATAATTATTCAAACTCAAATTATGATTTGGATTGATGATGTTATTGATTGGTGAGTTATGATTACTAGTATTTAAATTAATTGGTGATGTAGAATAATTATCCAAGATCAAATAATGACTTGGATAGATGATGTATTTTTATTGGTGAGCCATAAAGACTAGTACTTATATTGATTTATGAACTTGAATGAATACTCCAACTCAAATTGGATTGATTATAGGTAGGTAAACTTCAATAAATATTAAAATTTGGATTTGACTAAATGATTAGTGAGGTTTAATGCACATTCAAACTTAGATTTGGATTTATTGGATGGTTGATTTAATATTGATTCAAAAATGCATTTGAATCAAATTTGATTAGATTGAACCCTAGATTAAGACTAGGATTTTTTGGATTTGGATTTGTGAATTAATTAATCAATGTATTACTCAACAAATCCATTTATTTATTGAAAAGTGATATTACTTACAAGAAAGGCTAAGACTCAAAAAAGAATTAAAAAAATACTTGACACTTGACTATAAAAAACACCAAAGTATCTAAAAACTTGATTGTCAATTAAATGCTTTTGAATTTGAGTTTAGAGTTATTGGTATATTTTTTAAAGACTCAAAAAAACTTTATTTTCATTCAAAGTTTATTCAACACATAGTAGATTACAAGAAAATAAACAAAAAAATTTTTACTTTAAAGAATCAAGGAATTACATATAAAAGGTGAAAAACTAAGATAAAAATTGTGAATAATATTTGGGCCTTCTCATGTCACTCAATCATGCTTTCAACATTGGATTAATAATTGAAGACACTAAATATGGAGGATCTTATCATTTCTATGGCCCAGTGAGTTCAGTTTTGAGGGTGTGTGGAAGGTAACTTCTTAGTACTAACCACTAACTAATGCACCAAAGTTGAACATTAAAAAATACTTTACTATGCTTAAAGTTTAAACAAGATTATGTAAGATGAGTGTTAAAAGATACCTTATGGTACATTGAGACCCAAAGTTATGAAAAAAATAGCAAAATAGATGCACACTATTGGGTCTTGTCTCAAAGTACACAACACAGTCATATGGGTTTCAGTTTGTTAACAATCAATGATATTGTATTTTTTAAAAAATATTAAATTCTTGCATATTAGAGAAATAAATCCCCTCACATCATGGCATGCTTAAAATTTCTAACCACTTAGGTAATTAAAATAATTAGATCTTAGTTTATATTTTTCATCGATGCATATAATTTGGCTTATTATGTGACGGTAAAATCCAAGGTCAATATAGTCTTTATAAAAATAAATAAAAAGTAATTTGTTTTTTATTTATAATTATCATCACTAATGTGATGTGAAGAAAAGAGCATACATAAATACTCCTTGAGTAACATAGAAAATTATGAATATCTTTTTTATTCCTGAGTATCATCACCAATATGAGACCAAGATAAAATCATACACAATTTCATAATTACAAATATAATGTTTGAAAATAAATAATTAACTTCAAACCAAATATGATGTAAGTACTAAAAACTTGAAAAATTGAATTGAAAGTGTTATTAGCAAAATAAAATAAACTAAGTTTTATTTAGCCCCTTTGTAGAGATTCTTTGACAAGTGCTCTACAAATAATTTGTTAGAGAGTTTTTTATATTCAAATAAATTTTCAACAAAGTAAAAAAAAACCACAAAAATAAGAGAAAACAAAACAATAATTGAAAACTAATTCTAAATATAACTATGACAAACATGAGTTGAAAAAATATGAGGGAATGTCCCATCAAATGTGCCAAAATATTTTAAGAAAATACAAAAATGCAAATAAGCTAGGAGATCAAATGAAACCTTAATCTAAACTCACTAAACCTATGATAGAATTATAAATGAAAGGAATAAAACAAAATTATACCTTTGCA
Organism: Torreya grandis; assembly: GCA_037957365.1. Lineage (NCBI taxonomy): Eukaryota > Viridiplantae > Streptophyta > Pinopsida > Cupressales > Taxaceae > Torreya > Torreya grandis. The sequence goes on along the minus strand of JARHVA010000081.1, from coordinate 556,478 downwards.
CAAACATAATCTTCTTTCATTATGATGTGAATTTTATTTTCTTTCTTTCAATTATGGTTGGTCACTCTTATAACATAAGGGAAAATTGGCAACATTGTGGTATGTGATCTTTTATAATCTCAGCGTGATAAACTTGTAATAAGGAAACTTCTAAGACATGCTAGTAGAATATCTTTGTAATGAAAAAGCTTAGTTAAATTGGAGAAAGAACCTTCATTTTATATAAATTAGAAATGGATGTGAACCATCCATCTTGAGACGGAGATCAAGGGATGAGAATAAAAGGTAATTTTTTAAATTTATAATGAGAATTCTGAATTAAAATTTGGAGTAGAGAATATGTACGACTCACAAATGAATATAAGATTTATTTGGTAGGAAGATATGATATAAAATTAATAAATAAATGTGACATGAATTATTAAATTAGATAAAATCAAATCGTAAAAGATAATAAAAATAAAGGTGGATTATTAAATTAAATCATGAAAGATAATGAGAATAAAGGTAGATTATTAAATCAGATCATGAAAGACAATGAAAATAAAAGTGGATTATTGAATTGGATTATAGAGGACAATAAAAATAAACGTATATTATTAAATCATATTATGAAAGAAAATAGAAATAAAAATGAATTATTAAATCAGAATGGTAGGTGACATAGGGAACCTTAAGACATGTAAGGTTAATTTTGATTTTTTAAATTTAACAAAATTATGAATTTCCAAAATCTATAAAATTTTTAATTAGAAAAATATTAGTTAATTAACTTTTAAGTAATCTAAGGATAATAAATAGTGAATATTAAATAGAGATGATAAATAATAAATAAAAATAATTAATAATGATTAAGGATTTAGTATAAATAAAATTAAGATCAACACAAAATGTCTAATTTTAAATGTTTACAAGAAGAAAATTTAATTTATCTTGAATTATTATTTGTAAAAATAAATATTACAGAGTAAATTCAAATGATTTATTATAAAAGTCCACAAACTAAATAAAATGAGAGAGGTAGGAAAGAAAAATAAATGAAGACCCAAAAACATTAAAAATAGAAGAAAAATGTGTTAATAAAAATCTAATATTAAATTATAATAAATACAAAAATTTACAATGCAGAATTTTATTATCTTCACTATTAATTGTTAAAATATAAATTAAAAGTCAAAATACTTTTTATATATAAATAAATATCAATTTTTAAAATAATAATAAATTATATTACATATTAATGAAACATCTATTTTATATATTTTAATTTGATGAATTAAAAAATAAATTTAATTTTTTTACTAATGTTTATTATTTCAATTTTCTCATAAATATAATTTGGAAATTTTTTTATTTTTGGTATTTACTAGTAAATGTTGAATTTAGAATCTAGGAAGGAGTTTGAAAGTTATTGAAAATCAATTTCATAAAAAAAAATTGGAAGTTATTGAAAATTAGAATTGCATTAACCAATGTCATCTCCTCATTCAAAGTACAAATATTCATATATTATTTATAATATAAACAAAATCTTTTGTGTTTTCATTTCCTTTTATATTTTAAAATTATATTTAATTTTTTATTTTTTAAATTATGAAATTAAATATATATTATATTTTTTTATCAAAACTTTCTTTATCTTCTTTATAAAAGTTCTATTCACGATTACTTACATTTTAAAAAACTTTCACATTCTATTTTTTAAAACTCTAATATTTAAATATGAAAAAAATTTGTTATTAAAAAAAAAAGTTGTGAATGAATCCATAGAGATCATTATATATTTATATAGATATGTGATATGTATTATAATAAATTTAATTAAAATTTTAAAATATTTATTTATTTGATGTATAATTTTTTTTTCGATTTCAGTTTTTTTTAGTATGTTAAGATTTGCTAGTAGCGATGATCCAGATCTCATTCTTTTTAGCATGTCAAGGTTTGATAATAAAAAGAATTAATCTCTAATTTAATTCTTTGTGAACCAAACAACTTCACCAATTAAATCAACAACCATTCACAACATATACCAAAATTTCAATTATTTTAAATACTAATTTTTAAAAATATATAAAATATTTCTTTAATATACATTAAAAATAAATAATGACCATATAATTTTTAAAATTTCCTTTTTATAATTTTTAATATTAAACTCCAAATTCCAACTCATAATCAACAAACTTAAAAATACTTTAATATAATACAGCTCTACAACTAAATGACTGCAAATACTAACTCGGCATTCTAAAATTAAATGTTCTCTCACACCCATTAAAGTCTTGTTTTTAAATAGCAATGAGACATTAATGCCTTATATGACATTAACTGTAAAGCCTTTATCTAGTCCATGGGTTGACATCTTTTCCATTTTTGGTCCTGTCCATGGCAATCGTATAAAGTTTACATGATTACCATAGCTGCTTCTGGAATCGAGTTAAAAGGGACGATGCTCGATCTTCCGTCGAAGCATTATGGGTAATATAATCTATAATATTTGAAATTGTTAGAAAGCAAAACTGAACACAAGATTCAATATACAGTACTGTATAGAATTAACTGATCACAAGAGAGAGTTCAAATCAGGGAACGGTGTTTGTGAATCTTTAAGCGTTTCTTCTTAAAACGAGCGTAGAGAGGTTAAATGGATACATAACAGAGGAATCTCCAGTCCAAATCTGATGTGCAAACATGGCATTAACTATTTCAGTGGGATGAGTTCGATCCCAAAACACGTGTGTGCTTGTGTCGTTGCAAAACAAACCCTGCAGACTCCCCTGTCCACACCAAACTTGTGCATTGAACATTCCTGATCCACAACATGCCGACTTTGCATCGCTAAATCCTGCACCCAAAATTTACAATCACATTTCCGCCTGTGCCAAATCTTAAAAAAAAAAACTAAAAAAAAAAAAAACAACACAAAAGGATAAATAAAGAACTCCTTTAAAATGTAGCCTACCGTAGGATTCAGCGTTCTGAATTATGTTCATAAAATAATCATTAGCATTAAGCATCATGATCCTTAGTCCATCTAGTTTTTTAATGAGGTGAGTCACAAGTGACTTCAAAGCAGTGTTGTACGCCACAGCCAGCTGGTTTGCGAACTCCAAACATTCACCTTTGGCTATACTGTATCCAACATATCTGAAATAAGGAGTACATCCCACAGCTGGAATTCCCAATACAAGGAAATTCCGTGCCCCGCCATGGTAAAGCCTCTGTGTTATCACACGGTCATGATCATTCATCAAACGAAGAAAACTATGTACAGTTTTTTTTTTTTCTTTTTAGGTTTAAATCTACAAGCTCAGAACTCTGAAACTTACAGCTATGTATTGATCGAATTTGGCGAGCAGCAAAGTAACCAACTGTTGAGGCGAAGTGCTGTCTTGGAAAGTAGCGTTGGCTATGTAGTCGCTAACATCGTTGCCTCCAATTGTAATGCAATATAAAGACTTGGCTAGGTAGGATTTGGCTTGCTCAGCTCCAGATGGGTGTATCTTTCTTAGAATGTACGAAAAGTGCTCGAATTGAAATATTTGGCGAGTCAATGTGATAATGCTCTGCAATATCGAAGGAAGAAAACGATGAATGATAAATCATATGCAAGGACAAAGTGTATAACAAAGGGGAATTCACACTTTTAGTTGCAGTATCATTTTAGATCTAGTCGAAGCAATTGTAAAGAAAGAAAAGGGAAAAAGAAGAGACCGCTTCGGCGCCGGTTGTGTCGAGCAATCCGCTACCTCCTGATGCGAAATTTATTCCTCTATTGAAATTTGCCAGTGGTTTTAGATATGGAGGAGGAAATGGTAACCTCAAATAGGTGGCTGCAGCCACAACCAGACACTGGATTATAATTTAAAACGCTGGATTATATTTCATATAAAATTTAATCGAAAAAAGGAAATATGAACTAAGGGCATTTAGATCTGTAGTAATACCTACCCAGGAAGTCGAAAACAGTGCGGCCATTGGTAAAGCGACCAGTTGGGTAGGGAAAAAAGGAGACGCCATATGGTGGGATGTTTGCACGCGCGGTACAGTGTGGAATGTAATTATTGTTCCCCGCATCTCCTAACGAATCTCCAAACACAAACAAGGCTGGGACGTAAGGCCCTTTTTCAGCTGCTGCAAAACTACTGATTATCCACAGGCCAACTAAAACATTGACAATTGAACCCTCCATTCGTTACAGTACGGTTGCTAAATTAGTAATCTATTCCTTTATTTATAAGAACAATGCTGTCGTATACTTAGCAGGCGCGTATAAACCAACAAAAATCTTTTGCTATGTATACAGACATCGGATACTTTGAATTCACATGATTTACACACACAGACACGAAAGTGTTAAAAATAGCAAGTGCCCAAAGTGGCTCAGATAAATGGTGTGAATTCATTCCAATCTGTTTGGAATCTGTAAATGTGGATATCTTATCCTGTTTTCGAAATGGTTTGTGTGAGATTTTCAACTGCGCATTTCTTGGATGGAGAATCGGGATATCCCACAGTGCAGATTAAGGTCTGCAGCGGTGGGTGCTCTAAGCCTTTCCACGTGGCGTGCGTTGATAGCGCAGAACAGCTAATAAATAAATTGCGTTTAATGGTGTTCGCTGTGAAAAAGACAAGAATGTTGAATAACACGTAAAGCGGAGACGACGCTGCGGAATTCGCAGTTTCATGTGGATATGTTCGGGAATGATCAAAGCTGCCATTGCGGCGTACATTTTAAAGCTTTACATGCTGATTTTTTTTTTAATAGTTTATTATGTTTGGGGATGAATTGCTGGAGGGACTCAAAAATCTTTATTTGGTCTCTGTCAAGCTAAGGTATTATGGTTTTCATTGAAACTAGCAATTTTCTATTTTATAATTTAATATATTATTTAAATAATTATAAAGTTTGGTATCAAGTTTTTTAGGTATTTTATATTATTGTAGAATATTTTATATATTTGTCAATTATTTATTTAAAATTTTATTAAAATTTGTATTATTATTATTAATTTTTTTCATGTTTTAATGGGTAGTATTTATATGAAATCACTGAATTATATAGAATATATATATTTTAATGTATATTTCGAAAATAAATATATAGTAAATTATAATGATGAATAAGTGTACATCTAAATTAGTGAGCTTCAAATAAAAGACATTCATTCCGTCAAAGTCATCTAAAACACAATCTTAATCTAATATAATTTTAAAAACTTATTATGTTTCTATTTTAACTAGTATAATTAATATGATTCATTGTTAAGTTAAATTATTATAACAATATTAATATTTTATTAACAAAAATATTCCATACAATAATATTAAAAAATATTTTATTTAATTATTAATAATTAGTAACAATATTATTTATATAATATAAAAACCGTATTCTCTAAATTATACTAAGAGTTTATTGTCAATCTTATTATTAAGAATACCATGAAACTTTTTATTTTTATTATTTCTTTAATTTTTTTTCAAGACCACATTGTTAGGAGAATTTACTGTTAACATTAATAAAAAAATTGAAAATTTACCATCCTAATGCTATCTTGTTGTAGTTGGGAGCTCTATGTCTATGACGAGCAAAAACGTCAGGCCGGGGGTAGCAAGCTTATGCAGAAGCTGCCAATGTTGTGAAGCAGGTAATCGGTTCAACGAGGATGGTGAGTTTTTTATCAACACGAGAGTTATCATGACCTCATATTGAAAGGTTATATTTTAAATTTTTGGTTGGTTTTATTGTGTTCTTAGGGGTACAAATTGTGTGACAAGGTCATGAAATGCATGCAATTTATTAGGAACGTTTACCAGATTGTGTCTTTTACTGGGGAGAAGAAATCCATAAAAGACCATGACAAGTAAGTCACTTAAGATTGATTACAAAGCTATTGCTCAGCACGGATTGACAGTTGGGTTTGTTCTATCTATCATGTTCTGTGGCTACACATTGGTTCTTTGGCATGAATCACGGTTACTTTTACCTGGAAGTGATCGTTCTAGTGTTGTAGTTGATGTCATATTCACAGTTCTAATGGGAGGCATGTAAGTGTTTTTAGTCAGATAAGAAATCCATTTATATGCATTTGAAATTTTACACTTAATTTTCAAGCAAAATTAATTTTTATTAATGAAAACTGAAGCAAAATTCTTCTAAATTTCAAGACTCTGGGCCAGACATCACCATCTTTAAATGCATTTGTATCCGGACAAGCTGCAACATATAAAATGTTTGAGACTATTGCCAGAAAGTCACCGATTGATTTCTTTAATACATATAGACTGGTCCTTTAGGATATTAAAGGTAATATTGAGATTAAACATGTGCAGTTCATTTATCTGCTTCTATTCCATTGAGTGAGCTTTTTATTCAATTTAAAAAAATTAATGCTTCTATTCCATCCATTTAGAAACTTTTGTTCCATAGATTCAAATAGGATTTCAAGTTAGACAGACTATAAACATAAGATACGCACCTAATGAGGTTGTTCTTTGATGTTTTTATAGTTTGACGGGTTGCAATGAATCAAAATCACTTCAATTATTATTTATATCAAAATTGATGGAAATAAATAAAATAAATTTTAAACATGTAGAATTGAACAATCTCTTTTTTTATTATATAATATAATTTTTATTTTAAATTATTAATTTAATTTAATTTTTATGTTATATAATTTATTTATTTATATATATTTAATAATATTTAAAGAGGTGATATTACTCTAATTAATATTGAAATTTTTGTTTTGTTGATTTACAATTTAATTTTTAAAATATTATTACTTTTCAAATATTTATTTTATTGTATTTATTATACAAATTGACTTAGGTTTGAGGTCACCAATATAATTAATATTATAATTTTTAATACAATCGACAGATTAAAAGTAGAAATTTAGGGACTAGCTGCATCAACAGACTAAAACAATGACTAGTTGCATTGGCAAAACAAAAGTAGGGACTAGCCACTACAATTTAAGCAAGGACTCCCTAAATAAATTGAACACTCTTGGCATTATAATTTGTATTTAAATTGACACAATTGAGATAGGGACTAGTCACTATGCGGCCCTTGCTTTTAAAAACCACCTCTAACCATATTTTATCATCTCTTCGCAAAGTGATTTCTAACATCTTGACTCTTTCAATTAAAAAAATACCAAAAATTCCAGGTGAAGATATGATTTTTGTAGAGGAAATGAAAAACCTAATCAATGAGCAAAGGGTATAGGTGTCTCAAGTGATTATTGGGTTTCTAGTAGTTCTACAACTTTTCTCCACCCCCTCACTAGTGGTATGTGTTAGGATAGTATGATGTTGGGGTTTTGATGAATCAAGGACCTCTTTTTTATAGGGATGTTGCTTGTTCTAAGACCTCATCAATTTCACCTACAATGACTCCCACTTCATACATTGTGGAGAAATTAGATGAAGTACATGGAATGGAGATTTCTCTTTTTGAGATAATTGGATTAAATTTTGAATTTAAAGATTATGCAATTATTTTATAGGTTTAATGGATTTTGGACTTGGTTAGAATATTTGACTCGATGGGTTGAGGCTACCTAGACCAGATACTGTGTGATCTATTTTTTCTCTAAAGGGTTTCTTGTAATCCAGTTTTTTGAACTTAAGGATTATCAGAGAGTTTTTTAGTAGGGACCTTGGTTTTGGAGAAGAGCTAGGCTCCTTTTTACCATGTGATTATTCAATTTTGATCCCTCAACAATAGTGGTGTCCAAAATGTTGGTTTGGGTTCAGGTCTCAATTCTCTCTCTTCTCTTTTGGCACCGCTCAATATGTGAATATATTGGTAACATGCTTGGAAGATTCATCAAGCTATATTTTGACCAAGCTAAGCAAGGGTTGTATACATAAGTTCCTATTTGTTTGGAGGTGGACCTTAGCAAAGGTCTTCCAAATAGAATCCAAATAAAACATGATAACTACCATTGGTTTCGAACCTTAGAATATGAAACATTTGCCTTTTGATAACATTTGTAAGTAATTCAAAAAATAAAAAGGATCAATCTTCTCATCCTAAACACTGAAAACCATATGAACATTCTAATCCAACCAAGGTCTTAAAAATATAAAGATGGAATAAGGAAGAAAGAAGGTTGATATTTTTTTCGAGAACTAATGGTATTAGTTTCTTCTTTCCAAATGACATCTACATATAATGATACAGGGAGTGGTATCAAGAGATCACATGATTCCAAAACTTCTATATCTGATAAAGACCAACCCTTATTACAACCTTAGTGCAATCATGTGTTTTCGATGGTTATTGCTAACTTGATGGACATAGTCATCCAAAATGTTGAACTGAGGCTAAAAAAAAAGAGCCAAAAAGGCTATCTTGTGGATATGGGATGTGGCCAATTTTAATTTTTTTAATTTTTTTCTCTTGTTGGGTTTTTGGTATGTTGGTTTATTTCACACAATGTGAGTTGACTTTTAGTGTGTGACTTTTCCTCCTATCTTTTTTTTTTATGACTATCATTATACTATGGATTGTTTTATAAATAAAGGTATGCTTTTTAGTTAAAAAAATCTAGCATATTACATCAATCTTTTCATTTATCCACATCTTAAAAGATTCATCAACCATGTTATTTTTACCAACCACTATGTCATTTATTCCACTCATCCAATTATAACATATTACATCAATCTTTTCATTTAGACACATCTTAAGATCCACATCAACTGTGTTATTTCCCCCCACCACTATGATGTTTAATTTACTCATTTAGTCCATTGCATCTCATGGGAGTTGTACTATATTTATAATATGTCCAACTATCAACACCACCTCCTACATTTGTATCACCCCTACTAATGACTTAAGTGGAAATAGGTTTCTTTGGGAGATAAAACTAGTATTAATTGCATTTATTTTCTTTATTTTACATTATTTCTCTATTTGTGAAATAACTAAGGTTTTTTAATATGCAAAAGGTTTTCTCTGAAATTGCATTGCATTCTGTTTTGAGTTTCAGGTACTATTTTCAAGGATAATTTTAATTTTGAATTATGATTGGTAATGTGGCTAGAGAGATGATATTATAAGGATGGTGGAGATGCCAACATGTGGTACACATCCTATAAGTGAGTATATTATAGGGATACATATAGGTAACTTATATTATTTATTAAACAATGAGAGGTCCTACATCGGGATTATAATCAAGAGGTTTATTAGGGGAGTCACTTTGTGTTAGAGTAATTAGCTTTAGGTATTGGGATAGACAATGTTGATTTCCCTATAGTTACCCAAAAAGATAAAGGTGAAAAATATTGTAATTATTGTGTATGCTAGAGTAAGAAGGTTTCCCTCCCAAAGAGGAACATGATGGTGGATTTATTCTTTCCCCATAAGATATATTTTATAATGTTTCCCTACTTTAAGAGTACTCTGAATATAATACATGTTTGGTCATCTTGGCCCACTACATATATTTTGTGTTGATATTCAATATATTCTACATATTATTTGGATGGTTTACATTATTATATGTGAGGTTCTTAACACATGGTACTGGAATTATTTCTCGGGGAAGTGTAGATTTTTTTGGAAATATTGTAAAAAAAATTATGTTTCCATAGAATCATGATTATTTTTTGTTGAAGATCGATCTCATCACACATGTGTCTAGTTCATAATATTTTTTCATGGTTAGAAAGTTAGATTCATGAGCTTTTTGAACATTTTGACTAATATCAAGGGAGATATGGTGATTTGAGTTGACCTTGTGAACCTAATTTTTCAAAAAGAAAAATTATGTGCGCCCTTCAAAAAAATTCATATATTTATTTATTAGTGAGAAAACTAGGGGTTGTTTTATGAAGTTGAAGATAAAAATTCAAATATATTTTTATACATGATTGTATTTTTTGATATGTGGTTGAAATATGTCAAACAAATTCTTTGAAACCCTAGTTTTTATCAATTATTGATGATGAACCTTCAAATTTTTTATGGATATAATGAGGTTGATCCTAAAGAATAGTAGTTCTAATTTAAGGATATTTTTTCTTTTTAAATTTTTTGTAAAAATTATTTATCAAATTTTCTCAATGATCTTCCATTGAGATGGTTTGTTCAAATGAAAAATGAAGAAAAATATTTTTATTGGAAGAAATAAGACAAGATTTCCTAGATCAATGGGACAATAAGAAAGGAATAATACTAAGGATAAGGATGTAAAAAATAGGCTATAGATGTTTTTTTGCATAAACTTAAAGATGGATTAGTGGATTATTTTGATAGATTTATTCTTTATGAGAATAAATAATAAGCATATGGAGAGTGAAATAAATGGATGGATTGATTTTGAGGATATGTGTAGAGAGTGGTATGAAGATTTATTTCACTTGAATGAGAAGATTTATTTGATATTCTCTGCAAATATTCGTCTCTATATAAGGTATAAAATTATTTTATTCTTAAATTAGATGATTCAAAGTTATCTAAAGAGGTTCTTCCAATTGTTTTCAAAGATTATCCATAAGTGTTTTTCCTTTCATTGGATAATTTTTATCACATGTTTACAATTGATGATATTTTATTGGTTGATCTATCTATATGTTACCTTTTATAATCAAATTCAGGTTAGAGTGATTATTTTTTTAATGTTCATCATAATATTTTTGTGCATGATCATATCCAAGCATATAAAGAAGAATAAAAAGAAGAAGATGATGCATGGATGAGCCTCCACTTGTTCCTCAAGCTTTGAGGATAAAAATACTTTATAAGAAAAATAAAAAGAAGCAAAAGAATAAGTATATGCATGGAAATGACTCAATTTTGTCCTCAAGCTATGAGGAAAACATATTTTGTTATGTAATACAATTGAGCTTAAAAAGAAATTCTCGTGTTTCAAGGGAGAAACATGCTAAGGAGGATGGAATGTAATTTATCTAGAGAAATGAAATTATGAGGTTGGTGTATATGAATACATGTGGCACACATCCTCTTAGTGGTAATATTTTACATAATCATATGGATAACTTGTAGTATTTATTGGGAAATGAGAGATCCTACACTAGGATTAGTAATATACCTATCCATATGAGTAACTTGTCATGTTTATTTGTATTGTGTAACAAGTGGATCTACATTGGGATTAGTGATACATATATTTATTACTGTAAGACGGTCTATACAAGGAGGGATATATAATTTTCTTAGATAATCAAGGAGAGGTATTAAAATTGGCATGTATGTGCTACTAAGGAGGTTTCCTACTCGAAGAGACATATGATAGTGAAGTGATTACTTCCCCATAAGGAATATTATATGCTATTTCCCTACCTTAAGATTATTCTAAATATAATTCTTATTTTATCACTATGTCCCACCAATTATATTTTGTGTTAATATTCAATATATTATACATATTATTATGATGGTTTACATTATTATATATTGAGGGTTTTAACATTATTTCATAATTTGAATTAGATTTATATGCATTGCACTTAGTTTCCTTGTGTAGACACTTAAATTTATCAAAAGACTATGATTCTCAATGTCTTAATCCTTATTTACAAAGTATTTGGAACACTTATACATTTTATTTATTTTAAGGACTACTTTGGCCCCATAATATGTCTACACTTGGTCCATTGAGCCTAAAAACACCTCAACACTTATAAAAAAGGTATTTATTAACATATTTTTACTATTTCTTACTTATCACCTAACACTACCTTGAAAACACAACTAGGAGCATCTTCTGGTTTAACCCATACACTATACAGGTCTATCTTGGACAACACTACACACCATATGGGTTTATCCATTTTAGTTTATTCTTTCACTATATAGGTCTATCATGGAAAACAATACACACCATATGGGTTTATCCATTTTATTTAAGTTATTTTCATGAAACTTGCATCTTTACTCTTAGTTTTCTACATTCTCATTATTAGAAAGTGTATAAAAGTTATATTAGGTCATTTTATATAGACAAGGTCTAACCAATCCAATTATAATATATAAGAAAATATAAGACATAGTATACACCTAATATTTTTAATTTTATCACTTTACTGATGCTTTTTGTTATAGCGGCATGTTGACACATCAAAATCCTAAGTACACACCTTAAAGGGTGTACTATGAATGGGCTGAGACCTACTCATGGTAATTTACAAGATATTTTTCTATTTTATTCTATTGTACAATCACTACTATAAGTTTGACCTCCTCTAAGTCTCTATTCATTATTCCCTTATATCTACTTCATAATTATATTTCTTATATCATACATTATTAGATTGGATGATATTGTCTATTTCATACTTTTATCCTTCCCATACTGTATTTACTAACCCAATACATTTTTGAGTGTATTTTTTAGCATTTTTAATGTATCAGTTTAGATGATACCACACTATATCAACTAACATCTTCCAATTATATCAAACTATCTAATACCATTGGCTTATAGTTTAGGGTTTCTTTTTGGGTATTATAACAATATATATGGGCCATATTTCATTTCAAATATATCATATCACATTCATATGCAATGCTCTACTTGCGCTCGCATTTTTACCCTAAGGCATATTTGAGATAATTAGTGAATTATAACCTTATATTGGAGGTCTTATCTTGTGGTGTCATTAAATCTCAATAGGGGAGACCATTAGGATTTCCTAACTAAGTGTGTGTGTGTGTGTGTGTGTGTGTGTGTGTGTGTGTGTGTGTGTGTGTGTGTGTGTGTGTGTGTGTGTGTGTGTGTGTGTGTGTGTGTGTGTGTGTGTTCATCTAACCATTTGAGATATTCAACCTATAATAATATATAGCAAAGTGTCACTTAAGCCAAAGGGGGAGATTAAAACATTTATAGGTTCACCCAAAGGTAAGTATTTATAATCCTAGACTTTTTATTTTATTTTATTTGTGTGTGTGTGTGTGTGTGTGTGTGTGTGTGTGTGTGTGTGTGTGTGTGTGTGTGTGTGTGTGTGTGTGTGTGTGTGTGTGTGTGTGTGTGTGTGTGTGTGTGTGTGTGTGTGTGTGTTTATGTGTGTATTACATTGTGTAATTATGTGTGTGTATACTTGTTTAGGATCTTCCCTATAACAAATAAGTTGGTGTAAACATAAGATTGTTTAGACTTACCATTAATCAATATTTAAGTTGCATAGACCCAAATTTGGTTCAACATTGCATGTTAACCACTTTAAAACTATCTAATCCATAATTTAGTTTATTTTTTACCCCTTTACAACCTTTTTATTTTCTTCCATCTTTACAACCATAGTTACAACCATTTACCTTTATTGAGGTCTAGTGAGAGCTATATCCTTATGTCATACACTTAGGATTTCAAACCCTTTCGTCTTAACTTTCGATCTCTAATTTAACCTATGTTAGATCTATAAATAACATTATTCCTTAATTTATTTTTCAAGTATACAAAGTCTCCATTCAATTGACCTTATTCAAGTCTTAATCTATTGAGAGAAGAAATATAGTTGTAGACTTGTCATTCTAACATGTGTATACATTCTAGTGAATGTGACGTGAAAATTATCACTCATTTGGTTTAAATAGTTTCATTTTTTTCCTTTTAAATTCTTATCAATATATTCCAAATCATCATTTATCTTTCATTCAAATTATATTGGCTAACCCAATACCATTTGGTAATTTTATCTAATTATGTCAGACAACTTAGTATAATTTAGTAGTTTTATCTAAATGTATCAATCAACCTAGTATAGTTCATTGGTTTTATCTAAATGTATCACCTATCCTAGTATAATTTAATAATTTTATTTAAATTTATCGACCAACCTAGTAAAATTAAATAATTTTATTTAATTGTATCTACCAACCCACTACAATTTGTTAATTTTATCTAGATTAGTCAGCTCAATGCCATTTTTAAATTTTCCCTAAACTTCTTGCATGTATCAAAATTTCAATTCCATTCACCATGAAATATTTAAACAATTCCATTTTTTCATGTTGTTATTTTCTTCATTTTATGAACACCATTAAATACAATTCCTCATATTCCAATTATGTTACATCTTTTCTCATGCATGAGGATCCTAACGATGATATTCCCACTTATGAAGAATATTATAGTGGGACTGAAGATTATCAATATGTCATCCCATTTATGATGATACCTATGAGGATCATAATTACATCACTCTTTATACTCTTAACATTGAAAAATATCACCATGATGATCTTACTCTCTATAACCTCCATGATCATTAATGATGACACTTAGAGTGGGATTGAATATTATCAGTAAGGTCTCACAATTTTTGACAATCTTAATGATCCTACCTTTACCACTTATCACATGATTGAACTCAATACCATAATTTTCCTATCTATGATTATGATTATGACAAAGGTAGATACTTTAGCATGATAACATGTGTTCCCATTGATGAAATTTATGACATGGATGAAAACCAATCTTTTTATTTTCAAATATTTAACAATCCCCATTACAAATTAATAAATGATGAGCATAGTTTCATTTATGTCTTCCCACCTTATACCCCTACCTTGAAAGGCCTTAGTAAGATAAGTCATAAAACCTCAACTCAAATGCAACCAAATTTTCTCAACTCATCAACTTATAAATAAAACCTAATTTAAATGACTAAAACAATACATGTTATAGATTATTATGATTCTCAAGCTTATATGAATATTTATGGATATCCTAATTTAGCTATAGTCATTTCAAATATACCCCTATCATTATTTTAATCACATCCTTACAACTATATCAACCAATCAAATATATTTGAATTTTAACCGATTTCACCCAATGGCTAGTAACCATTATAGATAAATTGTATGGTTCTATTTCCATCATTAAAATATATCAGCAAAGTCACTATAATTAATTTAGTCTTATTTCATGAGAATGTATTGCCCAGATTGATATAGTTCAATGTAGTCATGTTTCACCAAAATGTATGACACACAGTAGCATCTTGCTAACCCACAACTATTCTCAAAACTATAAACTTATAAAGATTCTTGGGCAAGTGGATCACCAGGATTTTGACAAGTTTCATGATCCTACTCACTTGAAGACTGTCTAATCAAAGTTCTAGTGTATGATTTTTTTGGGCAAGTGAGTTATCAACTTGATGCCAAGTGGCACTACTTGAAAGTGATGTCAATATATCTTTTTAACCACATTCCCCTAGGGAAGTGAAGTAATAGGATTTTTCCACTCGGCATCATTTCACTCTCCTAGATCCTTCATAGTAAGGATAAATGGTATGACACCTCCATGGGGAAGAGAATTAGTATGATTTTACCAAGTGTCATAATGGTGCTAACCTAAGATCGATAGGGAGCAAAGGGCATTAAATAAAGATCCCAAGAATCGGTGGAACAATAGAAGTCTACCACATGTCCCCCAAAAGACATGAGGGCCAAATAATATCAAATTAATACTTTCATGAGAAGTGGAAAAGTGACAAATGTCATGGAGAGGTGATAAAGAACTCAAGACAAAAAATAAAAATACACCTGAAAATAGAAATCATAGAAAGTGGCACTTCACAAGCCAAAATTCAAATATGAAAAAAGTAGATAAGAAAGGGATCCAAATCCATTAAAGCCATTAATCTTCATGAATTGATCAACTAAATGCATTCAATTCAATAGAACTAGTGAATCTAAAGGTAATATATGTGATTGACAAAGTTGATTACAATTACATTGCCCTCAAGCAAACAATAACAAACATGAATTTGAGATCTATTATGACCAAGTGATCCTATATTTTTAAAAGATCCAAATCTCCTTGAGTGCATAAAAATGGTTTCCCCATTACATCTTCCACATTCTCCAGTTTAGGTTCTACATAGTACATAGACATAAGGTTATATGAAGTCACTCTCAACTGTGACTTCAATCACTACTCTTTTATATGGGATGAGGTCGATGTAGCAAAACCTTACACTCCTAGGTATAAAATCCCAAAATTAATGTAGAGATAAAAATATGACCTCTTATCCATAAAATTAGTGGGTTACCATGATGTTGTGGCTAAGCCTAAGTTATTGCCCTGCATTGACCTAATGTTTGATTTATTTATGAATGACCAAATTTTTGGTAAAATTCTACACTTATGCTAACATAGCACACAAGTAAAATACATTAGTGTGCATGCATTTGAGAAATACTATAGGCTCCCCTTTGAGATGGCATATAATTAGGCCCTGGTGAATTCATAGATTTAAGCAAATAATGTGGATAGTAAGTTGCAAGAGTGGGCACACAACCCAAGCACCTTTACAGTCAAAGGCCTTATTTATGTTATCTTCATTACCATATTTAAGTATAGAACTAGGATTATCGTAGCCTTATTACATGGAATTTATGGTTTCCCTAGTATCACTTATGATAATGAGAATTTGATTCACATGTTGGACACCATCCTCACTTCTACCAAAATAATTAATATAAGAGAGATTATTAGTGCCAATGTGATCAACCAAGTCTAAAATTCAATACATACAATAAATGATAACTTCTATATCATATCCTATTTAGTGGATGCCATAAATGGGGCCATTAACTCAGCTTTTGAGGATCCATGGGATCTATCAATTGACTATCCTAAGAACCACATTTATGATGAGTTAAACATGCTCCATATACATAGGTTCAGAAAGAATATGACTAGACTAACTTAAACCTTCTACCCAATGGTATATCAAGCCATTTATGGCAAGGACATGCTCAGATTATTTGACCAATTTAGGAGAACCATTGGGTAAAATGGGGAAAATTGGATCTATCTGGATCACACTATCATTGTGACAAAGGGTACTAGAGCTTTCCCTATGTATCTACCTCAACTATTCCTAAATAAGGTTGTAGAACAAGATTTTATATCCTAATTGGTATATTTCATAGATGTTCCATTGAAAGGTGCCAAGAAATAAATTGATCATCCACCTCATATTAGAATTGACAAGATCTAATATACCAAGTGGTAACATTTATATCATGTGGGTAAAATCAAAGTGCACTATCAAATGGGCACCTTACAAGTAGTGGGATCTTAGGAACAGGGCTAGATAATACCTGAATAGAGTAGGGGAAAAGTGAATATTGATTATTTCCATGTATATTATCCACATGATGAAGTAGTTATAAATGCTTTTAATGATATATAATTCCATCTTAGAATGAATGTAGTATGTCTATGGTAGTAGCTAGTCACATACAATATAATTTGTAAACTACTAAAGAAGAAGTTAGGATGACTAAAAAGGAGTATTGGATTTCAAAACCTACTCAAATATCCCTCCCAAGCCAAAATCACAAGGGAAAAAACATTTTGGTCCATCTGGACAAGTGATTATGGGAGAGAAAAATGGAATTCACCAATGGTCTCATCAACGACCCACCCAAGTGGTCACCATTACAATAACCACTCCTCATGAGAGTACTGCTACTACATATATTTCCACAAGTATAGCTCAATCAAATGGATTATTTTCTATGTTGAAATTTCTTCCCCTCACAACCACACAACAAGTGAGTCTCCCATATTTCCTTCCTCCTATTACTAGTTCCACTCCACCTTCATCCCTATTTATAACCATTGCATCACCATATCCATCAATATTTCCATCTCCTAGAATAGTGTCCACTTCTCTAGATTCACCTCTAGTAGTTATGTATGCTCTCACGTCATCTCCACCTTTGATCTATTATATTAATGTACCACTACCTCATCTCTTATAGCATAGACTTATACTCACACCAAAACCCCTCTTGTATGAAATATGAAGCCAAAAACTCCTTCAATCTCACCTAGGTACACTAACAAAGGAGGCATCTACAGGGTCTATATATTTAATATTGTGAAAATTGACTAAGTATAGGGACCTTGCTTATCTACCTAAGTAGCTAGTTTTGAACCTTAATAACTTCTTTTATGCTTTGATGCATGATCTCAAATTTAGATCAGATGATATCCTCACATGCGAGGATCCAACCATATGACACTATATTCCTAAAACCTTATCATTTTTGATATGTATCTCCATAAAAATGCCTTCTCAAAATCTTCTATCATAGAGTCAACTATGCTTAGAACTTGCTTATAAGGCCAACTTTACTCCTGCATAACTTTGTTCATGCTTCATCGCAAGATCTCAAATTTAGTGGAAATAAACTAAGATCAAAATTGAACAAACCCATATGATCACCTCCACACATGTGAGATATTCAACCATCAATCTTCTTACTTGGGTCTTTTGACCACATTGCAAAATTGGCTAAGTATCAAAAAATAATGTCAAATTGCCTGGGAGCCCAACTTTGCATTTTCATATCGTTTGTCATGCTTCAGTACTTAACCTAAAAATTAGCATAAACTAATTAGGCACAAAAATAAATAAACCCATATGATCACCTTATCCTAAAACATTCACACATGTGAGATATTCCACCATCAAAATGCTTACTCGACTCTTCTTGCCACATTGTAAATTTGGCTAAGTATGGGAAAACACTATCAAAATGCCTAGGAGCCCAAATTTTCACTTACATATATTTTTGAAACACTTAGGTGGATGACTTGAGATCTAGATCATAACATATAGGGACTAATTTTATCACAACCATTTGACCAAATCCCCTTGGATCATTCACGTGTGGCAATGGTGATGTCATCAAATTACCTACTCGAATTTTTTACCACTGGACCCAAAGTTTCTAGATGAAAAACTATGGATAACCAGATTAATTTAACTTATGCACACAATAATTCAAAGCATATAAGTCATTTTAGGAACCATTTTCACATGATTAATACTCCATACTCATCCATGAACAACTCTAACCATGTCAAACTTTGGAGATCAAGCAAGCCTACTTCAAGCATACTTTATCAAGCATATTACACACTTTGTCACTATCACATAGACTATCAAGGTTATTCATCCACTCACCAAGACACCTTCATGTCATCACCATGACGTTACTAAAAATATCCAACAATATCTCCCTTTTTCATTGATGTCAAAAACCATCATATAGAGCAATATATAGCTCACCTTCTCTCTCTTCGAGCACTCCCATAATATGAACTTTCTCCCCCTTTGACACAATGACAAAGTGGGCACCAAATTATCTTGAGGACTTTAAAATAATATCAAATAATAAAAGACCCTCTTATAAAGATGATACAAACTCCCTCTTACCTTGATCCTACCTTGGTTTACCTTGGAAAACTCCTCTCGTTCCATGCCAACACTCTTCTTCAACCAAGCAATCAAACCAATGAATAAAGAAAAAAAAACCATATAAATCTGATGGAACACATCAATAAATATCTAAGAGGTACTCCCCCTAATAACTCTTAGAAATTTCACCTTCTGATCATCTTCAAATCTCTATACACCATGAAGAATAAACACATAAGCTTAATATCCTTATCTCTCAAACTGCCTCAAGGACCAAAAATAGGAATTAATTCCACTCATAAAATAATAATCATGCTCTAAATTAACTTAATAATTCTATTTGAAATAAACATACCTTACTTTTTTGGAAAAACTAAGCAAAAATCGCTCTTCTTCAAATTAGGCCTATTTGACCTCCTTGTAGCCCTACCTAGAACTTGTTGAGCCCAAAATTTTAAATAGACACAGATTAAAGACATGAAACTCCATATATGAATCAATCTCATATTTCCCCTTGAGCACACCAAAATTCATCACCAAGATCATCCTCTACAGCATACTTCCTTCATAAACCTACTAGCCAATTAACCCATAATATTGACAAAAAACTTGAATAAATTAAGAAACACAAACCTTAAAAAATCTATGATTATTAATTTTATAACCCATTTGGATCATTAAACATATTAATAATCCTTAAACCTCAATTCAATAGGCATACCACTTTTCTAGTAAAGCCCAAAACCCTACAATCTCAAAAATAAATGGGGTTAACAAACCTCCTTCTGTTCAACACACATCTTTGAAAATTATTACACACATAGAGACATCCATCACACACTTACTAATACCAAAAAAATCACCTATATTACATCATAAATAAATTCATATACCTTTTTTATCACCACACACTTCTTGACATTACATCAAACTCATTATGCCATCTAAAAACACCCATTCTAATTCTGCAAAATATCTCCTTCACAAACCTATGGAAGAGGATCATGAACTTGTTTCTCCCACTTAAAGAAATACATCTGATTATAATTACCATATTTATCACACAAAATTTCTTCTCAATAATAAAGGATTCTCTTAAGAAGCAAATATAGAGACCTCCTCTACACCACAATGCTCTACCATGGTGTGTAACCAGGAGTTGCCCATAACTCCTCATATTCCATCTCCTTCTTGGTCATCTGATACTTTTATTTATTATTATTATTATTATTCTTTGTCTTAAGATAAACAACTTACTCATCCACTATAATATTAGCTTTTTATTTTATAATTGGATTGATAATACATGGAGATAACATAGATTCTTGACATACCTTTCCTTCTAAAAAATCCATCTTGTAGTTTAAAACTAAATCATTAGGCATAGATAATTAATTTTATTTTCATGATACATGATCAACAACACTAGGGAGTTAATTTGGATCCATATATTCCTCAAGACTAGCCTCAACTAACACCTTGGTCTTCTCTTTGAGCTTGGTCCCTTCATTTTCAACATAAGCAGATAATGAGACCTCTTGGTATTCTTCAACTTTTGTAGAATTTTATAACATAGAAAATAGATTACTTGGAATTGCATTGTCATCCTTACTCACACTTTTCACCTTTGTCTTCCATGTGTTAACATGTCTTCCTTCTTGTACTCTAGGAGCCTGATTAAACCCATTCTGACTTGTAGACCTTTACTTAGAGAACCTAGCAATGTGACATCTTTGTTCACAATTTTACTACACAAAACTCCTTGATGGAAATATAGTTTTTCTTACTATGTTTGGATATAAAATTATAATATGTCCTTTATCATGAAAAATAAAACAACTTCCCCCTTTTGAATAGGACTCACCTTGTTGGACAAAGATTTATAAGGTGTCACACATCAAGTCAATTAAATCACTTAACTCTATTCATGAATTTTGACTGATGAATCCCATCATAGTTTTATGCAAACTCATTTCTAATAGGTCTCTTGCATTCTCTACCCCTATGACCAAATTGATTACATGTGAAATAGTAACCATTTAAACTTGCATACATAATGGCATTTGGCTATCTAATTTTATTACTCTTTACTCTACTAGCACCTTCATTCCTTGTTTGATGATTTGTCTTCAATCTACCAGCACCTTCAACCCTTATCTAGTGATTTTTCTTGGTTTAAATTAGTCTTCATCTTATCTTGAGTAACATTCTTTTATTTTTATTTAGATCCAAGACCAGTTCTATCTCTAACATGATTTTAACCACTCAAAATGTTGTCTAGATCACATGATCTTTTTTCAAATCTCACAAATGACTTCACTTTACTATATGTCTTCTCCAACTTAGATCTCAATGACTCATTTTCAATTACATACCTTGAACATTCATCTTCTTTAGATTTTAGTCTTATAGATATGACTTCTAATTAACAACTGAGATGCTTGACCATCTCTTCATGCTCCTTGACATGTTCATCCATTCTTGCCTCAAACACACTAAATTATTGCTCATAATCCTTGAGTTTATATTCCATCTTCTTATTGATATTATTTTCAATCTTCATTTCTTCAAGAGCATTTATTAGTACAGTCTCACATTCAACTTCATCATCATCTGAATCACTCCAAGTAGACACCTTCTGATGTGAGTAACTTCCTTCCTCGGCCATGAATAGAACTTCATCTTGAGTAGGACCATCATCTTCATGATCATATTCTAAGTTGCTATACTCACTCTCATCTGATGATCTACATTCTTCTTTAGTGTAGATACTCTTCTTGTTCTTGAAAGACTTCTTGTTTTTATACTTTCTGGATCATTTATTCCTATATGTCTTCTTCTCTTCATCTTGACCTTCATCATGATATTCTTCTCATTCTTATGAGGGTACTTTTGATCAAAATTTCCTATCTCTCCATATTTAAAACATTTGAAGGGCAGTTTATCTTTATACTTCCCTAAGCCTGTGTTCAATTTCATAGAAATCAAAGCAATTAGTTCATCCTCATCAATATTAGATATGCCATCCTCTTTGGGTTTCTTACCTTGGAAATTATTGTTAGGCTTCACCTTTGTCTTAAATGCAACTTCCTTCATTGGTATTATATCATCATTTAATCTCATCTCATATGCAGTAAGAATACCATGAAATCGATCCATCTTCAACTAAGTAAGATCATGACTTTCTTCTATAGTAGATACTTTTGGATAAAACTTGAGAGATAGAAATATTAATACCTTTTGGACTATATTAGTCTCTTCAATATTCTCTCCAAGACATCTGATGATGTTCATAGTCTTACCATCTCTTTATAAAAAGGATGCCACAAAATATTCTTCCTTCATCTTGAGACTTTCAAATTGCCTTCTATAAGTCTATAACATAACAAGCTTCACCATTGAATATCCTTCATAAATGATATACATTTTTCCCATATCTTTTTAGAATATTTACAATGGATTATTTTGTTGAACGTAGTCTCTGTAATCCCACAAGTGATGGTATTCATTGCCTTAGAATTATTCTCAAAAAGCTTCTTATCTGTAGTAGTAGATGGAGGAATAATATGAGCAACATAACTATCCAAAATAGAATACCACACATTAATCCCTAGGGACATATTATATTTCCTCATCCTTGTACTAAAAAAAAACATAACTAGATCCATTGAACATTGGTTCTTGCTTAGTAGTCAAACCTCCTTGATGACTATGCATATTGTACCTTGGATCACCTTCAAGTTGTCAATCCTTTACCAAAGGACCTACTCTGATACCAATTGTTAGAGTTAAAATAACTAAGAGGGGTGTAAATCAGTGATCCCAAATATTTCAATTTCAATTTTTATCTTTGCAAACACTTAATCAGTTACCACAAGCATTCATGAAGCATACACATCATTCATAGCATTGAGCAAGAGATATAATGCAATATCAATCACATAACACATGATATATCTAGGAAACCATATTTAGGAAGAAAACCCACTAGAACCTAAAATTGGACTACTATCCTATAATAATAAGATCTAATTTAGACCA
Organism: Torreya grandis; assembly: GCA_037957365.1. NCBI lineage: Eukaryota > Viridiplantae > Streptophyta > Pinopsida > Cupressales > Taxaceae > Torreya > Torreya grandis. Next base: position 533,210 of record JARHVA010000081.1, on the reverse strand, counting down.
TATCTAATTGATCAAGTAACTGTAATCCCTATTGAGTGAGACTACAATCCCATAAGGTGTTACAACACCTATCTAGCTAAGCCACAACAACAACCAAAATTTTAACAATTTTCACCTTATAAGGAGGATAAAACAACCTTATATTTTAAGTTTCCACAACATTTATGAACACATCTACCTTTGGACTGATGTCAATAACACGTGATGATGGACCTCTGCTTATCACACTTCACCTTCACTCACACTCAATCTATAAGAGCACTATTCTACCAATAGAATTATGATGTATATGTCATAGAAATAATCCTCAATCTATTCTTATCTTCAACTCATCATGCATGCACTCTATTCCTCTTTCACTCCACAATCCACACACACAAGCCTCACTCAAATATGTTCCAAACCTCTCACTCACTAGACCAAAAACTAACACATTTAGTTCAGCAATTTATAGATAAATCATGATAAATACCATCTTGGTCAACCATTAGGCATGACATAACCATTAAGGCATATATCTCATTGGCACACATCTCAAAACAATATTCATATGTCAGCCATAGCATTTATGGGTCACCCTTAAGTAGCTAGACCTTTTAATAAGGCTTTTATAGCTCTTATAGGTCTCATGGAGACCTATTCACCCAATTATCACTTCATCAATAAAAACAAGAAAATAGGACCAATTTCAAAAGCACGGGTCCACTTCTTGTCCCCTATGACATCCTCAAATGATCATAGTCATATTTACTTACCTCTGTGTATGATCAAACTACTCAAACAAAGACCTTATACATAAGAATACCATTACCAAACACATAGTCAATTCTTAAGAATTATTCATACTCAATATAGATTGATAACACCTAAAAAATACTCACATATGATTATCAAGGAGTCTACAATACTTCAAAATATCCAATTCACCATAAAACCTTGAAACAACATCCATAGAAGCTCAAACAATCTTTTCAAGTCACTTATAGTCCATGCACAAACACATACTCAACTTTAAACCTTAATATCTTTGATTATACACAATCTCATCTCTTCAAATCAATATTTTCAAATTCATCTTAGAGTCTTCTACCACTTTGTTTTTAACTACATAAGTAAATTCATCTTCTATCAAAAGATATGGCCCAAAGACCAGACACTAGTTTTCCCTTGTTAATTTTAAATATTTAAATGATAATGGTCATAGTTAAAATTTGACCACTTTTATCACATATCATGTCCTAGCTAATTAGATAAATTATGAACCATTGATATTTTCAAAACTTTAATGTATATGCACCAATTCTCAAACATTAAACCTTAGTCACCTTGACCTCATCTTGTGCAATCTTGAAACTTTGACTCAATGAGCTCCGTTGATCTCTACAGATCAGTCAACTCTTTATCATGTAGCTCATACCATTTGATCAATATGTATGAATTCCCACTCACCATTGGATCTTTATCTTTTACCTTTTCTTAGTCATTAAACATTGTGCACTTGTCATTATCCATTAAATCCTAACATCTTGGAACACACATGCTATGTTGATCTTTTGTAGGATGCTCAGTCTTTATCTTTGCTAAACAACTATCATATTAACACATTTGACTCAACATGTACCATTAGATCTATAAGTATGAACTCTCATGAACCATTGTATCTCCACTAGGTCTTTATCTTTAACATTATGAAAATTGACTAAGTATAGGGATGTTGTTTATCTGCCTAAGTAGCCATTTTTGAACCTTAGTAACTTCTTCTGCACTTCAATGCATCATTTAAAATTTGGACCAGATGATCTCTTCACATAGGATAATACAACCATGTGACACAATATTCCTAAATCCTTATTATGTGAAAGATATATCACCATTAAAATTCCTTCTCAAAATATTTTGTCACATAACCAACTATGCTTAGAACTTGCTTATGAGGCCAAATTTACTCCTGCATAACTTTTTCCACACTTCATCGTAAGATCTCAAATTTAGTAAAAATAAACTAGGATCAAAACTAAATAAACACATATGATCACCTTCTCTTGAATCATCCACATGTGTGAGATATTCCACCATCAAACTATTTACCTGGCTCTTCTAGCCACATATCAAAATTCACTATGGGAAAATAATGTCAAACTCCCTAGGAGCCCAATATTGCATTTGCATATCTTTTGTCCTACTTTGGTGATTGAACTAAAAATTAGTTAAAATCAAATATTCATAAAACTAAACAAACCCATATGATCACCTTCTCCTAAAATTTTCACATGTGTGAGTTATGCCACAATCAAAATTCTTACTTGAATCTTCTTTCCGTATTGAAAATTTAGCTAAGTATTAAAAAACATTGTCAAAATGCCTAGGAGCCCAAATTTGTAATTGCATATCTTTTTTATGCACTTAGGTGGATGATTTGAGATATGGTGCATAATAATTAGGGAATAATGTGATCTTAATCATATTACCAACTCCCCTTGACTCATTCACACGTGGAAATGGTGATGTCACTAAACTACCTACTCAAATTTTTTGCCACTAGAACCAAAGTGTCTAGATGAAAAACTATGGAAAACTAGATGAATTTTAGTTATGCACATAAGCATTAAAAGAATATAAATCATCTTAGGAACCATTTTCACATTCTTAATAATTAATATTCATCCTTGAATAGCTCTAACCATGCCAAACTCTGAATATCAACCAAGCCTACTTCAAAAATACTTTGTCAAGCATATTGCACACTTTGTCATTATCACATAGACTATCAAGGTTTTTCATCTATTCACTAGAACACCTTCATGGAATAACCATGGCATCACTAAAAAATCTATAATAATAATCTTCTTATTACACATAGTAGTGTACCTTGCATTACCCACATGTAAACACCCTAATTTGGTTAAGTGACCAAAAGTACAGTGTCTTTTATTTCTCTTTCACATGAAGGTCTTAGTGATGAATATTGTCCTTGTTCACATGGTCATTTTAAGTATTTTGATATTTCATATGTCTTATCTTTCCTATTTTTTTGAACTCTAATGGTCCTAAGTCACCTCTTCCCATTGATAGGGGCCCCTAGACTATCATTCATTTTTTAGATTTATTTTTAGGCTTCAAGACACTAGTGCCATTTTTATGATAATATCACCATGTGGTGCTAGTGTCTAATTATGGATCTAGTGTTCAATGGGAATTTTATCCCATGTTTGGGTTCTAATCATACCTTGATCCTTATCTTATGTTTTTTTATCTGTCTTTTATAATATGTCCGCTAATGAACAAGGTATTCTTTTTAAATCAAAGTTCCTTCTATATAAAGAGCCTCACAAGGCACACTTACTAGTTTGACACATAATAACATAAAATTAATCAATAGTATAGTTAAATACTCTACATACTACTTAACATATCACACATATACATTACATGCTTGATCAAAGAAAGGCCTAATTAAAGGTCATTTTAACATACATTGTAAGTTGATTATCCACATTCTCTATGGGAGAACTACATGTGGTTTGAGATGCCTAATATTGGGTTTAGTGTAGGCAGTGACCAAGATAATAGGGGTTCTAACCCATGAAATTATACCATCCCAAAACCTACTTTTTTCCTTCCTTTTTTCATTTGATTCCAAAAAAAACTCATGTGTGTAGGTATTCATTAGAGTTTTGGAAGATATTCAACTAAAATAGTGACACATATGAGCTCCTGAAAGATGCATAACCACCTAAAAGACTATTATAACCTCCTAAAGCTTTCCTAAACATTTTAAACAATTATTATAGGAGGGACAATAATGCCATAATTGGACACTAGAACCACATGACACTATTGTCTTGATATTGATACTACTATCTTAGACCAGATTTCAACCACAATCACATAATGAAAGGTGTCTGCATGTTTCCCTATCTTGTTTTATCCCCCTAATATACATAAATACCAATTTTATTATAGATTAGTGTTCCTTATCACTATTATTTCTATTTTGGGAAATGTTTATCAAATCAATTATTTGTATTTTTCATTTTAGATTATTGTCATACTTGGCCATTTAACAACAAAGTATTTAAACCATATAAGTCTTAAAAGGTTAAAACACCACACTTTTCTTATTTTAACCTTTTTGATATCTTGTAATGCACATCCTTAACCTTTTTCATGCTTTAGGGGAATGTTTATATACCCATCCTCATTATCTTGGATTCTTAATATCTCATCCTTACCATAAGGAAATGATCAAAAACCTTTCACATATTAAAAATAAACATATTCAGCTTCAATAAAATTTCACATGCTCTTATTTGATGTATTTGTTAGCATAGATGATGCTTGCTATTTTTTCTTATGTTCATTTTATTTCCTTAACATAATTTTGTTTTACCATTTCTTCCTTTTCAATTCTTTGGTATCTTATAATTGGCCTTTTTTTCCCTAATGGATCTTTGGTATCACCTTCAAGTTTTCTTTAAATCATTTATATCAATTTATAATCAGTGTTTATTTCTCTATTTGATCATAGATATCACCTTAGAGATTTATTTATATCATTTATATCACTTTAAATTTGGCCTTAGTTTCCCTTATGATATTACATTTGGGGCTAATTTCACAAATTTTAACTATTTTTTGTTATGACTTAGTTTCTTTATGATCCTTTGGCCTTTTCTATGTATTCCCCCTCTTTTGGGATGTTTTATCCTATTAATTATTGTGATAGACCTATTGTAGGTTTGCATACCCTGTCTAGTGACATAACCACCATGTTATTCATATTATATATCACTTTCACACTTACGATTAGTTTATATATTCTATTGTGCTAACCTTTATTACAAATATTACTATGACTCTCTTGTTGTAGCTTGGCATTAATTTTTTATACATATCTCCATGTTTATTTTACAAATAATTCTTAGTACCTATACTTGATATTTAGGTACTTTTTCATTATTACACCTCTTAGTTTTTCAGTTTGTGAGTTGCATTATAACACTTGGGGAATACAATTAGACCTTCCTCACAAATTTCCATTCCCCCATACACTCAACAATTATTTCCTTTGTGATTATTTGGGCTATTTTATACACCAATTGGGTCTTTTTCTATCATTATTTTATTTCATATATTTATCCTACTTGTGCCTCTTGTATTTTCAATTTTTGAGTTGTATGGTAACACATGGGGAATTAACTAGGCCCTTTTCACAAATGCCCATCATTTTTATACATATATTGATTTTGCTCCCAAATTTAGCTAGGTTTCTTCCTAGAAACATAAATAAATGGTTGAGAGTAGTGATTTTTCTCATTTATAATTAGTGATATTAATTTTTGGTAAAATTAAAGAAGTCTATCTTCATGTCCTCATCCACAATTTACCTTTTATTATGATGTTGTTTCATAGTAAATTATCACTATATTATTTACCTTCACATATTTTTTTGTAATAAGGGTAACCCAATTCTTCATATGATAATTTCCATCATTTCATGTTATTCATTTACCTTTTAGGGCTCACCAAGGTTTCTTTCAAGATTGCACTCTTTTATAAAGTGTAAGTTTAGGAGTTTTTAGGCACCATGGTATTTAGTTTCTCATCTTTAGTGGCCAAGTGTAAGTTCTCATGTGATAGTCTTTTTTAACTCTCATAGTTATTTTTTCAAAATCCATATGAAGGAGGAAAATAGAAAAATCCAAAATAAGTTAAAACTCATATCATAATAAAACACAATGTTAAAAGGAAAATTAAATCTTAAAAGTTAGATCACATCAAAAGACGTGATTTTTAGCACCTCTTATTTCTAGTCAAAGCTCAAAATCCATAGTTGGCCTCATGATAAAGATGAGGTCTATTTGGTTGAAGTAGGTCAGTAGACTAGGGTAAAATTCTCATTATATCATTCTATCTTATAACATTCTAGTGCCACCTAATTTCTCACATAAGTACCCAATACTCAAAGTAGACTAATGGGTTTGTAAGGGGTCCTAAGGAGAAGGGAATGCATTATGGGAGTATAGATTCATTTTAACTTTTATGCATGCTAGCCTTCATGGTATCCTATATTTACTTCACTTATTATCTCATGTTTATGTTTTATAGGTATGGTTCTTTAAGGCCATCAATGTTGAAAACTCACAATCTTGCTAGCATGATTAGATTGTCTTATTTCTAATAGAGATCATGTTTTCTCCTTGGTGACACCTTATTTTCTCTCCCTCCTTTTTTACTGCTTGATAGACACATTTGATTATAAAAATTTCCACATTCTTGATGTTAAATTATCTATCTCTTCCATATATGGTAGTAATTTGGTATTTCTATCTTTTCCATATTTAAAGTAGAAGCTAAATCTTTGAGTTATAACAAGATACTCTCTTGGTTATTGCCTTATTTATATAGTGTTTATCTTCATTATGTTTGGGACCTTGATTTTTATATTTTTTGTGGTCCATTTGGTCATGTTTTTCATTTTCATGTTTTCACATTTTTGTTTTAATATGGTTTGTTATTTCTGTTACATAATGTTGTTTTAAATCAAATCTCTATGCTCCTTGTTTAATTTGTATCATTACTTATCTTAGTCTGAATTCATGTTTTTTTGTTTTTTGTCCTAAGTAAGCTTGAATTTTAGGCTTACCAATTTTACTTCTTTTTTATTTGATCATTTAGATATTTTATTCAGACCAAGTCTTATCAATCTCATATTTATATTTTTTCTAAATGTTTCAATCATTTCCAAGAGTTTTTCATTTACATCACTTTATTTGACCATCCTATATTTATGTGCATTATTTTTATTATTTTTTAGCCTTTTATCATTAGGGTTTCTCAAATTTATTTATTGTGCCCTCCAAGATTGAGAATATGGTATATAAATTAAGTCATTTAGTGAAAGGGTAAATCAAATTATGCATATGTTACTTTTAGTTATTCATTTATCAAGAATTATTTCAACATTTATTTTTAGTTGTGTTTTTAGGTGTTTTCATGTTTCTATCCCAAAGCACAATTTCATGTTACACTATTTTCACATGTGATGAGATTTAGATGGGGCATATGTATACACCTAATATTGTTAAATTTATCACTTTATTAATTCTTTATCTTGCAACAAATTTTTAATGCATCAATCTTCTTAAATGGTATAATTAGGATGGAGTGGGACCAAATTTTGGTACTTTAAAATATATGTTATTATGTTATCCTATTACACCATCACTATTATTAGTAACACCTATTATAAGTGTCTATTTGTCATGTTTATGTCTACCTACTATCTAGATTTACTAGCTTCTATATATACTAAAATATCGGCCTACATGATATGATTTATTTCATGAATGTATCCTTCTAATATTGTATTGTTTAGCATGATACAATTATGACTGTATTTTATGAAATTTGTAATATATCAACTTAACCGATATTGTATAATATTATCTAACATATTATAAATATATCAAACTATATGATACCATCAAATTAGAGTTTAGGAATGGTTTTGGGTATAAGAATAACATATACCTAGGTCATATTTCATTCCAAACATATCATATCACATTCATATGCTTTTTTGTGTTCACATTTTTGCCATATAGATTATTTTTGAGAGTCAGTGGATTATAACCTTATCTTAGATTTCTTGTCTTATGGTGTCATTGAATCTCAATAGAAGAGGTCATTTAGAGTTCCTAACTAAGGGTATCTAGGTTTTCATTCAATTATTCAAGGTCTTCATCTTATAACAATATCTTGAAAAGTGCCATTTGAGCCAAAGGGGAATATTTAAGCATCAATAGGTCCAACTAAATGCAATGTTTTCTATTTATACACTCCTTCCTTTATTTACTTAGTATATTTGTATTGTTTTATTTATTTCATTGTGGACATATATGTGTGTATCCTTATTTAGGCTCTTCGCTATATTGAATATTTTGGTTTAGACATAAGATTTATTAAACTTTTAATTAATTACTTTAGATTTCATAGACCCTAATTTATATGATCATTGAAAATTAACCCTTTTATAACCATCTAGCATGTCATTTAATTTATTTTGTACACATTTAAAACCATTTACTTTACTTGCATAAATACAACCATAGTTACAACCATTTACCTCTATTGAAATCTAGTGATATTTTTATCCTTTTGTCATAGGCTTAGGTTTTTTAACCCTTTCCCCTTTAAATTTTAATTGTATTTTACCATATATTAGATCTATGAGTATCATTGGTATTTACCTTAATTTCAAAGTATATGTAAACTCTATTCTATTAACCTTGATCAAGTGATAATATATTGAGAGAAAGAGGATAGTTGTAAGTCATCCTATCCCATGCATACAAACACCTCCAATTACCAAAAATCAAGTCACATAAATATTCAAGCCTAAGTACAAACATTAATCTAGTCAAGCTTCATTAAATCTTATATATCTGTGACATTAGAATTCTATCTTGGTTTCTCTACATTTCCCTTGTACCGAATGAGGGTATTAAATTATGTGTAGTTTCATCATCACTTATAGGTAAGAGAAAGTTCACAAAATCTCGCTGAATCTATTCCATTAACACACATAAAAATATGTGGAGGTCTAATTTCATGTGTGTGGAATACATAATTTATAAAATTGCCTCGATGGTTTCCCAATTCCATAACTATTTATTTTATTTTTGAGTGAAAGATAGGTCAATGAGGAGACTATTGTATTTTTCACATTCCTCTCATCATATATGAAAATAGAAGGTTAAATGGTAATAGGAAAGAAAAAAAACATAGGCAACAAAAAAATAAACTATGAAACACCAGCATGGCAAACTGAGCCATAGTTAGACAATCACAACCATATTAGTATATCTCAATAAGATCAACATAGGAACAAGTTCATCATAATGAAAATGGATATCCCAAAACATCGTATAGTTTCCAAAATTTAGGATCAAGTTTCACATAATTTGAATAGTCCTTTATAGTGTCAGATTTTTTTAAAATAGATAAGTGTGATATTCTTTACCTCCTTTTCTTTTACCTTTATCAACCTAATTTCATTTATATAATTTGGAATTGATTTTTATCTTAACCGGTCAGATAGATATCAATTATATATATTCATTCATATACTTAGATCTATTTAAGTTCAATTAGTTTATAATTTATTATGTTTGAAACTAGAAGTAGGGTAAACATCCTACTACTGCATTTATTATCCTAAAAATTCAAGATACTAACTAAAGTCAAGCATAGAGTTGTAAACCACTTATTATACTTTGTTTTAGTGTCTAGTATTGTTTTGAGGGATAGAGAGAAAGGTTAGACACCCTATCTAATAATGATTTTTAAACAATTACCTAAAGGGTTTAAATATCTTTTACAAATTTAGACTTTTCATTAGTCCCCAAGTTTGGCTTCTTGTGCTCGAGGTATGTAATTATTTTTATGTCATTTTTCCCAATTTAAAAAAAATGTTTTCTTACTTTTTCTTAGGTTTACGTTGGTTTTCCTTTCAATACTAAATATAATAAATATAATCTTTGTATCCCTTTCAAGTATGTGTTTTCTATGAATTATTATTATTTTAGATCTAGTGGAAGTTATTTTAAAGAAAGAAAAGAGGAAAAGAATATACCTCTTCAATAATGATTGAGATGAGCAAAGAACTACTCCCTGGTGTAAAATTTAACCCTTTATTAAAATTTTCCTTTGGTTTCAAATATGTAGGGAGAAATGGGAGCCTCAAGTAGGTAACTACAACCAAAATTATACAATGCATTATAATTTAAATTTTTGGATTAGATTTCACATTAAATATAATACAATAAAATGAAACATGTATTAATAACATTTAAATATATAATACTACCAATAAAATTTCAAATTAGTGTGACCATTAGTAAAGTAACAGATTAGGTAGAGGAAAAATAAGATGCCATAAGATATAAAGTTTGCATGTATGCTATAGTGTGTAATGCAATTATTTTTCCCTTTGTCTTCTAATTATCAAGCATGTAAGGCCTCTTTTCACCTGCTACACAATGCCTAAACTTAACCAACACTCAAATAATTTGTGGGGTCCACACTCTCCACAAATCACAAAATCCATACCAAGAAGTGTTAAATATTATAAAGATTATTATTGGTTCCAAAATAAATTCTAAGAGTTTGTGAATTTTGGATAAGCTCTTCCCTATAAAATTATGAATTGTCCACATGCTAATTAAAATATTCACCTTTGAGATATTCATTCTCACCTTAATAAATAACTCTTTCCACACACTTTTTAAATATCTAATTTTTTCCATTATTTATATTTAGCACATACAGATAATAAAAAATTAAAATATTACTTCTATACATATAGACCTTAGATACTCTGAATTCACACGTGTATTACACTATTAGCATGATCTATAGATGGCAATGTATAAAAATAGAAACACCATAAACTAGTTAGATAAATAATATAGATTTGTTCCAATATGTTTGGAATATAAAAATGTGGGTCCAATTTTTAAAGTGTATTATCTTTTTAGACACAATAAATGCACAATCTAGAATTTTATTCCAATAGGGAGTGTGATCCATGTATACCACCAATCGGCTTCTTCACTATGTAAACTTTTTTATTTGATTATTAATAGTAATACTGAAATGTTTCATACTATTTTTAAATTTATTTCTCTATTAGATATTTCCAAATAT
>JARHVA010000081.1:480000-512500 GCA_037957365.1 Torreya grandis | reverse complement strand
CTTGGGGTTATTATATTAGATACCTTTGATACCTATTGACACTATAGTAGATCTAAATGGATTGGAACCAATAGGTATCAAAGGTACCAATAATTATGCTGCCCAAATAAATCATAGAGTCTACAAAGGATGGGTGAATATCTTGATGAAGATCAGACCTACAAGGGACTATTTTTAGTCTCATCTAGATTTCATTATGGTAGACAAAAGAAACCAAATAAAATATTGCCTTATCAAATCAGAGGATAAAGGATTTTGATCTTGCCTCTTCTTGGCCATGGGGTTTACCCATGAATTTAAGGATATTGTTCATGTTTGGATAAGAAACCCTATGTTATTTAAAAATATGGCTAGGATGTTGAGGATGAGTTAGATATGTCCTTGTTTCTATCCTACCATTAATGGTTCTAGTGGGAGGAAAATTGAACTTGTAGTGTCTCAGATGTGTGGTGTTTGTGTGGAAGTCCTAGGTAATAGAATACCTTCTGATCTTGTAGACTCTTGTTTTTTAGTGTAAGATTCAGGGAATTCATGCTGAAGGGCATTAGTTGGGGTCTGAGTTTATATATAAAAATTTTGAATCCCTTTTTTGGCCAATCTTAGGTCACTATCTGAAACATGGGTGGTAGTCTCACTAAGTGATTATATATGGTCACTTGTAGTTCAGAGTTTATAGAGGATTAGTGAATATCTTATTGAAGACCAAACTTATGGGGGACTATTTTTAGTAACACCCAGACTTGATTATAATGGATAGAGGAAACCAAATAAAATATTTCCTTATTAGATAAGATGATAGATGGTTCTATTCTTGTTTCTTCTAGGCCACGGGGTTTATATATGAATTAAAGAATATTTCTCATCCCTGGTAAAAAAACCCTATTCTATTTCAAGATATGAACAAAATGCTAAGGATGGGTTAGATAGGTACTCATTATGATCTTGTCATTAATTATTTAATTTGGATTAAAATCCCACTTGTATAATCTCTAATGCATGGCAGTTTTTTAGAAGTCTGAAGTAGTAGAAGACCTTTTGCTCCTAGCAGACTCTTGTCCTGTAGTGTAAGCTTCATGGAAGTCCTGTTAAAGGATGTCAGCTTTTCAAGTGTCATTGATTTGTAACATCCATGGTTGTAATAAGGTTTTGGGAACCTTAAAACCCTCATATTATGATTGTGGGATCCTTAAAACCCTCATACAGTTAGTTTTTCCTAGGTTGTGGGACCCTCCAAATCCTCTTGGTATGCGTGTTATGGTTGTGGGAGCCTTAAAACCCTCTAGTTGTGCCTTATAAAGGTTGGGAGAGCCTCCAAACCCTCTTAGTTATGGGTCTATATATCAAAATCATCTCTTTGGTTGTGGGTCCATTTATCAAAACCCTCTCTTTCTTGGCTTATATCTCTAGCTTGGAAAGTATTTACCTCATCAAATAATTTTTTGTCATAGATTATCAAATTGCAAAAGGCTATGTTATTTATTCACATATATTTATCTCAATATTAATGGAATTTGAATTTGGGGAATACCTTATAGAGTTTAAATCATATAATAACTTGGTATATATAAATTTTGATAGGCACATGAACACCTAGCTAGGGAAAAAAGCCGACCATAATGAAAGGAACATGTTTTATCAAGGGAAAATCTGCATTACTCATGACAATCGATAAATTTTCAAAGCAGCCCTGGAAAACATTTTATAGAATTAGATAATAGTTTATCATATATGGAAAGTTGTAAAATAAAAAAAAATAAGTGGACTCCCATAATTCGCAAAGCACATAGTCCATGAAAAAGTTATAGATCTAAGAGGGGAAATATAAGTAGTTTTTTGATAAATTTATGGTATGATGAAGAGTGTGTTATGCCTATTTTCAACACCCCCTTAATTTTTTTGAATGTATTGATATACTTAATTATGCCATATTAATGAATATAGTAATAAAGTTTAAAACTATTGGTAGGGTACAACTCATTTGTATTCATTTGAATGTTCATCATTTTTGTACATGTGCAATAATTAATGATGATATGTTAAATATTTATTACTCTTGATGTTGATTACGTTATTTTTATGGCATAACTAAATCATTAAGTAAAAATACATTTAGCATACATATGATCTAATTTGTTTTTAGATTTGATCCTATTGTAAATAGTGACATTTGTGAGATGCCACAATTCCTTTTCAGTTGTAAATAGTACAACTCCACTCTATATTGATTCAATATGTGTAAGAAGTAATAATTTATATTTATAATATTGTTGATTATTTACATTTTTCATATTTTTAAAACAATGAGATTGTCACATGATAAGTATCTAGAAGCAATTGAGATGTAGATAATTCATGCATGCACATTTAATTTTGGGTTAATAGAAAAAGAGGTAATAGCAAAAATGTCTTTTATTGTCTACAACACAGTACATTGTTTCATGAATGGAAAAAATTATAAGCTAAAACATCTATATACATTTAGGGGTGTTTTCTTATTGCAATGATTGTCTATTTATTGCAAATATTGTCTTTTAGAACATATTTTTAAGCTTGATTGCTTACATTATTTAAATTTATTAAATGGAATTTGATATCACCAATGGCCTAGAATATATTATCTAAGTCATTTAAATTTAAAACCTAATTTCTAAGGTTGACATGACTTAGGTCATGATAGATTGGTTGATTAGAGTGAGTAACTTTGAATGCATTAAAAGTGGTAGATATAATGCGAAGTGAAAAATATATTAACAAGGTAGTGAATTTGGTAACCTTAGAGTTAAGATAGTAGTTTTGAACTAACCCAAACATTTAATGAAATTGGTGTTGATCCACCGAGCATTATCAAAATGTGTAAATTCAATGATATCATATCTTATTGTTTAATTTTTCTAGATCTTATGAAAATTAGTAATAACATAGAGTTTAATGTTCATCACTTGCACTAATTTTTATTTGGGTAGTCAATTTAGTTATATGGATAAATGGCTCTCTAAACTAGATAGTAGAGCCACTAACATTGGTCAAGCCAACTATGATGTTCATGGAATCTATAAATAAATTAAAGGTAAACATGTCATCGAGAAGTATTAAATGTTAGTTACTTGAATATAAAAAAGTGATTTTATTTGGTTCTATTTATCATTTTGCAAGCTTATCAAGTGGAAGTGGAGCTCTACTAGTTTGGATATGTGATGAGGAATCTTAGAATGTTTTTGAACAAGATTTCAATGCCCTGTGTGAAGTATTAGTGTATGGTTTTAATGTGTAAATAAGCTCTCATATGGTTTTCACAAAATAGTTTCATTATTTCTAAGAATATTTGGAAGATAAACTTTTTTGAATGGTGTTTGGTTAGATAATGCAGTATCATTCAACATTTATTTATCTTTTGGTTATTTTATTGTGAAATATGTGAAATAAAATTTTCTAGGAAGTAATAGTCTTGCAGTTGACCCATGGAGGCTATTTATTTGGTTTATGTAATTCTCTTAGTTTTGGGTGTTTGAAGACTTGCATGTGTTATGAAAGAATGAATGTATTTGAGTAGTATTTTTAGTTGTTGTCTTCTGGTGTTGATGTTGTAACATGTTTGCAAGTATTTTTTTTATTTTATCTACTTGAAAAAATATAAATGGTAAAAATATTGCATGCATTTATTAAAGTAAGTTGTTACAATTTTAATGTTCTAAATTAGTATGAAATGTCATAATTAAAAACCATTTCCATCTTTGGTTTGAGTCTTTGGTTCTTGGCATAGAAGTATTGAGTGTTGATTTACCTATTTGGCTTAGATAAATTCTGCATGCATACTTTCTGTTTGAAGAAGTCATTATGAGTTGGGTTTTATGATTCTCTTAGGTAAATATCTTCTTGAATGTGGCTCACATGCATAAAGTCAAAAAATAGTCATATGATACATTTGTTTGAAAAATATATAGTTTGTGGCTTTCAACCTACTCTAAAAATCAAACTTTCAAGGGGTTTATTTTTTGGTTTAGGGGATTTTGGAATATATGGTTTGGTAAACCTATCATATGATGTAGTTTTGATCTTTTATGTTAATGATAAGTGTTTGAATGCACTTGATTATTCATTCTATGGAAAATTTTGTATTCATTGATTATTTTAGAATGATGAGTTTTAAGAGTTAACATAGTTATGGCTATTAGTCTTAGTTTGAGGCTATAGATGTATGTAGTCATTTTGTTTTATTTTGCATATCAATATTGGGTAAATTCATAGCTAAAATTATAAGGTCAAATGGATATTTCACGAATTATATATTATGTATATAATATTGATTACAATTTTTTAATAATTTCAGAAATTGATAGAATAAAAGGTTGTGAAGGCAGTGGTGTATCTCATTTTGGTTGTTGATATGTGTACCTTTAGTTTTATCTATTTGCCAATGTATGAATATTTGATCTAATATCAAGGTTCTATGCCATTTTTTTTAGTCAAATATACAAACGTTTTAAACTCTTGGTTTTGTGGATAAGAGAAAATGGTTCATCCTTTACTTGGTGATTTTAATTCAATGATCATGGAAAATTCTTTGCATATTTTAAATAAGTAATGATTTACAAGTATCTATGGAAAGAACATTGATCAAGTTTCATTTAATGCATGGTAAAATTGATTGGTTGGTACATTTAATTCTTGGTTCCTATTTTAGAAATATGTATTGGGGGTATATATAATTATATGATAAATGGGACAATTTTGGTTGTAAAGCATCTGTGTGTTATATTGATTTTTTATCTCCTTTGAATGGAATCTTATATTGGTTAATATTTTATGTGGTTGGTAAAGATGCAAACATTGAATATATTATAGTTTTTTATTATATATTTTGAGATGTCAACAAGATATGAAAGAGAGTTTGGTTATTTGACTTATTTATACACACATTTTGATGGTGATATAATGGTAATTTTATTCTAAATATGACAAAGTTTTAATGAATAAGCATTCAATAAGTCATGAAAATCTAAGTATTGAAAATCTAATAAGCTTAATTATGGGTATTTTATCATGTCAAATATTATCTATATAGTTATTTTGAATGCTTATTTCAGTATATTTATTTTAGAATGTCAGAGTGGACTCTAAAATCACATGAATTAGGAAGAAATGTTTCAAGCAAAGGTAATGATCAACACAATGAAAACAATCATTTTCAAGGTAGTTATCAAGGTCAATTCTTTCACGATCTTAGGGATACAAACACTTCATGGCCATTGAACCATAGAACTTGAGTATCCATTCATTTTGATGCTATTGATCCAATTTTATATAATGTACATGACTCTTTGCCTATGATTTTTGAATTTCCTTGGTAATATAGGATTTAAAAGTGCATACTAGAGACATCGTCCTCATAGGCAAGGCACTCCAAGTGAATCTTCTCAACATATGTCTACTATTATCTAGTTTGATCCACACAATATTCCATTACCCGAGTAACCTAAAAATGTACTTGAATTAATTACAAAATCAAATTCCCATTCACTTGTGACACTTAATACTAGAATTACTTCGCCTAAACCTGAAAGACATACATCTTTTACTAGGAAATGTGTTAATATACATATAACACAACAATTGGTGACTAGGATGTTGAAGAAGGTTAAATTGGAAATGAATTATTCTAAAGGCACTCGCTTGGTTGAAATTTCCATTGCATCTATGGAATAAATAGAGTACTAAATTGATAAGAGTGTTCCACTGATAGATATAATTTTTGACATAGATTTTGATTAAACAGTTGTTTAATTTATGTTCATAGTTCATACTTAGAGTTTCTATCATGTTGATGATTTTTAAAAATGTTAATATGTTTTCAATTATTTTTGATGTGTGGTAGTGTTTTTAGTTTATTTAGAATAGTTTATTAAGATGTTTACTTTATTATTATGGAAAATGCTCATGAAATTTAATGTTAGAAGTATTTAAATTTTATTTAGTTATTAGCATAATTAAATTTTTTTTTCATAGTTATAATGTTTATTTAAATGTATTGAATTGAGTCAAGGGACCCCACCCATTAGAAATTTTATTGATTTATTATATTTAAATTTGATCTATTATACATTATATTAAGTCTAAATTTATAAAGATAAATGTC
Source organism: Torreya grandis (assembly GCA_037957365.1). Taxonomy (NCBI): domain Eukaryota; kingdom Viridiplantae; phylum Streptophyta; class Pinopsida; order Cupressales; family Taxaceae; genus Torreya; species Torreya grandis. The sequence continues at coordinate 506,367 of JARHVA010000081.1, read as the reverse complement.
ATTAAGCTAACTAATTGAATTTTAAAAGTCAATTATAGTTAAAAACAACTAAGCAAAGTTAGTTGGAACTTATTTTCTAACTATCTATAGAAGACATTGATTTATAAATAGAACAATGAGACATTACAAAGGGAGAAACATATACAAGTGAAGAGCTCTCTTTGAATTTGAATGTTATATGTCCATATTTTATTTTTTGTGCAAATGTCTCTGATATTAAATGACTACTTGAAAATATACCAAACAATAGATTATCTGATGGTGAAGCAATTAACTTATTTAGCGCATGTATATCCATGTTTCTTATTTATTTCATAAACCAATAATCTGATATCTAATAGACTTTAATATTTTTTTGATGATTACAAATATGGAATCATATGATCATAAATTAATGTAATTGACCTAAATAATAATTAATACATTATATCTTGTAACATTTTGTTGATATTCTAATTGTAATATGTCATATTTTTGAAGATTGTTTGTACTCTGAATTTCAATTTCTCAATAAAAGCAATATTATTTTATATTAAGATGACTCTTGTCTCAAGACTCATAATTTTCTATTTGATTTTGTTTATTTAATTTTATTTCCTATTTTAGATTAGTTTAGTTTAGATAAATATAAACCCACCTTTGACTAGTGTGGAATCTAGTCCCAAACATAAAATGGAGGTCTGGGTCTCTCACCAAATAAACATAAGAGGACAAAGGAAATAACAATTAGAGGAGTAGACACAAACACCAAAACTAGTCTAGGGAATAAAAAATCCCCCAAACTAATAAAAACAAAAATCCTGGAGGAGATAGCTTGGGCACACTATGAGGAAGGCCTAGAACCCCAAGGAAATAAGTGACAATAACGAAAGCCAAAATAAAAACAAGCAAGGGTCCTAACTGAACCCAATTCCATCAAAACACACTATAAGAGTAAATATGATATATGTAAACCCCAAAAAAACTAGAATATATACCAGAGACTAGACACAAACCTAGAAGGACCCTAGTCCCTAAAGGGCCAAAGAAGATCCAAGATGGTGCCTACTAGGTTGAACAAGCCTATCATGTCATCATGTTATCCAAACGAATAAGATTTGATATATTAGAGGGGACTAAGTGAGTTTCCCAAAGATCCCAAGTTTTGAATTCACATGAAACCCCCAAGTTTGTTAGGAGGTTCACACAACTATTACTTTCTCTATACACATAGCCAAGGCAATAATCCTGAAAGGAGGCCAAAAGGGTTGTTGCATCCCTAATATCATTTTAAATGGTCTAAGAGGTCCAAAAATTTCCTTTAAGGAAATTAATGATATTTAAGGATTCTCCTTCCCAAACCAACCTAAGATTACATTTATCTATTACTAATTTAATTCCCCAAAGAGCAGCCATGGCTTCTAGCACAAAAATGTTTTAGAACCTCATTTTACTAGTGTAAGCAACCGCCAAATTAATTTTTTTAATCTCTCATCATTCTCACACCTCTTGAAAGCTTAGGATTACCTTTCAAAGCTTTGTCAAAGTTTATTTTAAACTAGTTGTTAGCAGAGGAGGTCATTTGGTAGAATATTGAATGACATTATTTATTAATCTAGGTTCCTTGGGGATTTTGAGGTCCCAAAAATGAATCACACTCAAAAGTTGTCCATTAGCTTCTTAAAATTTTATTGATCATCTAAGGTTATAATTATCCTTAATGGCCTCAAAAAGTTTACCTTTGGTGATCCACTAGTCTGAACATTTGTCTTTGAAGATTATATGATTTATTTCCTTCTAGATGCCCAAAAGAAATGAGGAAGATATAGATTTTAAAGCAACTTTAAGGTCTTGTTATTCCAAGATGGATTCCATTTATTGAAATATCCCAAAGAGAACCAAGGGGTAACTAGGAGATCTTGAGAGCATAAATAATGAGAACAAAATAGAAATAACATAAATACATTCCAAGAATAAGTTATAAATCATTTCTTCCACCTTGAGTCATAATCAAAACTTGATGTGCAATTGGAAACCCCTTTTTATTACATTATCAATGGTGAGAACTTTATTTTTATAGGCTAGCCATGAAAGGATGCCAACTTTTGGAATCAAAATTTTATCCCAGAATTGAAACCAAGAAGGGTCATGATCTAGAATCTCTTAATCAAATAGGAATTCAAATTTAATAGTGTAATCCCCTAAGGTTTTTGATAAAAATTGATCTTATCATATTTATGAAAGATATGGATGTGGGTCTCATAAATTTTGTTTCTCAATTGATCTAGGAACCTATTTTGATCCTTAGTCACTTCTAGAAAATGGATCCTTTCCCAACTAGAAATCAGATTGTGAGGAGGCCAATAATTACTAACTTTATCCTTAAGTGTGGATTTAAATAATATAACAAGAGCTTTATAGCCATCAATGATTGATATAGGGATGTTGAATATCTATGGGTCCTAAAAATTAATAGTTATATCATTTCTAACAATCTATTTATATCCTTTATAAAGAAGGTCCCTTACTTTTACAACTACCTAACAAAAGTTGGAACTGTAGACAACAACATATTATTTTAGGAAATAGTCCTCATCCCTATTGGTTATATACTTGACTTCAATGATCTTGGTCCATCATTTATTCTCTTTTATAATTTTATAGGCCTAATTTTCTAAAAGTGCATGATTCATACTTTCAACATGGTGAAGCCTTGAACCCCCTCTATATTTAGGTATGCATACCTTGTCCCAAGTAACTAGGGGAAATCTATCAGACTGTTCCTTACTAGACCAAATAAATCTTATTTTAATTTTCTCAATTTTATCTTTTAATTTTGAAGGATTGCTTAAAATAAACATCTAATAAATTTGGATATTCTACAATAAAATTTTATCTAAAAATTTATTTCCTTCTTGACATAACCAGTCATATTTCCATCTGGATAACTTTTTTTGTATTTTTTCCAGTAGTGGGTTTCAGTATACAATACTCAACTTATCCTTGGAAAAGGGCATACCCAAATATAAACTAGTTAGATATTTAATTAGATAGTTTAGTATGTTTTAGATGCTATGTTGTAATTTAGGCTTGGTATGAGTAAAGAAGATCAAACTTTTGGCCATACTGAAACTCTATCTAGATCTAAAACTTCATAGTTTTCTAGAATTCCTTTGATGGCTTTAGCTTCCCTCACTGAAACAATCCCAAGGATGAAATTGTCATCACTAGTTCAATATGGGGAGAAATTTGAAGAACCTTAATTAGGCCTTATGTCATGGCTTTCTGAAGCATCTATCCAAGAGCCTCTATCATAATGATAAATAGGCATGGGAATTGAGGATCCCCCTACTGGAGTTCTTTATCTAAACCAAAATATCCCTCAATACATCCATTGATAATAACCAAGAAATTAGGGGTGGAAATACAATTAATAATGAGATTTATAAGGAAGTTATTGAAGCCAATATTCTTAAGAATCATAATGAACTACTAGGATGCTTTATCATAAGCCTTCTAAACATCTAGTATGAGGAACATACTAGATATTTTAGATTGATCTATAAAATGGAGGGCCTCATGGATAAGGATAATATTGTAAGTGATTTTTTTGCCAAAGATGAAAGAACTTTACTAACCCAAAATGATCTTTGAGAGTAAAGGTTGAAGTCTCAGTATGAACATCTTGGTACATATCTTGTATAAGGTATTATAAAGGATAATAGGTTTAAAATTCTTAAGGTTAATAGCTCCTTATTTTTTAGGAATCAACACCAATAAAGTGCGATTGATCTCTTTGAGAATAGATCCCATTCTAAAGAATTCATAAAAATAGCTACCACACCATGTTGGATGATTTCCCATTAATGTTGGAATAAAAAGGGATGGAAACTGTCTGGACCTATTGTCTTATCCCTTTTCATGGAGAACACTACACTTTTCACCCTCATCATGTTTAGGTTTTTTAGGAAGGTCAAAATTGTCCTTAAAGTCAAGAATCCTATCAAACAATGAAATAAATATTTTCGCAGGACTCTAGGGTTGGGATGGGGCTCTAGAGAGGAAATTATTAAGGAAATCAATAGATTCCAGCTTAATTTATGTTTCTTCCTTGCATTTGGAACCATCATTTTTGAAAATATCCTTAATTTTAAAGGTATTTCTATTTTTGCAATCCATTTAAAAGAAGAATTTTTAATTTATATCTCATTGTTTAAGCCAAGTATTTCTTGATCTTTGTCTCTAGTATGTTTGTTTCATGGATTCCAAGTTATCAAAAGTACTCAAGAGTTCTTTTTCCTTCCAATATAATTTTTGATTGATACCATTTGTTTAGAATAAGTGATCCATCTCTATAAGGGACTCTGAGATTTCCTATTTTCTCAAAAAAATGTTGCCAAAAACCTTCTTATTCTAAATTTTTAGGTTCATATTAATCATTTTAAGTTTGGTTACAAGGATAAACATCTCCTATCCCTCGATCTCAATAGTCCACCAATTCTTCATGGTTAACCATAGCTCTATATATTCCAACCACATATTCTCAAATATGAAAGGAAGACTTATAACTCTTAGGACAACTTCCTTGGTGAGCACCAGAAGATTTTGGTTGGATGTTGTAACCTTTCCTTAGAGTGCATTATGTTTTTTGTTGGCATGTTGACTTAGTAGGGTTGTCTTATCCTGATTAGCATTTTGCCTGCTTATTATAGTTGATTGTTCTATTTTTGATACTATGATTATGTTATCATGATTATTGGTTATGATCAACTCATTATCTCTGTTCATATATATGCTTATTTCATTTATATCATATTTCTTATTCTATTCATATCAAATTTTATTACTATTTGGTATGTATCCCTTGAGCAAGTACTATTTATGTTCTATTTGGTGACTGGAGGAATAGGCTGAGTGAGCTAGACTCGCTGGTGGATTTTATCCACTGAGAAAATATGGGAAAGTTCTATGAGAAGTTAGATTTGTAATTATAGCTAAAATAACATATGATAATTATATACATTGATTGTGTTGACTCCTTTTTATTGTGGTTACTTCATATTTTATTACCCTCTTATTATTATGTATGTGATTACATATGTCTTCATTTCACACTTACCTTATTCTTTACTTAGATTTAATGAGTCATCAAGTCATTATTATTGGTCTCTATTCATATTGCATGTTCGAACTCTATTTTGTGTGTGTTTATGTATGGGGTCTCCTTGATGTTATTGGTTTGGACTTTCTCTTTCTCCCTATTATATCTAATTATTTGATCCTTGGACCTTAGCCATGGCATTATAATTTTTATATTGGGTTATTTTGGCATGGATATACCATGAATTGGTTCATTGACTCCCATAGACTTATGTTGAGTATTATTGCATTGAAATGTCTTGGATTATGTAATAATGAATTGGCTTGACTTGGCATCTTAGAAAACTTTTGTGAAAAGTTAGAGAAGGGCCATTACTAAGCATGAGCAAAACAATAAGGGAAGTAGTTGAAATTTTTATTTTTCTAATCTAATGCCCCATGCCACTATGTTCTCCAACTAATTTTTGGGAAAAATGATGGCATGGAGCCCTTTACACGGGATAAACCCCTAAGAAAGCAATATGGCATAGGGGTGGAGATTTTTTATGAGGTGAAGGTCTTATATAGAGGATGGCACATTCTACCCAGACAAATATAGTAGGGGAAAGAGCCCAAATTGGCTATAAAGGGGTTGTTGAATCTTCCATGGTATGGGAAAAGACTGCAACAAGTAGAGAAAGGTAGAATCAATTATTAACTCAGCCCTACCAATATATAAATCTTCTATAATTAAATGACATCCTTAATATTAAATTGATAAGGATGATATTTCTAGTTTTCTGTGGTTTATGAAATTTTGTTTTGATATAAATGAACCACATGGGTTCATGGGGAAGTTAAGAGACTTCATGATAAACCCATGATGGTGTATATGTATATAAATAAACTAAATCAATTATGCATATTTTGGGATGAGTTAGCACTATATATGTTTCGATTGTGTTAAGTCACCTTGTTGGGGTGGACTGTAATTCAAATTTTAGGAATGATTTTATTAAAATAAATATTTAGCATTATACCCAATATGGGTTAGATTTTGATTCCTATTGAGTAGGGTATCATTGAATACCAATTTTTGTGTATTTTTTAAAAAACCCAATGAGAATTTGTAAGTGGAATTTTGGTTATTATGAAACCACTATAGATTTTATGAGTTTTTATATGGCTATAGTGGTGTGCCCTGCTCCAAATTATCCTTTTGGTTTGGTTCTAAAAATTTTATATAATACTCTTGTCTCCAAATCTTACACCCTAAAAGATGGTTGTTCAGTCCTCCTCTAGATTTGGGCAATGTTGGGACATCTCCAAGACTGTAGGTGTGCTTGTAAGTGGAAATGAACCTCTAGGTTGAAAGGGATAACTCCCTGTATTAGGTTTTTGTGTAATAAAACTGTTGAACTAGTTTGTATGAGTGAAAAGAGTTAGAAGTTTGCATAAATGAAAAGCCTAGTCTAATATGGTGATCCACTAAGACTTAGTATCCACATGTATGCCCTATACTTATGTATAATACACCATAGTATAGTCTATAACTCAAGCTCTAGAAGATACCAACATAAATATTTCAATGTAGAGACAAAATGAATGAGATCACACAAGGTAAATAACTAGAAAAAATAACTTGTGTAGTCCAAAAAAGGGTTACACATGTGAAAAATCTCATATTGTTAGAATGCACTATACATGACCTATTGGATCAAATCTTTGCTCAAAAATATGAATAAAAAATAATAGAAGGATAAAACATCACTTGTCACTTTGTGTCTCTTGCATGCCTAGGCAAATGTCTAGAACTTAGAAAGAAAATATACTTATACTTCTTTGCTCAAAGGAAAAAAAATGACAAAACATGCTAGCAAGGCTTCACCATACTATTTATGGATGATAAAAAAGAGCCCAAGGCTCCTATTTATAACAAAAGAGGGAGAGAAGAGAGAGCTCTTGGGCACCAAAATAGAAGCCTCCAAAATGGTTTATAGTCACCATCTTGGTGAAACTGATTCCAATTTTTCTCTCTTTCAGTTGGAGTTTGTCCTTATCTTTAATTCACCCTCTTGAAATGACCAGGATCATTGTAAAATCAATGGTGAGATGACCCTCCATAAGAAATGGCTTAGATCATTACTGTGAACCTTAGAGTATTCTTGAAAGCTCCTACATTTTGTACTATAGGCCCATTCAAGTTTTCCAAGTGATTTTACTTCTGACTTGCTTCTTTTAGTTCTTTTATTGCTTCTACTTGTAAAAGTCATAAGTAAAGCTTGTTTGAAAACCTAATTTACACTATCTCTACCCTTTCAAGTTTTTGGATTGATTTTGTTTATAAAAATCATAAGTAAATGTCTTTGAAAAACCCAATTTTTCTTTGCTTAAGACTAATTTAGGTTCTCTGAATGACTCAACTTATAATAATTTCATGAGTAGAATTAATTTGGGTTTATGATCCTGAATTACTCCTTCCAATGCTTTACAATTTTTTAATGATGCATGACTTTGAGTTTTCTGAAGATCAAGTCTTAAATTTCTATAAAGTAGCGAGTAATGAGAGGTCTGAAGTAAGTAATAGGGCTTTGAAAAAGCAAAATGGTCTTGATAATTCCTCTCAGAAGTGGCCCTTCAATACTTTTTTGAAGGGCCTTTCTTTCCTTGTTCCCCCCCAAGTGTCCCTTCAAAATGTTTTGAAGGTAACTTTTCTTTCTAAGTGACCCTTCGAAAGAAATTTGAATGGTACTTTTCTTCCCAAGTGTCCCTTCAAAATTTTTAGGAGGGCACTTTGTTGTCTAAGTGACCCTTTGAAAAAAATTTGAAGAGCACTTTAATTCCCAAGTGACCCTAAATTTTGTTTTGAATGGTACTTTGTCTTTGGAAATACCCTTCAAAAAAGTTTTAAAGGGCCATTTCCTTTGGAAATGCCCTTCATAATTTTTTGAAGAGACCCCGTGCCTTCCCCAACTATCCTTCAGGAAAAATTATTGAAGGAACTAGTCATTGCCTTTTGGGAAAAATCCCCAAAATAATTCCTTTCAAAAAATTATCCAAAGGAATTACTTTTGGAAAATTGCTCAAAACATAAACTCAACCCAATGGATCCCCATGACATGTTGTAGGACATCAAGTTTAATATAACCAACTAGCCATTGGGGTGCAAAGATGATGTGCCATAGGACATCAAATTTAGGGTTGCCAACTAGCTGTTTGGATTCAAAGACATGATGTACCATAGGATGTCAAATTTAGGGTGGAAAAATAGCCATTGAGATTCAAAGATGACATGTCACAGGATGTCAAATTCATGCCTAAAGTCTTCAAGAAAGGAGTAAATCCATTCAAAGAACCTGATAGGGTCTTAAGCAAAGCAAAATTAAGTTTTAAAAAGAGCTTTGCTTATGACTTTTATAAGTAAAATTAATCAAAAACCTTGAAAGGGTAGAGATAGTGTAAATTGGGTTTTCAAAGAAGCTTTGCTTATGACTTTTACAAGTACAAGCAATCAAAGAACCTGGAGAAGCAGGTAAGAAGTAAAGTCACCCAAAAAACCTGAATGGGTCTGTAGTGCAAAACATGGGAACTTTTAAGAAGAATTTAAGGCTTGCAGCAGTGATATGGCCCATTTTGTATGGAGGGCCATTTCACTATTGATTTTTTAGTGATCCTAGTCATTTCAAGATGGCAAATCAAAGAGAAGAACAAACTCCAACTGAATGAGAGAATAACTAGAATCAGTTTTACCAGGAGGGTAACTGTAAACCATTTTGGATACTTCTATTTTGGTCCTCAATAGCTCTCTATTCTTTGCCTCTTTTGCTATAAATAGGACCCTTGGGCTCTTGTTTATCATCCATAGATAGTACAATGAAGCCTTGCTAGAATGTTTTGCCATTTTCTTACCTTTAAGTAAAGAAGCATAAGTATATTTTCTTTCTAAGTTCTAGACAATTTCATAGGCATGCAAGAGATACAGAGTGACAACAAGTGATGTTTTATCCTTTTATTCTCTATCCTTGATGTTTTGGGGGAAAGATTTGATCTAACAGGTCAATGTAGAGTGCATTCTAGTTGTATGAGATTTTACACATGTGTAACACTTTTTTTGGACTATACATGTTGTCTTTTCCAATTATTTACCTTGTGTGATCTCATTCATTTTGTCTCTGCATTGAAATATTTATGTTCAAACCTTATAGATCTTGATTTATAGACTTATTATATTGTATTATGCATAAGTATAGGGCATACATGTGGATACTAATTCTTGGTGTATCACCATCTTAGACTAGGCTTTTCATGTATGAAAACTTCTGACTCTTTTCACTCATATAAACTAGTTTAGTAGTTTTATTGCATAAAAAGATAATACAGGGAGCTATCCCTTTGAACCTAGAGGTTCATTTCCACTTATAGGCATACCCACAATCCTGTAAATGTCCCAACATTACCCAAATTTATAAGAGGCCTAGACATCCCTCTTTTAGGGTGCAAGATTTGGAGACAAAAACTCTTTTGTAGTAGTTTTGACACCTCAAATTAATACAATTTTTGGTTTATTTATTATGAGAATATGACTTTTATATTTCTATGTAATAATGAGATTACAGAGGCCATTATATAAATATGTACCTTACTCTGGTTTAATGGTCTTGGCCTATACTCAATGATGGATTAGCATTATCTTGTATTTCACCCCCCTTTTCTTTTGGTCATGTTATGGGTGCATGCTTTTATTATTAAGAATATAAATTCATATTTTTAGATGCATTGGGCTATATGTTGATGATTTGGGGGTTTTTTCTTGGGCTATGCATAACCTCTTGATATTTGAGACTGCCCTTTATAACTTTTATGTAAACTATGGAATATGGTGTAAACCAAGATAATTGGTTAAATTTTAAAATGAATATGGGTTGTGGGATGTTGATTTGGGAAGCATTTATTAGCTATGTTCTATTAAATGATGATGTGAATTCCAAATTCTCCTTTTAATTATGCTATAATAAGATTACTCTATCAAGATCTTTGAGTTGGTTGTTGGATATGTTATTTTGTGTAAGGTTAAGGTGGCTTGAGAAATTTATGGGAAACACAATCTAGATTGACATATCAAGCATTGAGGCTTAAAATTCATGAATTTAGACTTATCTCTAAATCTATCTTCCTGAGTTTAAAGCTAATAATAAAAGGCTGAGCAGAGATCATATGCTTCCTTGGATGAATGTCTCTTCATTATCTTGTATGTAACTTTGTTGTTGTAAATACTATTATTTATTGTTTATCTTGGTTATTGTGTTGGACCTAGTGTTTATTGTCTATTAATCTGAGTCCTTTTATTGAGTGCTTGATTGACATGATGTGGACCATGGCTTGTGTCACTTGTACGCTCATAATTTATTGGTAAAACCCAAACACCTAATTTCACCATCCAGATGATGGTTATAGTGGTCAAGGCCACTAATGGTTGGGCTCATAATTCAATACCTTGTGGCTTTGGCATCTTTCATATTATGTATTCATCTCTTATTTAATTGGTTTCTTATGCTTTTGATAGCTTATTCTAGTATGTTTCATATATTGTATATTGTTAATGTTTAGAGATGATTACACAAGTTTCATTGATGTAACTAAATATTGTGATTATGATACATATTATGGTGTTATGTTAACACTTTGAAGTAATTTGAGTGTATGGTGATGCATAACATAATATAGGGTAGCATCACAATACACAGGTATCAAACCTTCATTGACTCTATTATGTAATTCTAATTTCCCATCTTGTTGTATGGTTATAATGATTGTACTCTTGTAATTACATTATGAAAATAATGTTGATGTTATAATCTTGTTGTTTCTTCTATTTATTAATGATAGATGAATTATTATGAGCAATAGCATTCTTGAGCTAATCCTCCTTAAACTCATCTTCAGGTATGTTGTATTCTTAAATTTTAGCATACGAAAGTGAAATATACTAATGTTATTCTTGTTTATATTTTGGACATGATGAGTATCTTACCTTCAGATTCATTATATGCTTAAGTTATAAATATATTGATTATTTTGATAAATTTATATAGTTATATTCAAAACCATAAATAAGATTACAATAGTATGAATAAGGATACAAATTGGTCTTGAGGTGAAACTGATCATTGTTACCATGTTATTGATTCCGTTTGATTTCAGTGATTGCCTCCTTGTTTTAATAAGTACAAGGAGTTGGCCTTAATTGGAGAATTTTCTTATTGAGTATAAATCCATGATGAAGGTTTGCTAAACATGTTTTCTGGTTATTGATTCATGGAATGCTATGTAGGCTGAGTTGGGCTTGAAAAAATGTATTACATGGTGAATTATTATTTTGGTTGAGCTATAAACATAATATTTTAAACTTTTTGGTTATGATGAAATTTTTGTATTTTTCCATGAGAATTTGTAACAATATTGATTTGATGTTGCTGCTGGAAAAATTACAACTAGTCATCCTAAACATCTTATTAGTTACCTAAATAAATTATACCTATAATTAGTTTTATGCATTTCTTGTATACTATTGAGAATAATAAAATTATATATAGCCATATTTTCATCTATTCTAACCTTTTGGGTTGTCTTTATTTTATTTCCCTATGGTCATACCAAACTATAATGGGTGTCATATGGCTGAAACTACTGTGGAAAATTATTTACAACTTTGGATGTTCAAATTCCTTGAAATTTATATAATAAATGAACATTCAAAGATTGATAAATGGGTCTATTTATTGGATAAATTTATTATACTTTTGTACATAATTCAACTAATATTATCTCCTTGAAATGAGTCTAACTTGGTGGTTATAAAAATTTATTTAATCTGCTCTCACCAGTATAGGAAAGTACTTGGTGTCAATTTGATTTGGTACTTATGAGATATTCATGGAATAATGGAGTTTATTTTATCTTGTTAGAAATGGCAAAGTTTCCTATAGGTGTACTAATCTATTGTTGATTCCTAGTTGGTTCTAGTTCAGATTAATGGATTCAATACGCTTGTTGGGGTATACTCATCCTTTCTTATTTTGGTCATACTCACTAATAGATGATGATCCTTTATTAATGATTATGGATTCATTTTTATGAGTAGTTATGTCACTTAATGTATTGGAATGAATTAATTTTATATATTTGGAACATGTTGATCATATAATTTCAATTCAATGAAGTCATAATTTGCATAATATCTACTTTTCATTAGTAAGCCTATGAGTATGTTGGCAAGTTGTTTTGGCATATGGTGCCTATACATCAAAGGATTGGAGTTAATCATTTTAATCTAATGAAATCATTTTCATGTTCACTTATTGCTAAATCAATTAAGTGTAGAATTTGATTTTAGTTAGATGAATGGCTACGTCAAGTTAAATCTAACATGTGCTAGAAAGAACCTAACCTAGCTGCATAATGTTATGGGAATGTGGAATTGTTTTAATAATAAAAAATTTATAGATGTACATGTATTCATATTTCTTATAAATTAATCCTAAATTTGTCATTGACTACTCTCCCTTTTAATGGGGCATTGATTCAATCATTTGAGTAATGTAAGTATAAAGGCTTGTACTCAATAAGTAAGGTAATAATGCTTACCTCTTGTCTTATTAATATATTTGAGATCAAATGGGACTAGTGATATATTCAGATTCATTTGACAAGGGTGAAATTACCAATCATAAACCTTTGTTATTAAAATTCTCTCTCTTTTAGGATTATTATTATCTAAGGCTAAGTGTACCTAAGCTCCTTGGGATAAGTGTATGGTGTTATGGCTATAAAATTTGAGATTAGATTATAGAATCTTGATGAGTAGATTGATAGAGTTACCTAGTCTATCATTGGCTACATTGGTAATCAATGGGGCATCTCATGCTAGTTGGTCAATTTTTCTAAAGTGTCAATATGTATAGCTATCAATGAAGTCCACCTTTAGGATATCTTTCATATCAGATAGTTGATTGACTCAAAGGTTGATTGATATATATATTTTAGATTGAATAATTTCTTTTTCACTCTTACCATGCTTGGGTTTAAGATAGAGTTAGATTCTAAAGTTGTCTACTATAATACTCTTGGCTATTACATATGTAGTAGTTGTCAGTATGTTAGGGAGTAGCCATTATCTTCAGCTCTCAAATAGGACTCTATTATATGCTCAAGATATTTGAGTAGGGTTAACTAACCACTAAATATTCCTATTGATGGGATTTACTAGTAATTGTGTAGAGTTTGGCGTATATCAATGTGCTCATGTATACTAATATGCCCCAAACTATATACTCATTGGCAAGGATGCACTCCCATATATAACTCTTTACTAGTGACTAAATCCTAGTTAAATGTCCACTACTGACAAATAGAGTATTGGTTGTGAACACCGTAGTGGGCAATCCATTAATATGGTATCTCACATCATCAAGTTGTGTTTGGGCTTAGAACACAATGCCACTTTATACTCTGAAATGAAGTAATTACCAAATTTTTTTGAGGGTTATTTCTTTTTGTATCAAATCAGTGTTTTTACTCTAGGAAAATCTAGGACTTGAAAATTTTATAACATTAATATTAGTGAATTGTTCCAATCAGGTAGAATTGTGAAATGATCTATAAGGTCACTTAGCCTTTTTATTATGAATAATAAATTATTGTTATATAATATTATTATACTAAAAGTTATATATAGGAATTTGAATGATAGCTGCTATCTCCCCTAGCCTTGGTTGGGTTAGACCTTCCCAAATCTAATTGCATCAGGGAAAGCCTCACCTACTGACCATTCAATTGTATGGGTGAGTTGATGGGATATATGTGATAAAGGATTCACTCTTAGAATTATGGGAATAATGTTCGGTATATTTTTATAGCTTGTATGGGCAATCCATCACTAGATGCTTGGAACATTATGACCTAAGGAAGACCAAGGATTTAACCTAAACGTAGAGGACTAAATAGGGAGCGAGATGTTGATTTTCTTAGCTATGTCAGTAGAGTTGGATCTCTCTACTTCTAAATGGAGTACCTTGATTCCTTTGGGAAACTAAAAAACATAAATGGTTTTTGATTTTACAAAAAATATTGTTGAAAAATCATTCTTAGGGAGCTAAATATTCTGTTATTAATTGATTAGAAGAGCTCAAATGCTGAATTTTACATATTGAGTATGACAATTTAAAGGTGAATGTTTTTAGTGGAGTAAAAATCATCTCCATGTGTTTAAGTTGCTCATAGGTTAGCAAGGCTTCCCATTATCTCTTTTTCTAAATATAAAAAAATTGTGATGGTTTAGCAGAAAAAAGCAAGTAGTTGCATTGTTTGAAATTTGTGGTAAGTAGCTATAAATTATGGCTTGGCCTAGGTGTCACTGTATATGACTGGTGGTAGCAATGCAAAAGTTTTTAATATTGTGACAAGTGTGTGGGGAACATTGTTTGGTCCAAGTAAATATAATTATAAGCAAATATTGAGAAGGTTTTGCTATCTAAAAGGTTGTTATGGTTGGCTGATTACAACCATTATGTATCCTAAAAATCGATAAGTATTATGTATCATACTATTGAGGTAATAGAAAATATATGAATCTTAATTGAATTAGGGCTTGATATTATGAGGAGTATTTGGCCTCCTTTGATTTTAAATAAGAAGCCTATGGTTCCATATCTCTAAAAGGCTAGAATTTATTAAGTGTGTGAGTATGTTTTGATTCCATGATGATGTTTATTTGATCATGGATATGTTTTGTATTAGTAAGGATGATTAATTAATCTTGAGAAAAGTTTTGGCATCTATGAGGATGTCTATTTTAATTGAATTTAATGATTAAGGGGGATTTTAATTACCACAGTAATGCTATGACTTTCACCTTGATCCTTGGCTAATCTCACCCTTTTCCAAAGTGATGTTGCATCAAAACAAGTGTCATTATTCAACATTTAACTTGTTAGATAAAGTTAGTTAGAAGAATATCGATGTAAGATTATTGTTGGAATCAAGCGAACATGTCAGGGTGACCATTGATAGTTTGCATGGGTGAGTTATCCAATTATGTTAAGGCATAATATGTTGTGAGGTCTAAGGGTGTAGTTCAAGCCTCGAGGGCTTAGTAGGGTGAATGTGACTAAATTTATTAGACAAGTTAGATAATTTTGAGGATCTCTTATTAATATCAGGTATCATGATATTTTTAATCCATGAAACATGAACATTTTTCAAAAAATTTGAAACTCATGAAAATATCTTTTGGGTTATGTTGGAACATGACCTTCCTTGAAAGATGGTGATCTTAAACTAAAGATCACTGTGACTGAGCATGTGGTATTATATGATAAATATTTAATGTCATTAAGATTCCATCTAGACATTAGATGGTCTAATGGAAATACTAGACCCTTGTGCTTCACTAACAAGTGTGCTTAATTGTTGTGATGTGAAATTACCTTGGCAAAACTACTTGAATCTGAATGTGTGCCCTATACTATGTAGTTCTATCATACATATACATTTTTATATATTGTATAAACCCCTTGTGTTGTGTGGAAGTAATTAATGATATGAATTAGGTGAACACTTTATGTTATCAATCTAATTGTATGGGTATTCAAGTATATATATCATGTTATATATGTGATCTTGTGTTTTCAAACCCTAGAATTTTAAATGAAATTTGTGACCACTAATCACTTACATAATTTAACTCCTATTTTAAAATTGAATCCTCTGATTGAAAACTGCCAAGGTGTAGTATCATGATGTATCATGTAATCCCACATCGCTATTCTAGTTATGATCATTGATGTAAGTATGAGGTTGAGGGTAGACAAGCACTATATTTTTAATGGTTTATACCAAGGATGGATTATGAAGTGGAGTCTTTTGAAGGTTTTTCTCCCCTTTGAATGAGGTAATCACTTGATTCATTTAGAGTGTGCACCATGAGATCCACATATTAGCCATGAGATATTTGTGCATAATGGTTGCCTTATGGTTAAGTGTTTCTTTAGCTACCTTTCCAAGGTTGTATAATGAACCTTGTGAAATTTATTTGGCATAGCCTTTGGAAGCACTAGTTGTTCCTATAATTTGGACTTTTATGCAAAATCAACAAGGTGGTACTTGCTAGACCACAATAATGTGGTTGGTTGGTATAACCAATTGTGAAAAAGGTATTGTTATGTATACCTAGAATAGATATTCTAAAATTAATATTCTAATTTGTTTAAGGAATGACTTTATTGAATGTTGAATATACTCTTAGAAGGAAAAATGTAAGTCCTAATTAGGTAGATTTTAGAATCTTAAGTAGTTCTAAATGCTACTAAGTAGTAAGTGTAGAACAATGATGAGATTGTGATCCTTAAAATCATTTTGTGAAATCAAAAATTTTATGGAAAGAATCTTGTAATCCTTGGGGTTACATGTGAATTCCTATTATGTCTTATCTAATATTCAGTGTGGTTAGTGTAGGACGTTGTACTAACCCATGAATGGTGACTGTTAAATTAAAATCAATTGTACAATATGGGTTACTATCTTTTGCTAACATTGTATGATGAATGTTGGTAAAGTTATGCATAAGACATAACATGTGTTGGGAAAAACACTAATTGATATTCTAAAATATGATGGAATCCATTTAGATTGTACTATTGCAATTATTGTCATAAAGAGTGGTAGATTTTTTGTGATAATGTAACCTGATAATAAGATAATGATTAGCTAAAAACTAGTTCACTATCAAAAAATTTGATCTTCAATACATTTTTTAAATGAAAATATTTGAATGCTTTTATATATGATCTAACAGCAATAAAATTTTTCTTAAAAGGTATCAAAGCTCTTTTGTTGGCAAACAATGAGGTGAAAATTTGATCACCATGGCTAGTAATGTCTACTTTTTCTAGATTATCTTAAAAGACACACCTATACTGATGGCCAAATTTTGGTAACATCAAAAGAGTTGTGTTTAAAATGATTTCATACCAATGGTTTATGCTAAATTAGGAGCAAGTTTGGGCTTTTAGGTTTATTACCAAGGTGGTTAATAATTGTTTGGACTGAAAAAAATGTCCATATGAGTCATAAACAAAAAAAAAATGCCTTAAATAGGGATATTTGTGGACATATAATTCTATAATGGCTTATATATCTCCCCATTATTAATCTTGGTGTCAAAATAATGATACGTGAACTGATAAAACATTTCTTATGGCTTGGTTTAAATAAAGACATGGTTGTATTTATGATCATGATTAGAACATTAAAGTAATTAAGGATGAATGTTCTTGCCTAGAGGTATGTTACATCCTCACATTATGTTGATAGGTAAGTTAGTTTTATTCTCAATGGATTTTAATATTGGGTTGTGAAAGTACAAAATAGGCATGTCAATACTTGGAGGATTATGGTAAAATTCCAAGGTTGGATACCCCTTGTTGGAAAACATAACCATTAGTGGTTGTGTAGTAACTCATGTTGTGAAAAGAATGTTAAATTTATTTGGACAACTTCATCCTTGGTTTTTTAAATGGTCTCTAGGATAGATCCTCACTAAGAGGGGGAGGATGTTATAACCATGCCTTAGAGTACATTATGTTTATTGTTGGCATGTTGACTTAGTAGGGTTATCTTAGCCCAATTATCACTTTGACTACTTAGTACAAATAATTGTTCTATTTTTAATACTATGATTATGCTATCATGATTATTGGTTATGAGTGACTCATTATCTCAATTAATGTATATGATTATTTTAATTATGGCACATTTCTTACTCTATTCATATCAAATTCTATTATTATTTGATGTGTATACCTTTAGTAGGTACATTTGATTTTCTATTCAGTGTTTGTAGGAACAAGTCAAGTAAGTGAGGCTTGATTGTAGATTTTGGCCACTAGGAAAATAATAGGAAAGGTATATGAGAAGTTGGATTTCTTCTAATAAGTAAAATGACATGATAGTTGTAGCCATTGGTCATGTTGAGTCTTTTTTATTGTGTTTGCTTCATCTTGTATTACCTTCTTATTATTGCGTGTGTGATTACTTATGTCATCATTTCACACTTACCTTATTCTTTTCTTGGAATTAATGAGTAATTTGGTCATTATTATTTGTCTCTTTTGATATTGCATGTTCAAAATAAATTTTGTGTGTGTTTGTGTATGGGGTCCCCTTGATGTTGTTGGTTTGGATTTTCTCTTTCTCCCTATTATATTTTAGTGGTTGACCTTTGGACCTTAACCATGACCTTATAGTTTTTATAGTGGGTTAATTTGGCATGGATAGACCACAACTTGGTTCATTGACTCCCATAGCCTTATGTTTAGTATTATTTCATTGAAATGCCTTGGATTATGTAATAATGAAGTAGCTTGACTTAGCACCTTAGAAACGTTTGGTGGAATGTTTGGGAAGGTCCATTGATAAACATAAGTAAAAAATTAAGGGTAGTAGTTGAAATTTTTATTGTTCTGATCTAGCACCCCCTATTGCCACTTTCTATAATTACTTTTTTGGAAAACCTATGGCATGAAACCCCCTACCTAGGACAAAACCCTAGGCAAGCATCATGTGTGGGGGTGGAGAGTTTTTCTAAGGTGAAGGTTTTATATAAAGACCATAGCATTCTACCTAGACATGGAGAGTTGGGGAAGAGAAAAGATTAGCTATGAAGGGGGTCTTGAGTCCTCCATAGTGTTGGGAAAGATTGTAGTGGGTATATAAAAGTGGAATCAATGATTAACTTAGCCCTACCAAACTATAATTTTATTACAAATAAGTGATGTCCTTAATATTAAATTGATAAGGATGATATTGCTAGTTTTTTTGTGGTTTATGAAATTTTTTTTTGATATAAATGAAACACATACATTCCTATTGAAGTAAAGAGACTTCATGATAAAACCATGATGATGTATATGTATATAAATGGATTAAATTAATTATGCCTATTTTGGGATGAGTTGGAAATATATATGTTTCTATTGTGTTAAGCCACCTTGTTGGGTGGACTAAAATTAGAATTTTTGGAATGGTTTTATGAAAATAAAGATATAGGGTTACTCTTAATATGGGTTAGATTTTGATTCCTATTGAGAAAGATATCATTGAATACAATTCTATGTGTATTTTTTTTAAAACCCAATGGGCATTTATAAGTGGTATTTTAGTAATTATCAAACCACCATAGATTTTATGAGTTTTTATATGGTTATAGTGGTGTGTCTTGCTACAAATTATCCTCTTGGTTTGGTTTTAGCAATTCTATATAATGATCTTCTTTAGTAGTTTGGATACCCTAAATTAAACCTAGTTTTGGTTGATTTATTATGAGACTATGATTTTTATGTTTATATTTTATATTGAGATTATAGAGGTCTTTGTAGTTTCTGAAAATAAAATATGTACCATAGTCTATTTTAATGGTCTTAGCATATGTTCAAAGGTGGATTAACATTTTCTTGTATTTCAACCTCTTTTCTTTTGGTCATGTTGTGGGTGAATGATTTTATTAGTAAGAATATCAATTTATCATTTTAGATGCATTGGGCTATATGTTGATGTTTTAGGGATTTTTGCTTGGGTTGTGCATAGCCTCTTGATATTTGAGACTACCCTTTATAACTTATCTTTAGATCATGGAATATGATGTAAACCTAAACAATTGGTTTTATTAAATTTTTAAAATGCATAAGGGTCATGAGATGTTGATTTGGGAGGTAGTTGTTTGTTATGTTTTATTAAATGATTACTTGAATTCCAAATTCCTTTTTTTTTATTATACTATAATTGGATTACTCTATAAATTTTTTTGAGTTAGTTGTTGGATATATTACTTTGCGCAAGGTTTAGGTGACATGAGAAATTTCTAGGCAACATAATCTAGACTGACATATCAAGCATTAAGGCTTCATGAACTCATATTTATCTCTAAATATTCCTTCATAAGTTTGAAGCTAATAATAAAAGGCTGAGCAAAGCTATTATGCTTCATTGGATGAATGTCTCTTCCTTATCTCATGTGTAACTTTGGTGTTGTAAATATTATTATTTATTTTTGGTCTTGGTTGGTGTGTTGAACCTAGTATTTATTATCTACTGATTTGAGTTTTTTTTATTGAGTTCTTGACTTTTATGATTTGGACCATGGCTTGGGTCACTTGTAAGCTCATAATTTCCCAATAAAATCTAGATTCCTCATTCCACCATCTAGATGATGGTTGGGGTGGTTATGACCATGGATAGTTGGGATCATCAGACTATATATTGGGGCTTTGGTATCTTATGGATTATGTATTCATCTACTATTGAATTTATTTTCTATGCTTGGAACTTCTTATTCTAGCATGTTCAATATATTGTATATTGTTGATGTTTATAGATGATTATAATAGTTCAATTGATGTAATTAATAAATGTGATTATGCTATAGATTATGGTGTTATGTTAACACTTTGAAGTGATTCATGTGTATGTTAATGGATACCATAATATAGGGTAACATTATGATGCATGGGTATCAAACCTCCATTGACTCTATTATGTAATTTTAATTTTCCATCTTGTTGTATGGCTGTAGTAAATGTACTCTTGTAATTACATTGTGAAATTAATGCTAATGTTATAAGCTTATTGTTCCTTCTATTAAATAATGATAGATGAATTATTATGAGCAATAACATTCTTTAGCTAATCCTCCTTAAACTCATCTTCAAGAATGATGTATTCTTACATTTTAGCATATGAAAGTGAACTATAGTGATGTTATTCTTATTTAAATTTTGGACTAGAAGAGTATCTTTCTTTGAGGTGCGTTATATGATTAAGTATGAAATCTCTTGACTACTTTGATAAACTTATATGGTTATATTTAAAACCATAAATAATATTAAAATAGTATGAATAAGGATAAAAATTGCTCTTGAGGTGAAATTGATCATTGTTACCAAGTTATTGATTTAGTTTGATTTCATTGATTACCTCTTTGTTTTAATAAGTATGAGGAGTTGGATTTAATTGGTGAAGTTTTTTGTTGAGTATCAAAACCATGATGAAGTTTTGCTAAACATGCTTTCTATTTATTTATTCATGGACTGCTATGTAGGTCGAGTAAGGTTTGCAAAAGTCTATTACTTGGTAATTATTATTTCGATTGAGTTATAAACATAATATTGTTACCTTTTTGGTTATAATGAAATTTTGATATTTTTCTATGAGAAGTTGTAACAATATTGATTTGATGTTGCTATTGGCAAAATTTCAACTAGTCATGCTAAACCTCTTATGAGTTGACTAAATAAATTATACCTACAACCAATTTTATGCCTTTATAGTATACTCTAAATAGTAAGGGAGTTATACACATTCATAATTTTAGTTGTTCTAACATCTTGGATTGACTTTATTTTATTGACCTATGGTCATACCAAACCATAATAGATCTATCATATGGCTGAAACTACTCTTTCAAATTCTTTACAAGTTTGCATGTTTAACTTCCTTGAGTTTGATATAATAAATGAACATTCAGGTATTGATATATGGGTCTCTTTATTGGATCAAGTTGTTAGAATTTTGTGAGCAATTCACTTGATATTATCTCTTTGAAATGGGTCTAACTTGGTGGTTATAATAATGTATTTAATCTAATCTCACTGGTATAGGAAAGTATTTGGTGTCAATTTTATTTGGTACTTATGATATATCCATGGAATTATGGTGTTTGTTGTATATTGTTAGATTTGGGAAAGTTTCCTATAGGTGTACTAATCTATTGATGATTGCCTAGTTAGCTCTAGTTTAGATTAATGGATTCAATATTCTTGTTGGGGTATATTTGACCTTCCTTATTTTGGTCATATGAATTCACTAGACAAATGGAAACCCTTTCTTAATTATTATGGATTCATTTTTATGATCATATATATCACTTAATGTATTGGAATGAAGAAT
Source organism: Torreya grandis (assembly GCA_037957365.1). Classification (NCBI taxonomy): domain Eukaryota; kingdom Viridiplantae; phylum Streptophyta; class Pinopsida; order Cupressales; family Taxaceae; genus Torreya; species Torreya grandis. The sequence goes on along the minus strand of JARHVA010000081.1, from coordinate 484,311 downwards.
TTTTATATAGATGGAATATGTTGATCATATAATTTCAACTCAATGAAATCATAATTTGCATAATCTATAATTTTCATTAGTAAGCCTATGAGTATGTTGGAAAGCTATTTTGACATATGGTGTCTATCACTCAAAGGCTTGGAATTAATCATTTTAATTTAACAAAATAATTTACATGTTCACTTATTACTAAATTAGTTAAGTGTATAAGTCAATTTTAGTCAGATGAATGTCTATGGCAAGTTAGATCTAACATGTGTTGGAAAAAACCTAACCTAGCTACATAATGTTGAGGGAATGTGGAATTGTTTTATTAACAAGGAATATTATAGTTGTACATGTATTCATATTTATTAGCAATTAAGCTGAAAGTTATCATTGACTACTTTCCCTTTGAATAGGGCATTGATTTAATCATTTGATTAATGTAAGTATAAAGGCTTGTACTCAATAAGTAAGCTAATAATTCTTGCCTCTTGGATTTTTATTATTTTTGAGATCATATGGGACTAGTGGTATTGTCAGACTTGTTTGATAATGGTAAAATTGCCAATCTTAAACCCTTGTTATTGAAATTCTCTCTCTTATAAGATTATTTTATCTAAAGCTAGGTGTACCTAAGCTCCTTGGGACAAGTGAATGGAATATCAATGAGTAGATCTATAGAGTTACCTACTATATTATTGGTTACATTGGTAATCGGTTGGGTATATCATGCTAGTTGGTCAATTTTCCTAAAGTGCCAATCTGTATGGCTATGAATGAAGTCCACTTTGGAATGTCTTTAATATCAGATAATTAAATGACTCAAAGGTTGATATATATATATATATATATATATATATATATATATATATATATATATATCAAATAATATTTTTTATTTTCCTTCTTTTCATGCTTAGGTTTAACACCAAGTTAGATTCTAGGGTTGTCTACTTTAGTACTCTTAGATGTTACATACACAGTAGCTACGAGTATGTCAAGGAGTAGTCAAAAATTTTAGCTCTCAAATGTGACTCTATTAGATGCCTAAGATATTTGAGTAATGTTAACTAACAACTAAATATTCCTATTATTTGGAGTTACTAGTAGTTATATAGAGTTCATAGTTTATTAGTGTGCTCATGCATACCGATACACCCCAAACTATATACTCTTTGGCAAGGACACACTCCCATATAGAACTCTTTACCATTGAATTAATCCTAATTAAACACCTAATAATCATAGATAGAGTGTTATTTATGATAACCCTAGTGATAAATCCATTAATATGTTGTCTCACATCATCAGGTTGTTTTTGGGCCTAACATGCAATGCCACTTTGTACTTTGAAATGAAGTAATTCCTAAAAAAAATTGGGTTGTTATTTCATTGGATCCTATTTTGGGGAGAACCAAAATTTTGTAGAAATAACTATGAGCCCAATCATTTATGATCAGTAATCTATCCAATCTAACCTAAATGTTATTACCCATGATCTTTGATTAGAGTAGGTATAAGAAGCCAATATAATTCCACATCCTGAAGGTCATTACTCATAATAAAATATTTAAAATATGTCATACTATTGTTGTATTAGGTGTCTCCTCCGTTATTTTCTCATATATTTAGGGAAGTGTTTAAATCTCCCACCACCATCCAATTCCATCCTGAAGTGAGGGATCTAAAATCAAAAAAATCTTTCCAAAACTTACGTCTCCTTATTTTTGAGTTTAGGGCATAAAAATTGGACAAAATCCACTTATTTTTGGTAGCTAGGTAGGTAATTCACACCATAATATAACCTTGTTTATTCTAGATAACCCTTCCATTAGAATTTATGGGATCCTAAGAAAAATTGAGGCATTTGGAAGCACCAACAGTTCCAAATCTCACATGAGAAGATAGATTCCAGATATAACATTTCAAATTATCCAAGGATTATATGGATTGTTTAGCTTCTTGGAGAAGAAGGAAACTGGGTTTATGAAATTTCTTAAGATGTATAACTAATTTTTGCTTAGTGTGGTTATTAATCCCCCTAATATTCCAAGAAATAACTTTCATTAATAAAAGGAAAAGGAAGCCCTACATTATCCCAATATGATGTTGGGTTCATTTACCCATTCCATGTTAGACCCTGATCCAATACTCAACTTAGATATACTAGATCTATCCTTTCCATCTACCTCCCATTCATATTATCTTTTGTTATAATCTCTCCAATTCTTGGAAGGCTCCTGGTCATAATCTCTTGGATTCCTTAAGGCTTTCTTGAATGTGTTTGATTTTGGAGATCCATAAAACCAAAACACCATCCCCCTTTTGAAATGTAAGGGTTCTTTAACTAGATTTTTTACTAAAAAATTGGGGACATTAAAAAGTTCTTGCTATTTACAATTTTTCAAGACTAGAACCTAGATCCTATTTTCCTATGTTGTGATCAATGAGATTGTTCATCCTTAAAGGGTCCCTGAGATTGATCTATTTATCCTTTGCAATATTCTTTTTAGGCTATCCTCTTTTATCCCTCACATTATGAATTCTTGAAGGATTAAATTCACCTTACTGAACTAGAAGTTTCTCCTATCTTAGGGAGGTAGTTATTCTCAAAATTGAGGCAATATGGTTATTTTTGACTCACAAAACCATAGAATTTTAAATTATAACCTCTTTTTCATATTATATATATTGTACCCACTTACTGAGACTAGATCATAGTGAAATTGATCTCAACACCAATTTTTTTTACTTTTACCAGGATGTAAATTCTAGCTTCTATGAGGCATTTATTCAATAATGAGATTGGTTAAATATTAATAAGGTGGTCAATGGCCATAGTAATCCCAAAAATACATATTCTTGCCAAAATTCTAGTAGGATTCCTAAAATATTATCCTAGGTCGACTATTATTTTGGGAGCATGCTAGATAAGTCTAATCTCATTCTCCATTTTTATGATGAATATCCAAGATTTACCCATAAACATTGGGCCTCTCACCAAATATATTTAAAAAACAACTCATCCAAAAAACATGACCACAAAAAACATGTTAGATGTGATGCTCATATCTACCTTCCAAGGCCCATTTTTTTATTAACCTGTTCCCAAAAGATTTCAATGTTTCGATGAAATCTTGGGAACCTGACAAGAAGGGCCATCTCAAGATTTATAGTGGCACTATCGATAAAAATATTTGGAATCTAAATATAGGCCAACTTACCATTTGAATGAGGTATTAGAGTGACAAATTTTCCTTATATAGCCCGATCTCTAGGTCCTAACTTGGACACCTCCACTCGAGGCTCAAAACACCTTTCTCACTCATTCAAAAGTTCAAAATCATAACCAATATTACATACCCCTTCTTTGCATACCATTATAATAATGTAAATTTTGTTCTAAGATAATTAGTTTATTTAGATTAGATTAACTTAGATAATTAGTTTACATTTAATTATCATTTTTATCCTTTTTGATTTTGATTTATTTAGTTATTTTAGGTTATATTTTTATTTTATTTTCTCTTTAATTTTAAAATATTTTCATTATATTAATATTTTTTTATATTATAATAATTTAACCAATACTTCTTTACTTAAATATTTAATTTAATTTTCTTTCATTTATTAGTTAGTTTTTTATTTAACTTAGTTGATTTTTATAATATTCTTATATTGACTTTATATTACTTTCTAGATTAATATTTATTCCTCTTTCATTTCATTTAGTCTTACTAAGATATAATTTTATAGGATAGATAAATAATTAGAAATTTACTTGTTTATTTCATAGTTTAAAGTTAGATTAATTTAGTTTTGTTTTTAGTTATTTTTCAATTAATATGTTAGTTTTTGTTTCCATATCTCTACCTAGTTTCTACTTTCATTTGTTTTACTTGTTCTGTGGCTTGTTTCATTTATTTTATTTTAATTTATTTTGAGCCTATTAAAAGATATCAATACATTATAAAATATTTGATTCAACATAATTAAAAAAGATCAAATATCTTTCTATCAAGGGACTAACTCTTCTATAGGTTTTCTTTGTCAGATAGGTTAGATTACATAATCATGTTTTGATGCCTTTTATATTTAAAGACATGTAATTTCTAAATTTTAATTTTACATTGTTTGATATTTGAATTTCTATTTATTTCCCAAAACTATTTAAAAAATCCATGTTGTGCATATTTGGAATCAATTGTCATTCCTTAAACCTGTATTATTAAATTGGTACTATTCCATCTTAACCTTCATAATATTTGAAATGGTTGATTCATACATTAACCTCCCCTCTATTTTATATATTACTAACTAAAAATC
>JARHVA010000081.1:375000-475000 GCA_037957365.1 Torreya grandis | reverse complement strand
CACTTTCCTAGATGCCCAATCTCATAGATAAAAAATGAAAAATGTTAGTGTAATATTGAATAAATTATTCCTTACCTTGGCAAAGTTATTTCCACTCCATATACAAATTATCATATGATCCAATGGGGTAGTATTATTCCTTTATAGATTCTATGAAATCATTTGAGGTAGGTTCTGCCTCAATTCCAATATCATCCATATTGAATCTCTTCTTGTACACTTCCCACCAATTTTTAACAAGCAATGATGCTTTCAAAAGAGCAAAAGTGATCTTATATTTATCAATGAATTTATTTACAAAAAAATAGGAAGATAATTGATCCAACCAAATTTTTACTACATCATCATTGATTTTGCCTTCAAATGTAGGGATATCAAAATTCACCTAAACCTTGAAGGGTGTTAGGGCACTGAAAGGATGTGGGGGTACTGATGAGGAGCCAAAATTTCCCATCAAGATTTGTTGGATAATTTGGGTGAATTGTTATAGCATATATGCTTGCTATTATTAGGGGGCTTAATTCACCATTTCCTTGAAAGGATAAAATGTCTCAATGTTGTTCACCATTTGAAGTTGTTTGGAGCAAATAGGTGGATAGTTTGGAAGCTCTATTATTTTCCACTCAAGCTTCTTGTAGCCTGACCTCATCCTCAGGATCATACACTCTAAAGAAAAACTAATTTTATACCACTAATCAAAAACTTATAAGCTTTGGTTGAAAGATAATTCAAGAAATAAGAACAACACAATTGGAATAATACTATCTCTGAGAAGAGATATTTTATTGATAAAATTTGCAGACTCAAATATATGCCTATCTTTGAGAAGAGATGTCTAATTTTCATTTAAGGTTAAATATTAATTTATACATATTTTTAAGGTATGAAGAGGATGTTTAAGGTCACAAATATTGAGGGAGATTAAGTGGTTCGACTTCCATGATTTACAACAATATAGAATTTAAAGAATTACAATTTTTTTAAACTTACTATTTTTAGACTGCACTACTACAATTAAAATTTGGGGCACTTCTATTTTTTTTTTAGGGGAAAAAATATACTAATCAAAGCTTAATTTTATCTCACTACATTACCCATATTCTTCCCTTTCCAACTATTCAAATAAGGAGTCAAACGGAGCTATGGTAAAAAAGTTATGACTCCCAAAAGTTCTACCACCAATTGGGATAGTACCATCACCTAAATTATCACCCAAAATAGTAATCAGATCATTCCTCCCTCTTTAATAAGTAATGGTCCCCATTGCATCAATATTTTTCATTAAGTGTGCAATTTATATTTGGATTTGATTCTCAATGTATACTTGTAATGGACTATGCTTTGTGGAGCTATGCTTTGTGAAACTGTGCAGGGCTCGATTGCTCACCATTTATGTCTAACCATCAATCTGTGGATGGAAGGTTGTGAACTTATTTATCTTGGTATCTATTTGATTTTTTGTGTTGTATGTGTAGTCAGGGCTATAACGTCATCCTTTTTGGATTCTTATGGCTTGACCACCATGAGGACAAATTTCTTGGCACTAATCTGGGAGACAGATATAGAAGGTGGTACCTCTAGTACCCTATAGTACCATGTTCCAAGAGTGAAGGTGATCCTTTAATTTCTTGATTCATATATGTTATGTCGATCATACATGAATGGATGGCAAAAGAGTACATCACAAACATCTAGATTGACCATGTTGGGTGAATATTTTGTCGTCAACTAACTGATGACAAAATGGGTATATCAACCACAACACAAGGAGATTTATGCCACAAAAATTATGGGTTTACCACATCTGGATGAGGTAAATCTCTCTTATCATCAAGGGGAGGTTTCTTATGAATATTTATATGTTAATTATATATATATATATATATATATATATAAATAAGTAAGCATAACATAACACTCAGGGTAGTATAATAGCATCCACCTCTCTTTTTTTAGAGATGATGCCCAAGGAACAAGAGAGAGAAATCCTAGTTGTTGGCTAAGAACATTCCTCTTCTTTCAGGAATGGTATCCAACCTACAGTAGAAAATCCCTTGAAGTAGGTAACAAAGTCTACAAGGAAACCTACGTAAGCACAAAGTCTTCTGTTGTCTCCTTCACTGATCTAGAATACAAATAACCATAGAGTGAAACAAAGCACAAAGTCTTTGCCTAAAACTACAAAGGATAAAAGGATCACAAAGATAAAAGTAGCTCAAAGTCTCTCTTATATCTCTTAGAAACATCCTTAGATAATATCAACACACACACTTTGCTTATTAAATCAAACATATAAGAGATTATCAGGAAAGAGGACATAAGAACCATTTCCTAAATAACACAAATTAATTCAACACAAAGTCTGAAATAAACCTATTTTTCATTCATTTGATGAAATGTGATTTAGAAGTGGAGCACAAAGTCTCAAGAAGTGTCTCAATTTCAGCAGAGTTTTTTCTCTCAATTATCAGAGATCTATTTTTACAAAAGAGGTCCCCTCTATATATAGGGAGAAACCTTTCAAAATTAAAAAGATTAAAATATAAAAATATTTTAGTCAAAGATGAGTCATCTTCGACTTTTGAGATATTTTTTCATATTTTTTACATGTAATTACACATTACAAAATTGCATGCATTTTTACATGACAAAAGTGCATGAGAAGAGAAGAGAGAAGGGGAAAAAGGTTCAGCTCTTGCCACTAGACTTCTTCAGATAAGCATCATACATAGCGATAGATGCCTAAATTCCTATACTGTCTGGCACAATGGTGTTCTTGAAGATGACCTTGGCCCTAATTATAATATCCTTCAATGTTGTGATTACCTTGGCATGACTCATTAACCTAGATCTTAGATTATCCAGAGTTAACTGAGTATCTAAAATGTTATCCACAGAAGTCCTTGAAAATGCTTTTTCTTTGAAATCCCTCTGAATCTTACCTTTGAATCCTCAAATCATCTCTTCAGTTGAAAGAAATTGATTATCCCTATAAGTGAGGTTGCAAGGTAGTTCTTCTAGTCTATTCAACAGGACTATGTCTCTTTTCTCACTAGCGTCCTTGGAAGACTCAAGAACTTCAATCAGCTCCTTGAGTACCTAAATCATGTATATCAGTGATTCCTTAATCTCAACATAAGAATCTTTGCTAGAAATAACACTGATGGATATCAAGGTTCCTTTCTTTATATCCTTCATTTCCCTCCACTTGATAAGATATTTCTCTGTACTGTCAGTATCCTGAGAAATAAGTGAGACAAGGTCCTCTAGGTCTATCTTCACTTTCTTCATCTTGTCTATCTTCTCAGTAACTTCTGTAAGGAAATTCCCTGAGTGTGCATCTTTTCAATGTAATCCTCTAGCACTTTCCCTTTCAATAGGTTTTATCTACCTTTTGAATGACAGGGTCATCTATAGAAAAGGCCTCTGGGGTTGCTGCTTCAGGGGCAAGGGTGAATTTCTTGACTACTACAGTCAATTTCTCTACCTTGGCCTTATAATAGTCTTTCATCTCCTTTTCTCTGTCAAATTTCTGGACCATGATGTCCATTGCAGACTATAGATCACTTTTCGCACCTTCAAGAGTAACTTTTCCAAGTTTAATATGAGAAATGGAATAGCTACTCATGTTAGAACCCTCAAGGGTTGTATCCTATAGAGGTTTAGCTATTTATAAAAATTTGTGTCCCTTTTCCTCAACCAATTTTGAGAGGATCATTGGTCTCTTAGGGGCCTTAGCTTGCACTGGCACTATCTTGCCAAAATCAAAGTCATCTGTAGAGATGGCTAGATTCTTTCTTTTGGGTGTGAAAGCTGACATCCATGGAGGGAGAGAATAAGTACCTATTATAGCAATGGTTCTTGTAGTTAGTGTTACTATGGTATTGTCTGCACTGCTAGTGGTAACAGTGGTCATAGTTAGAGTAACTGGTGAAATCGTATCAGCCACTAACTGATCAAGGGTGGAGCTTTCTCTTATATTGAAAGAAGAAGAAGAGAGACTAGGGATGGAACTTAAGGAGTGAAGGACATCTCTAGAGATGCCTTGAGGATCATCAAACATGAATTTTGAAGGAGAGGTGGCTTCAGAAGAAGGAACACTGATAGGAGATAGAGATGGTGAAGGAGAGACATCTATAAGTGGTTGTGCCCCTTCTTGGGAAGGTAAAGGCTTAGTTCCTCATTGCTTTGAGGGCTTGTCATCTGTCTGCATTTATTAAACTTCCTATTCCTAGGAGCTTTATTCTTTAACTTCCTTAGCCATCGATTCTTACTCCTCGACAACCTTTGATTTCTTGAAAATAAAGTTGATTCTAGGCTTGTGAGGCCTAGATGGAGAAGGAACATCACCTTTGTTCTTTGTCCTATTTTCTACCTTCTTCCTCGTTTCTACTTGAAATTTAGCCTTTGATCCTGTAATGAACTCTTTCAACTTGATCCCTTTGGTTGTTAACCAACCATTGGTGTTAGCCAATATTGGTTCAAATCTCTTCCTCAAAGAAGTCAATTCTTTTTGGGACCATTGAATAGGAGGAAGAGGAGAGTCAGCAACCTTCTCAGCTAGGTACCTACTATTGATAATGTTCTTATCATCAACCAAATTAGAGGGAATATCTGTAAGCCCCAAATATTTGATCTATTTTAGGGTCAGCCTGTTGTAGTCCATCCTCTTAATTTCTTTGGCTGTCCTTAAGTCTACCCAGATGTCTTTGATCATAGGCTCATGAAATTGAGTCTTTCTTCTAATCATGTCTTCGATGCCTCTATAGTAAAAATTGTCCCTTCTCTTAAACTATTTTAGAGTAACTAGTTGCATCTCTGTTTCCATGACTTTTGCTTTGGCTGCAGTCAAAATTGAGTATCTACCAATTTTGATTGGAAACTTAAAACTTGGCTTTTTCAATTCCATCTGCCTAGTGTGTACAGTAACCATTTGTCTACATAGCTCCATTAGGATGAACTTATCAAAAGAAAACCTAGGGAGCATATAGGGATAGCCTTGGAAAAAGCCAACCCAAAGATAGCAGAAGGAGAGAAATTGTAGGAACATATAGCCATAGTCGTTGATGACTATCTAGGCTTCATTAGATACCCTTTTCTATTCAAGCTAAGGGTCAAAGAGGCATAAAAATACCATGAAGAATGCATCATTTACCTTCTTAAAATGATGGATTGATCCTTGCAGTGTTAACTGAGGGTAATATGAGTAGACTGGGGTGGCCTTCTTGTCTCCTTCAGTTGTCAAACTTGAAAAGGTTTGCATTGAAGCTGCTATGTACACCAAGTATGAATTCATATAGAACTTTGAAGTGGTTGATACCTTGGTTAGTTTCTTATGAAGAGCATTTTTGATCTACTCACCCTAGAAGATGACTTACTTCCCTTAGAGGATGATCTTGATGAAGGGATACATCCATTCATGGAATTGTGAGGAAGATGGGAGGCCTCGTATTTTACTGAGAAGGGTAGTCAAGTCACCAACTTCTTTAATAAAATCACTCCTTGGAAAATTACATAGCCATCTAGACAAGTTGGTTTTGGGGGCCTTAAGCCATCTATTATTCATTACCTTCTTTGCCCTCTTGAGATCCTTGTCATACTCCTTTTATGCCTCGATGAAGTCAATTCTTAGTACTTCAGTAGCAGGAGGGCACATGAAGAATTTATCAATGAATTTAGGGTCCAACTAAATTATTACATTGTCACTAGCATCAAATACCGATCTGGTCTCTCTATTGTAGAATTGGGTGCACTAGAGGATGAACTCTGTATGATGTGCCACTACCAGGAAAGAAGCAATCAGATGACTGTTGCTCTCAATGATTCTTTTCATTTCAAAGCTTGAGTTTGTCACCTTGGTTTTGGTCATGAACTCAGCCATATCCACGTGGCCAATCTCTGTATCTCTAATATCATTGACATTAGAGGTGACCAAGGTGATCAAAAAAATGCCCTAGTATTGGTACTTCATGGCCTTTGACTTCTTTAGAGAAGCCTTAATCATTAGAACTAGTCTCAGTTGAGTAGGTGCTGATGAACAAGAATCTTTAGGGGGACTACAATCATGATCGTGTAATTAGGGAATAGTGGGCAAATTGGGGAATTCACACGTTGGGTGATTATGACCAAAGAAGGGCACTTAACAAGGCTGGGTTAGAAACTGGGTCAAAAAATGAAGGAAAAATGGGATGAGGTAGAAAAATGAAAAAGATTAAAATCTCTCTAGAGTTGGAGAAATTTGGAGTAAAAATGCAAGGGCAGCAAAATTTGCCACCCAAGCATGTGGAATGGACTTGCATGCTCGGGCTATGAATTTTGCAGCCATTACATGAAGGGGAGGAACAAAAAGGAGCATGAGTAGTGAATTTCACCACCTATGTAAGTTTAGTGGTAAAGTATAGGGGTGGTGAAATTCACCACCCATGAAATTTTGGCCTATGTCAATGGAAAATTTCACCACCCATGCAGGTCAATGAGTGTGAACTTGCATTGATGGTGAAATTCACCATCGACACAGGTGTTGGGTAGGCATAATTAAGGCAATGAAAATTGCTGCCCATGTAGGTAAAACTAGAAGATCTGTGAGAAAGGAGGGAAAGGAGGGTAGCAAACTTTGCCACCTAAACACGGGGAAAGACAAAGCCAGTCGATGCGTAGGGAGAGAGAGTGTGGTGGGAGAATAAGAGGGAGTAGGCCAACAGGTCTGGGGGAAAGAAATGAAAACCAAACATAATACTAGAAACACAACTTAAAAGAGAGGAAAAGAAAAGAAATAAATGCCAAATACAAAACCTACTTGGAAAACCATGCGCGTTGTGAGCTCAAATCTACCAAAATGCACTTTTACCCATTCGCTAGATCATCCAGAGGTAGAAGGTAGGAGGAGGAGAGGAAGGAATGAATCAAAATGAGGTTAAAATCAGATTAAATGGGGTGAAAACTAACTCTAACCACCTAATGCATGTGGCAATAAATTTTGCACATGAAAATTGAGACAGTGCAGGGGCAACAAAATTTGCCACCGTTGCACTATGAAAGTGAAGGGACATGCAGGGGCAGTGAAATTCACCACTCCTGCATGTGAGAGATGAAAAATGCATGGGTAAAAAAAATTACCACCTGTGCATGTCTAGATGTAGGGGCAGCAAAATTTTCCTCTCCTGCATGTGGGGAGAAAAATTGCACTGACGACAAAAAATGCCACCCGTGCACAAAAATAGAAGAAAAAACACTAACTCTGAAAAAGCCAAATTTTAGTCTCCTAATCACATCAAGACCATGACAACTTTCATGTTTTGGGGAAAACATAATGAAAATATGTTATGAGCTTTGAATAGTGTTAGTTGAGCAAGAATGAGAACGAAAAAAACCCATCTCAAAAATAGACTTAGAGAGACAAAGGGCGAAACAGACAAGTTTCATAGGGGTTGTTCCAAAAATGGGCTGAGGTAATTTTGGGAACACTAGACCGCATCACATAAGACCTCATCTTGGAAAGATTTTATTGCATATGAGAGAAGACATTGGTGGGTGATACGGAGGTTTCTCCCTAGACTCAACCATCTAATACTATATGGATTTGGGTGAGGATTCATGCACAAATTTAGGATTTTCACAACATTAGAGAAGATTAAATTCTTTTGACTCCCACTATCAAGAATGAAATGCAAAGGCTTACCTTTCACCCATAACTTAGAGTGAAACAACCTTTCCTTATCATATAGCCTCTCCTCATGGGTTTGTGATGAATTAATGATGGCATCAAGCTTAGAATCTACAATCTCTTCTTCATCCTCTTTGATTGTAGGTTGTGTATTAGGTAGAGCAATAGATTTTGATGATTGTGACTTAAAAATTAGGGACTTGATGGCTCAAAATTCTTATTTAGAGTGCATTCCATATTTGTGGTAATAACACCATTTCTTAGTCTTCCCTTCCTTTTACTTCCAATTTTGACCCATGTTTGACCTTATTTGTCACTTTTCCATTTTTAAGGCTGACTCTTCATATTCATTCTTCCATTCTTCTACTCAATCTTCACTATGAACTTGTATGCCTCATCAAGGGTTTCTAAATTGAAGAGTTCCATATCCCTCCATATATAGCATTTTAGTCCACCATGATATTTGAGAACCTTGTATTTATCACTTTCTTGGATGCCCAATCTCAAAAATAGAGAATGAAAAATGTTAGTGTAATCTTGAACAAACTATTCCTTACCTTGGTGAAGTTGTTGCCACTCTATATATAGATCATGATATGATCTAATGGGCTAGTATTCTTCCTTTATAACTTCTAGGAAATCATCCTAGGTAGGTTCTACCTCAAGACCAATATCATCCATATTAAATCTCTTTTCGTATACTTTCCACCAATTTTTGATAGGTAATGATGCTTTCAAAAGAGCAAAAGTGATCTTCTCTTTATCGGTGAATTTATTTATAAATAAATAGGAAGATAATTGATCCAAACAATTTTCTACTACATCATCATTGATTTTGCCTTCAAATGTAAGGATATCAAAATTCACCTAAACCTTGAAGGTGTTAGGACACTAAAAGGATGTGAGAGTACAGATGAGAAGCTTGAATTTCCCATTAAGATTTATTGGAAAATTTGGTTGAATTTGTTTTAGCATCTATGATTTCTACTATTAAAAGGCTTCATTCACCATTTCCTTGAAAGGATTGGATGTCTCGGTGTTGTCCACCATTTGAAGTAATTTAGAGTGAATAGGTGGATAGTTTGGAAGCTCTATTATTTTCCACCCAAGCTTCTTATAGCTTGACCTCATCCTCAAGATCATACACTCTAAAGACAAACCACTCTGATACCACTGATCCAAAACTTAGAAGCTTTGGTTGAAAGATAATTCAAGAAATAAGAATGACATAATTGAAATAATGTTATCTCTGAGAAGAGATGTTTTATTGATCAAACTTGTAGACCCAAACATATGTCTATCTCTAAGAAGAGATGTCTAATTTCTATTTCAAGTTACATCTTCATTTATACATGTTTTAATGGTATGAGAAGGATGTGGAAGGTCACCAATCTTGAGGGAGATTAAGTGATTTAAATTCCATTATTTACAACAATATGGAATTCAAGGAATTACTATTTTTAGATTGCACTACTAAAAATGAAATTTGGGTCACTTCTATTTATTTTTTGAGGATCAAAACCTACTAATTATAGATTAGTTTTATCTCACAATTTCCCCCTCATTCTTAGCTTTCCAATGGTTCAAAAAGGGAGTCAAATGGAGCTATGGTACAAAAATTATGGCTCTTGAAAGTTCTACCACTAATCAGGGTAGAACCATCACTTGAATTATCACCTAAAATATTGCTCAGATCATTCCTCCCTCCTTGGGAATCAATGGTCCCCACTACATCAAGATTTGTCATCAATTTTGGAAGTTGTATTTAGATTTGATTCTTGATGCATACTTGTAATAGACTGTGCTTTCTGGAGCTATGCTTTATGGAGCTATGTAGGGCCTGATTGTTCACCATTTCTATCTGACCATCAATCTATGGATGTAAGGTCATGAACTTCTTCAGCTTGGTATCTCTTTTTTTTTGTTGTGTTGTTTTTGTTGTTATGGATACAACATCAGCCTTTTTGGATTATTGTGGCTTGACTACCATGATGAAAAATTTCTTGGCACTAATCAAGGAGATAGATGTAGAAGGTAGTACCTCTGGTACCCTATAACACTATGTTCCAAGAGTGAGGGTGATCCTTCAATTTTTTGATTCATAGATGCCATGTTGATCATATATGAATGGCTAACCAAATACTATATCACAAACATCCAGATTGACCACATCACATAAGACCTCATCTTGGAAAGGTTTTACTGCATATGAGAGAAGACACTGGTGGGTAACATACAGGTTTTTCCTTAGACTCAACCATTTAATACTATATAGATTTGGGTGAGGCTTCATGGATAAATTTAGGCTTTCCAAAACATTAGTAGAGATTAAATTCTTTTGACTCCCACTATCAAGAATGAAATGCGAAGGCTTACCTTTCATCCATAACTTAGAGTGAACCAAAATTTTCTTGTCATCTAGCCTCTCTTCATGGGTCTATGATGAAGCAACAATAACATCAGTTTTATCATCCACACTCTCTTATTAATCCTCTTTAATGTTAGATTGTGTATCAGGCAGAGAAATAGATGTTGATGATTGTGACTCAAAATGTAGGGACTTGATGGCTCGACATTCTTCTTTGGAGTGCATTCTAGATTTGTGGTAATCACACCATTTCTCAGTCTTACCTTCCTTTTGATTCTAATTTTGGCCCCATGTTTTACCTTCTTTATCACTTTTCCATTTTGAAAGTTGACTCTTCGCATTCATTCTTTCATGCTTCTACTCAATCTTCACCATGAACTTGTATTCCTCACTGAGGGTTTCCAAATTGAAGTTTTCCATCTCCCCTCATATATACCATTGTATTCCACCATGATATTTGATAACCTTATGTTTTTCACTTTCCTGGATGCCCATTCTTGTAGATAGAGAATGAAAAATGTCAATTTAATCTTGAACAAACTATTCCTTACCTTGGTAAAGTTTTTACCACTCTATATAGAGATCATCATATGCTCCAATGGGGTAGTATTCTTCCTTTATAGCTTCTATGAAATCATCCCAGGTAGGTTCTACCTCAATGCTGATTTCATCCATACTAAATCTCTTCTTGTATACTTCCCACCAGTTTTTGATAGGTAATGATGCTTTCAAAAGAGCAAAACTAATCTCTTTATCAGTGAATTTATTTACAAAAAAATAGGAAGATAATTGATCTAACCAATTTTCTACTGCATCAGCATTGGTTTCACCTTCAAATGTAGGGATATCAAAATTCACATGAACCTTAAAGGGTGTTAGGGCACTAAAAGGATGTGGGGGTGTAGAAGAAGAGCCAAAATTTCCCATCAAGATTTTTTGGAGAATTTGGGTGAATTATTATAGCATCTATGATTACTACTATTGGATGGATTCATTCACCATTTCTTTGAAAGGATCATATGTCTCAGTGTTGCCCACGATTTGAAGTCATTTGGAGTGAATAGGTGGATAGTTTGGAATCTCTATTGTTTTCCACCCAAGCTTCTTGTAGCCTGACCTCATCCTCAGGATCATACACTCTAAAGACAAACTACTCTAATACCACTAATCCAAAACTTAGAATCTTTGGTTGCATGATAATTCAAGAAATAAGAAAATCACAATTGAAATAATTCTATCTCTAAGAAGAGATGTTTTATTGATAAAATTTATAGATCTAAACGTATGCCTATCTCTGAGAAGAGATGTCTAATTTCCATTTCAGGTTACATCTTTATTTATATATGTTTTTAAGGTATGAGGAGGATATGTAAGGTCACCAATATCAAGGGAGATTAAATGGTTCAACTTTTATGATTTACAATAATACAGAATTTGAAAAATTATTATTTTTAGAAATTTACTATTTTTAGACTACATTATTAAAATTGAAATCTGGGTCACTTCCATTTTTTTTAGGGGTCAAAACCAACTGAGTAGATCTTAGTTCCATATCCTATCATTTCCCTCATTCTTAGCTTTTCAATAGTTTATATGAGGAGTCAAACAGAGCTATCGTGCAAAAGTTATGGCTCTCAAAAGTCCTATCACCAATTGGGGTAGAACCGTCACCTGAATTATCACTTGAAATATTGCTCAGATCTTTCCTCCCTCCTTTATAATAAATGGTCCCTATTGCATCAATATTTTTCATCAAGTGTTGAAGTTGTATTTGTATTTGATTATCGATGCATATTTGTAATGGACTGTGCTTTGTGAAATTGTGCTTTGTGGAACTGTGTAGGGCCCAATTGTTTACCATTTTTGCCTGACCATCAGTCTGTGGATGGAATGTCATGAGCTTCTTCAACTTGGTATCTATTTACTTTTGTTATGTTTTTTGTGTAGTTAGGGCTGCAACATCGACCCTTTTAGATTCTTGTGGCTTGACCACCATGAGCAAAAATTTCTTGGCACTAATCAGGGAGATATATGTAGAAGGAGGTACCTCTAGTACCCTATAGCACTATGTTCTAAGTGTGAGGGTGATCCTTCAATTTTTTGAATCATAGATACGACATCGATCATACATGAATGGCTAGCCAAAGAGTACATTGTAAACATCTAAATTGACCACATCACATAGGACCTCATCTTGGAAAGGTTTTATTGCATATCAGAGAAGACTTTGGTGGGTGACATAGAGGTTTCTCCCTAGACTCAACCATCCAATACTATATGGCTTTGGGTGAGGCTTTATGGAAAAATTTAAGATTTTCATAACATTAGTAGAGATTAAGTTCTTTTGACTCCTACTATCAAGAATGAAATGTAAAGGATTACCTTTCACCTATAACTTAGAGTGAAAAAACCTTTCCTTATCATCTGACCTCTCCTTATGGATATGTGAAGAAGCAACGATGGCATCATACTCAATATCTATAATCTTTTCTTCATCCTCTTCGACTGTAGGTTGTGTATTGGGAAAAGTAGTAGATGTTGATTATTGTGACTCAAAAATTAGGAACTTGATGGCTTGACATTATTCTTTAGAGTGCATTAAATATTTTTGGTAATCACACTATTTCTTAGTCTTCCCTTCCTTTTTCTTCCAATTATGGCCCTATGTTTGACCTTCTTTATCACTTTCCATTTTGAAGGCTAACTCTTCATATTAATTCTTCCATGCTTTTGCTCAATCTTCACCATAAATTTGTATGCCTCACTGAGGGTTTCCAAATTGAATATTTCCATATCCCCCCTTATATACCATTATAGTCCACCATAATATTTGAGAACCTTGTGCTTCCCACTTTCTTAGATGCCCAATCTCACAGATAGAGAATGAAAAATGTCATTGTAATCTTGAACATACTATTATTTACCTTGGTAAAGTTGTTGCCACTCTATATATAGATCATCATATGCTCCAATAGGGTAGTATTCTTCCTTTACAACTTTTATGAAATCATCCCAGGTAGGTTCCACCTCAAGGCCAATATCATCCATACTAAATCTCTTCTTGTATACTTCCCACCAATTTTTGACAAGCAATGATGCTTTCAAAAGATCAAAACTAATCTTATCTTTATCGATGAATTTATTTATATAAAAATAGGAAGATAATTGATCCAACTAATTTTCTAATACATCAACATTGATTTTACCTTCAAATATAGGGATATAAAAATTCACCTAAACCTTGAAGAGTGTTCAGGCACTAAAATGATGTGGGGGTGCAGATGAGGAGCCATAATTTCCCATCAAGATTTGTTGGAAAATATGGGTAAATTTTTGTAGAATCTATCATTGCTACTATTGTAGGGCTTCATTCACCATTTCCTTGAAAGGATTAGATGTCTCAATGTTTTCCACCATTTGAAATTGTTTAGAGTAAATAGGTGGATAGTTTGGAAGCTCTGTTGTTTTCCACCCAAGATTCTTGTAGCTTAACCTCATCCTCAAGATCATACACTCTAAAGACAAACCTCTATGATATTACTAATCTAAAAATTATAAGATTTAGTTAAAATATAATTTGAGAAACAAGAACAACATAATTGAAATAATGTTATCTCTGAGAAGAGATGTTTTATTGATCAAATTTATAGACCCAAACATATGCCTATCTCTGAGAAGAGATGTCTAATTTCCATTTCAGGTTACATCTTCATTTATACATTTTTTGAAGGTATTAGGAGGATGAGAAAGGCCACCAATCTCGAGGGAGGTTAAGTGGTTCAACTTCCATGATTTACAACAATACAAAATTTGAGGAATTACTATTTTTAGAAATTATTTTTAGACTGCACTACTAAAATTGAAATTTGGGGCACTTTCACTTGTTTTTTAAGGGTCAAAACCAATTAATTAGATCTCAGTTCCATCTCACGATGTTCCCCTCATTCTTAGCTTTCCAACAATTCAAATGGGGAGTCAAATGGAGCTATGGTGCAAAAGCTATGGCTCCCAGAAGTTCTGCCACTAATTGGGGTAGAACCGTCACCGTCTCAATGTTTTCCACCATTTGAAATTTTTTAGAGTAAATAGGTGGATAGTTTGGAAGCTCTGTTGTTTTCCACCCAAGATTCTTGTAGCTTAAACTCATCCTTAAGATCATACACTCTAAAGACAAACCTCTATGATATGACTAATCTAAAAATTATAAGATTTAGTTAAAATATAATTTGAGAAACAAGAACAACATAATTGAAATAATGTTATCTCTGAGAAGAGATGTTTTATTGATCAAATTTATAGACCCAAACATATGCCTATCTCTGAGAAGAGATGTCTAATTTCCATTTCAGGTTACATCTTCATTTATACATTTTTTGAAGGTATGAGGAGGATGAGAAAGGTCACCAATCTCGAGGGAGGTTAAGTGGTTCAACTTCCATGATTTACAACAATACAAAATTTGAGGAATTACTATTTTTAGAAATTATTTTTAGACTGCACTACTAAAATTGAAATTTGGGGCACTTTCATTTGTTTTTTAAGGGTCAAAACCAATTAATTAGATCTCAGTTCCATCTCACGATGTTCCCCTCATTCTTAGCTTTCCAACAATTCAAATGGGGAGTCAAATGGAGCTATGGTGCAAAAGCTATGGCTCCTAGAAGTTCTGCCACCAATTGGGGTAGAACCGTCACCTAAAATATTGCTCGAATCAACATGTTTCAATACTAAAACAAATTCACAACATTGTTAGAAGGAAATACTTAGGTTTTTCAACTACTTTGTGTAGTCCCACTACTTTAATTGCCATCAAGTTGTCTATGTATTCATTTTTAGATAACATAAAGTCATTATTATTGTATGGATTGACCCTGCCTACATCTATGTAATGAGTCGAATATTGGAATGAAATTTTACGTAGATTACTATGATAAAAAAATTAGTGTCTTAAAATTCCACTTGTGTCTTAAAATAAAATATTAATGGTGCAAGAATATTCTCTTCAAGGTCTATTATCATATCTTGTAGAATTTCATATTATGATTGTATATTTTAAATTTTATAGGGAAACAAGGTCTCTAATTTTTAACCATCTCATTAATTTATTTTTAAAATATTGGTTGAATCAAATTGGGGATGATGAATAAATTATGAACACCAAATTAGTCACCACACTTTTTCATTAGATAGAACTAGTTACATAGCCATAATCTACGTTAATTGTATTTCCATTTGAATTTTATTTTTATGATGTATGCTTTCATAAGATTTTAATTGACACATGTTTTATTGTCACTTATTTTATCTATTTAGTCACCCATTTTTTTAGTAAGTCTATCTTCCATTGATAAATGTCATTATTTCATTTAGCCATGTCTTATTTTATGTCTCTGCACGATGATGGTTGGGTTCATATTATATTAGAATTCCATATGTATCGATATGGGGCATGTGGGATTACATCTATTTATTTATCAGTTCATGGTTTCCATTACATTTCTTAATATTTACTTGTTTATTATGGAATGAGGTGATGACATGTGGCATTCTAGTTGTAGTTGGCTATCCTAGGTAGAAAACTTGGCCTCATCCATAAGTGACCCATGGCTACTGACTATAACAAATAATATACATGACATCTTGTCACTTGATCACATGTTTTACATTCTATCATTTTGGATATTAGTATCTATATAACAATATGGTGATACTTGGCATTATCTTGTTTAGTCACTTTGTCACAACATTTGGTAACTTTAAACTTGATGGTGTAGTTTGACACTTGAAGATATTAAATCATGCGGCATGATCTCACTGCATATCTTAGTCATAATATTTAGTATCTTTTAACTTTATGGCATATTCTGAGGCATGATAAAATGAAGAAAAGTGGCATGATATTATTACATCACTTGGTTTAAGCTTTTAATATTTTATAAATTTGAACATAGACTGATAATGGACTAAAAGTGATATATGGAATAATCTCACTAAGCCAAGATGCTTATAGGAGCATAGAATTATTCATTTTTGTATATATCTTGTGATGAAATGTAATAATAATGCATGTTGTGATATCACTAACCAGAACATTAGAGACATGAAAGAGTTAATAAATCTCAAGTACGAATGGCTAAGGAGATATATACCTGATAGTTGATGTGGAAATAACATTATAAATAAACGACTTAGGTTCTCATTCAAATTTGAATGTCAGAGAGATGTAAAAAATTTAAAGATGACATGTACATTTTAACTAAACAAATTTGGACAAGCATTGACTAATCTTATTAGTCATGAAATACAAAATCCAATGTTTATCAAATAATGCATAACTTTTAAGACAAAAATAATTTATGAATAATAGGAATTAAATCAAGATAGGATTGGGTCTAAAGTTATCACATGATACAATGGGATCTAAATATGTAACTATTAAGATCAAATGGTCCCTATTGAATTTTTTTAAAGTGGGCTCTGTTGGTCACAACACTTTTTAATCACAAATAACTTTCACATGTAAACTATTGAAATCTTGATAAGATTTACCTTCTAATGTCTATGAAAAAATCTAAGAAAAATATTTTGATTAATAATTCCACATGTTTAAAAAATAAATAATGCATTAAGATAATATTCCTAAGATTCTCTTGAATTACCAAATAGTTTTAGAACATTTACTTTTTTGAGAGAAATAAGTTTGCTAGGAAGGTTTCCAATACCAAATATATTGCCACATATCCAATTATCTTGTTGTTCATTTTTTTTTTTATCAAAATTCACTTTACCATTATTTATTTCAACATGTTCCCTATTTTATTGATAATTAGGTATGATAACCATTATTCTATTTCTTTCTTGGTCAGCCATTTTCAAAGGATTAACAATCTTCTGGAGGTTTACTAGAAAGAAATATAATATAGGGTTGATGATTAATAGTTAATATTTTTTTCCTTTAACATCTAAGACATTGGTTTCTTTTGGAAATATGATCTTGAGTTGTGAGTGAAAATAGATCATAAATTTCAATCTAAAAAGCTTCCTCTTCCTCAAAATCAATAAAAATAAAAATAAAATATGGATTTTATGGATAATTGTACCAAATAAAGTGGGGTTTAAATAAGTAGCAATATCAACTTATTAAAAATCAATGTCAATACTAGGTTAGATAACAATAAGATTTCCATTATTAGTCATAGAATAGATGACAAAATAATAAAAGACATGAAAATAATTTTCAATGTCAAAAGTTTGAAAATAAAACTCCCAAATTGAGTCATAAAAATTTTTGATGATGAAAAGTGTAATGTAAACTAATCTACATGTTTACCTATCACGAAGGTCAAGGTGGAATATTACCAATCTAATAATAATAATAATAATAATAATAATAATAATAATAATAATAATAATAATAATAATAATAATAAAAAAATGTGGAGGGTATTTTAAAAGGTTAAATATACAAAGTGATGTGATTTCAGGAACATTACAACTTAATGAGATTTTGGGGAATCAAATCATTAAAGTAAAAAATGAAATATTACAAGATATAAAAACATTTAATTGGATAAAAACTAAACATATATGAATGAAAAAAACTCAAATAATGATATATTGTATTTATTATATATTATTAATCCTTGTTGATAGAATCATCCATATTGACAAGCCAATATATTATATAAATAAAAGTTTTAAATAAAATAATCATATTTATCTATTTGATAAACTTATATTTTTTGTTCACTTTGTTTATGCAATGTATTTCTCTTATACATGATTTTCAATAAATTAAAAAGAATATGCATTCAAAAATAGAAAATAAAATACATAAAAGAAACTACAAAGACACAAAACTAAAAAAACTAAAAAAATAATAAATTTAATATTAAAGATTAGGAATTAACAAAAATAGAAATCAGTAAGCTAGAAGATAATTAGTTACTAAGTTAACACTATTTAAAAGTTAAGAAAATAAAGTAATGAATAAAACTAAAAATAATTACACTAAGAGTGAATGAAAGAAAGAAGATTGATGAAAATAAACAAAGAACATGATTCGAACTAAGAAAATAATTGAGACTATATAATTAAACAACTAAACTAAAGAAATAAATAGGTACAATAAATACAATATATTATACAAAGATAAACTAAAATTAATGCAAGTGTCATGATAAGTGAACTAATTTATAAATAAAAATAATTTTATTGAGAAACAATAGATTCCATAAGTGATAAAAAATAAAAAGTCAACAAACTGTCAAATAGTATGTGAAGTATTATTCATTATTCGAGAAAAGTACAAAATGCAATCCATGCATATGATTTTATTATTCTTAAGTAATCAAAAAGTTAAGAATATTTTCCATATTCATGTAAGTAGTTTATAAATCATATAGTTAATCTAGATATACCTAGCAGTACACATCATCGTTAGAGAATGTGTTTTTTGGAACATAAGACACAAAGTATACTAAGAAGAATCAATTCTCTAACATGTGAGGGCCCACTTAATAACTAATTTAATTAAAATAAAAATTATTATCTGAGTTTAAAAATCTTAATGTGAGTCTAAAATCATAAGTGATTTTAAATTAATTCATATAAATTATCAAATGTATCAATTTCTATATCGAATAAATGATAAAAATAAAAAATTAAATATTTAGCTCTTCATTTTGGATGTAGACAAAATTCTAATTATTAATCAAAACATTCAAATATCAAAACACCAAAAAAACTAAAAGTAATCAAATTGAAACATCATCTTAAAAAAAAATGCCACAATCTACAAATTACTATAAAGTCAACCACTTTCTAAACCAAATATCAAGACACCAAAAAAACTAAAAGTAATCAAACTGAACCATCATCTTAAAAAAAATGCCACAATCTACAAAATTACTATAAAGTCAACCACTTTCTAAACCAAATAGTAATGAATGTATCAGGTGTTACAAATAGTCTTTATAAATATTATTCTAAAACATGAAACTAATAATAAATAAAAAGATTTTTAGAGATAATTATATGTCACCTATTGATAATCACCAAATGAAAAACTACCTCTTTTATTCTAAGTCATTAAAAACTAAGTAAATAAGCTTTTAATTTAATAAACCACATATATAAATCTCAACAAATATGTTCTTGTACTTTCTAAATTTTCTATCAACTAAAAAAATTCAAGAAAAATATATAATTTATGCCATTTACACTTTATTCACATATATTAATTGCACTCTAGGGTTTTCTAGATGATCATTGTATAAATTATTACTGAGCCACAATTTTATACTAACAATAAGAAAAAATCTATATTTGAAATTTGAAATCAAATATGAATAATTTGTATGACTTAAAAACTTGTCACTTTTCTTTTTATCTTTTTCAAAACATGCCTATAAATAACGTTGAAATAATTAAAGATATATTTTTAAAACCTAAAGGTCTTCAATTTCATCATTGTTTTAAAAATAATATATTGCTTCATATAAACATTGAAAATCTTCTTCAGAAAAATAAAATTCTATGCAACATTATGAATAGTTTTGAAGCATTTATTTTCATGTAAATTAGATATAAGTTTAGATGTCCCATTCTTATATTTCAAAGCTATATCTCATCTAATTAATCATAAAACATATGTCCTTAATCTCATTCAAAACATACCAATTCTTTACAGTACTATCAGCATATGCTACCAATCTTCTTGAACTTGCTTTTCTTATTTCACATCCTTTAGCATTAAAAGTCAAATTATGTCCCTGATTGTAAATTTGACTAGCACTCAAAAAATTACGCTTCAATCCTTTTGCATATTACACATTATCATTTTTATTTTTCCTATTGTTAAGACTTAGTGTTCGCTTGCCAATAATTTTAGTTGTTGTATTGTCTATGTTGGTGTTTTAGATGGCACCCTAGCTGAGCAAATGACTGTTCAAATCATGTGTTCACATATAGTCCAACATGGTAATGATGATAGGATATGGGTATCCTAAAATTGGTTCAATACTTTGGAGAAGGTTGGATTCCTTCTGGATCTATCACTTAAACTAGACCTAATCTAACA
Organism: Torreya grandis; assembly: GCA_037957365.1. Taxonomy (NCBI): domain Eukaryota; kingdom Viridiplantae; phylum Streptophyta; class Pinopsida; order Cupressales; family Taxaceae; genus Torreya; species Torreya grandis. Next base: position 454,888 of record JARHVA010000081.1, on the reverse strand, counting down.
ACTTTTCTTAGAAAAAAGATAGAGATTTACACAAACTATGAAAGCATGTTAAAATGGGGTGATGAACCAGTAATTTGATCACTTATAATTTCCATAGGACATACTATGAGACACATTCAAGACCAAATAAGATCATTCCCACATAAATATTTCACAACAAGGCATTGACCAGCTATCAAATTAGCATGAGAGGGTAGATATCCACTTTCAGGCTAAACAACAAACTATGAATTTCACTTATAATGACATGTGAGAAACTATCAAGAAACTCATTAAGGTGAGAAAACTTAAACATAGACAAGGAATATACATTCACTTAACCATAGTATATGAATTCATATGACACATTTCAATCTAGATTGTAAAATGATGAAAGTCAATCTTTATTGCATCAAAAGGTGTTACAGTACAAATTTTGGCATATCCTAAGAAGACAAAGCATAAGAGTCTATTCCTATAAAAATGTTAGAGATTTAATTCTAAAACTTCCACAGAGATCTCTCAATGTGTTAGAAGATGTAACATATATAGAGAAGGGGAAGGAGAGAGAGGGAACTATGATGTATTAGCACAAGTTCAAGGATGCTAACTCATGATCTTATTAATAAGGAACAAATTATGTAAAAGAATTGAATTAAAATTATCTTTATCCACTCACTAGGTGTCCTTCTTGGAATTCCATGCCATTTTCAACTTGATTTATTGATGAGGACCATGTCTTTTAATTGATAAAATCATGCCACATCTACTTTGGGCAACCATAGGCACTTGCTTATTAAAAATGTGACCACATTAATATATGAGACAAATCTCCATGATCATGTTTACATTTATTTTTATTCCAAATTGAACATGGTTTCACTATAGATGAAAACCAATCTAGTTATTAGTTTTCACATAGTCATAATATTCATGATAATATGTAGACTATTTGATCTTGCTTCAACACTACTAATCCATCTTTGATCTCAGTATTTAGTCCAAAATACCTATTTTATCTCTAAAAACCTATGAGATCTGATAAGCTACTATATACAAGTATCTTATTTCTAAAATTAATGAACATGTTAATGGGATGACCCTAGAACAAGGTTGATAGGTTCCAAATTATTGACCAAGGGTCCTATTTGAACTTTAATAGTGATAAAGCCTCATTATTGATCATCCTAACTATATGATTACATTTGTTGTTTAATTGAGTTCTAATGATGACATGGTTCCTTAATATTTTAATCACTTGGGTCAAAAACTAGTTCATTGACCTCCACTAGAAGCTCTTTGGATTTGCCCTTTGTTCATTGGTTGTCAATTGCCAACTTGGACCATTTGTATTGTGCCAAATTGTCTTTTCTCCTATTGGTCTCAAAGATATGTTACTAGATCTTGAATTGTTAACCTCTTGTACATCATAGGATCAAGTTGTATAAATGAATGTGAGCCTTTGATTTCCTACCATTGAATATCCTTTGACATTTTGACTTTAACTAGCACCATCAATCTAAATGTATGAAATAATGTGTACCATTAGATCTATCTGGACCCACTTTCTTGTCAGTCACCATTCACCATAGATCTAGATGTATGATTGTATGTTGGCCATAGATTAACTTGGACCCCCTCTTTTATAGTCAAGATCACACCATTGGAACTTTTCCTAGTAGATACACATCATTAGATCTTGATCAACTTGTAGCCTTGTAAGGCTCTTAACCCAAGGACCTTTTGACTTGTTTGACCCCAACATGAACTGTTGGATCTATTTGTTATAATGTGACCTCATACATACCATTAGATCTTAATTAAATTGAATCAATTTAAGGACCTTTTGAATATAAATGGCTATTTCATGGGGCTTAAATTTGATGTTCATGTGAACATCCTATCTTGCAGGTTCAACTTTGAATGCTTATAACTCGAGCTAGAGAACTTGTACGAGCATGAAATTTATAGAGCATGATCTTGGAATGAATAAATTCATGGAGATATAATATATTATCTCTCAAGGATTTTTGATATGTGTTTATTAAATACACAACCAGACTATTTTATTCCTTTTCTAGATGACATCTTGGCAATGATATGGTCCTTAAAATCCTTAAATTTGCACTTTGAGTTTGTTTAAAGTGTTTTAAAATATTTTTAAAAGCTATGAGATCTCCACTTAAGGTCTTTATTCTCTTTGTGACATTGGGTCACTCTTCAAATAGGCTCTTATTTAGCTTATTTTTATGGCCTTGGTATGTAGGTCAAATTTGTTCAACATCTTTGGTGACTTAGCTGGGCAACATGCCTTTTATGATTGAGAACTCAGACCATTTACATTGAAACCTTGAACCATTTAGATGACTGCAATATATCCTTTTGACTTTCTAAAATAAAGAATTCTAACAAAAAGGGAAAGATAGAAAATTGAAATGGAAACTAACCTAATAAAGCAAAGGTAACTAACCTACTGAAAAACTATGTAATAAATTACTTAGTTGGGATAAAAATAGAAACATAACTAGTGTGTTTAAAATAAAACTTAAATAAAAATAAGAACAACTAGTTATGTATAGGGGACTTAGATTCCTTAATAACAGTGCTTTAGATATATCGCATTGATTTGGATAGGAAGCTCCTCACCATCCATCTTTGTGAGTTGGAAAGCATTATGGGTTTTGAATCTAGAGACTATCTATGGAACACTCTAAAGTGAGTCAAATTTTGTATGCCTTCCTAGTTTAGCTCTATCCTCATCCCATTTAAGGGCCAAATCTCCTTCTTGGAAACTCCTTGAAGAAAATCCTTTGTCAAAATATCTCTTTACTATTGCTTGATGGGATTCCATGGCCAACATGGACTAATGTCTTGTCTCTTCTAGATTTATGAGCTTAGCATATCTAATTTCCATTAGCTCATTCTCTAAAAGATCAAGTTGATGCATTAGTTCTAAAGTAGAAAATTCAAGAGAAATAATCCTTCTCACTTCCTTACCATATACTAGCTTGTATGGATAAATGGATATTGACCTTTTATAGGTGATCCTATCAGCCCACAAAGTTAACTTTAGATTAATATTCCATGACCTCTGATTATCTTCAATTGTCTTTTTGATGATATTTAATAGATTTTTTTTAGTGGAATGAGCAAGCCCATTGCCTTGTGGATAATAGTTTGATGAGGTACTAAGAAAAACACTATGTTGAACTACCAATTGGCTTATCCTAGACCCCACAAAGGTCATATCATTATCATATATAATAGTTGAATAGACCCCAAATCTGGTAAGTAAACTTTTATAGAAGTCTAGAATATTGGTTTTATTGGATTCTTTTAATGCTACTACTTCTATCCATTTAGTAAAATAATTTGTGGTAGTTATAATTCATATTTGTCTTGAGCTTGAAGGGGGGTTAATGAGACCAATAAATTCTAATCCCCATTGGATAAGGGGTTTATTCACTAAAATTATCTGGAGAGGTAAGGATACAAGCTTTACTTTTCTAACAAACATGGCACATTGTCTGCACTTTATGACCCATGCATGATAATCACAAAATATTCTTGGCCTTTAATACCCACCTCTCTTGATCTTATGGGTTGTGATCGTTGTTGAATAATTTCCTCCGCCATGTCCATCATGGAACTGGTCAAGCAATCTCTATGTACCTTATTAGTATGTTATTAATATCCTTTTTGAATAACACATTATCAATAAGAAGAAAAGGAATTGATTGCAATTTGAAATATCTCATTTTTGAATGGGTCAGATGAGAAGGACAAACACCATACTATAGATATCTCACCATGTCTTGGAACCACCTAGAAGGTGATGTGTGATCATTTGCAACTTATTCATCATTTGACACCATAACCACCCCATTAGCCTCTTGTAAGTTTTTGGCTAGATGTAGACAAAGTCTTTTAACCCTAACCAGCCTTGTCATCTTGATCTCAACATCATACCCCATCACTTTAGTTATCCAACCAACTCATTTGTCATTTATATCCTTGTTCAAGAGAAAATATTTGACACTTGGATGTATAACCATCAAATTTATCTTATTATTGGTTAACAAGTACCTAAAATTCTTAAGAGATATTATAAGTAAAATTACATTCTTATCAACAAAAGAATACCTTGTTTCATATTATTCTAAGCCTTGATTGAATAAGGATATTAGCTACTTTAAAGTTTCTTTATTCTGCTACATGAAAATATCTAAAATTATGTCAATATTAGCATAGGTGTATAATAAGAAATCCCTTGTGAAGTCAGGTTTTAGGAGTGTAGGATCACTGGCTATAGCTTTCTTAATGTCTTCAAATCTTCTTACTTATTCTTTGGACCAATTGACATTCTAACCTTTCTTTAGCATGATTGTAAGTGGCCTAGCTAAAGTAGAAAAATTTAAAATATATCTCCTTATGAAATTGATCTTGCCTAAGAATCTTTGTAGATATTTCTTGTACTTAGGCAAGGAAAGTGAAAGAATTGAGTTTATCATATTAGTATCTATTCTTGTACCTTTTTTATAAATCACATGTCCAAGAAGCCTACCTTCGTGAATAGATAAAACAAACTTTTTGGGATTCAAAGACACCCCAAATTATCTGCACCTTTCAAGCACTTTTCTGAGGTGAATCATATGCTTCTCTACATTCTCAAATAACACTTTTATTTCATCCAAATAAACAAGTATAAACTTGTTAAGGAGACCTTGAAATGCCATGTCTAGAGATTTCTCAAAAGTGTCTTCGTTATTAGATAAACCAAAAGTTATATTTATATATGTAAATTTCCCCCAATTTGTGGTGAATGCTATTTTGAATTGGTATTCTTCTTTGACGAAAATTTGATTGTAACCACTATAACCATCGAATAAGGAAAACCTTTCTGAACTTGCAACTAACTGTAAGATCTATTCCATAGATGGAAATAGATAGTGGTCTTTAAGAGAGTCCTTTTTCAAGTCATGGATATCAACACATAATCTTATTTAACCATTATTTTTCCATACTGGAACAAGGTTTACCACCCAGTTTGAGTGCTTAATTAGAAATATTATAGCTAACTCAATGTGATTATGAAGTTCAACTCTCATCAAAGGCTCAAGCTTCGGATCAATAGGCTTTTGTCTTTATCTCACTAGTTTAGTCTCATATTCTAGCTCAATGGTATGTTGAGATAGGCTTGGATAAAATATTTTAAGCTCATTTTATTTCCATTTAAAGACATATACAAAACTTGAACATATCTCAATGAATGTTTCCTTCTTTGAAGATGTGAAAACTTTGCCCAACTGTAAGCTCTTACCAATTGAAATATCCACATTTGTATAATGTTATTATTTTGTTGACAATGAAAAATTTTCCTTTCTTAATTCATAATCCTTAATAAATATATTTTCAAGTGTGACCAACCCTTTAGGAAACTTATTTGTCTTCAATTGCACAATCTGGCCACCATACTATTGTATGCGCTTGTTTTGGTTCCTTAAAGAAAATTTAGCTTCTTATTACATGAATCTAGTAATCTAATTATCATCTTCAAATAATTTATAATTGTCATGGTTGTCTAAAATATAAGTTCTTACAACCATCTTGATGTGTGATTGAACCTTTTCACTCTTTATGTCATTTGGGATATTGAATTGTGACCCAATGGCAACCAACCTATCTACATGCATGTTCTTATTTTTTGATATGTCTTGAATGTTAAAAGATTTAAATTCTTAAATTAAGTCCCATAATATATGATTATAAGACCTAATAAATTGGTTCTTGCATATATTAAGCCCTCTTATTGGGTGAACTACTAGTTCACTATCATCAAAGACTTGTATGGTATTGGCATTCTTCTTTCTTGCCCATTTCAAACCATAAACTGGTGTTTCATATTTATCAAAATTATTTGAGAAACAAAATTGAAACTTGAGGGAAGATAAATACCTTAGATTGGCTAGGGAAATCAACATCATTTTATCCCCATTTCTATGTTTGTTCTTGGATCCATCAAAGTACAATTGCCATAGTTTCTCACTAGGCTCATCATCCTTCATCAATGCTAGATTTGTTGTATTATTTTCATAAAGGTAATAGACACCAAGTCCTTATTCTTTGATTAAATTTTAAGGATCATGCTCATGCAATTCAGAGGCCCATTCATCAAGGAAAAGATTTGGAACTCCATTTAGAGGTGACTCAATTTCCACCTCATTATTTTCTATTACCTTTATCTAAGATAACACAATTAGTGTTCACCATACTTGGCACATATGGCTCTAAATGGAATATTGAAATAGGTTCAGGACATATTATTACCTTGGTACCATACCTGGTCCTAAACATCAAATATTTTTAATCAATTGAAAAGTATCCTCCAATCTTTGAGGTAAAGTCTCTTGAAAGACACATGGCAAAATAGGGAGGCAAGTCTACTACAACTACATCTTGTTAAATGAAAACATTGTGGCAAACATGTAATTTTCAATTCAAATCTTTTATTATTCCTAATTTCTTTGTTGGTGACCCATCTATTTATAATACTGCTTTACAATTTGGTTCATAGACAAGACCAAGCTTATCTATAATTTTATTAGGCATGATAGTGCTACTAGCTCCACTATCCACCATATAATTATGGATTAAGTAGTCACAAACTATCAAATATAGATAAAAGGGAGGGGTTTTGTTTGATTTTACATTAATTTTATCCAAAATTTTCATGTTATGTAATTTCTTATCTTATTACTTAATTGATTGGTCTGAATGAGCCAAAATAGATCCTTGTTTATGAATTCATTCTTGAGACACTTTGAGAGATGAGAGCTCTTGAATGAGCATGTCCTTTTTCCATAGGAAAAAAAGGGAATCCCACATTTTAATTATAACATTTGATTTCTTTATTTTATCTATTATATTGAATGAGGCTCCACTAACCTTTGGCTATAACTTTGGAACCATTGGTTATTCTCTAATTAGAGGTATTTGGGGAATCTTTCCAACCTCTGCATTTTGAATATTTTATGCTATAGGGGTAGTAAATTCATCCTTAACACTCTTGGGAACAATATCAGAAACACTATAAGTATTGTTCACATCTTGAGCTTTCTAAACTATGTTCTCTTATCTCTAGTTAGAGCTAAAACTTGACCACTTGTGTTGCTAGTTTCACTAACTTGATCGAATGCAATATGATCATCCACTTACCAATTCACATTGATGGCATCAGGATGTCATTTAAATTACTGAGCTTCTCCTTAAGATTACATATTTGTATCTTGGTATTAATCTCTTTGAATATTAAACTCTTCTTGTGTCATCTATGGCATAATAATATCCTATGATAATAAGGCTTGGTTTTGAGTGCCATTTGGATTAAAAGGATACCAACTTGAATCTTGCATCAAATTGTTTTAAGGAAAAATGGCTCTTAAATTTGAGGGTAAATTAAAGTCAATAGCTATATATGGTTTAGCTTGGGTTATGTGTCATTGATTTTGGTAAAGGGGCCTATTTTATCTGAAACCTTGATAGGTTTTCTGGTTTTACTTGAACGGTTGATAGGCGTTTTGGTGTTGTTGTTGGTAAGGTATACCTTGATACTAATGTCTCTTAAGTTGGACTATCTCATTACCAAAATCTTGTAACATACTCTTCAAATATACAATCTCACTAGCCTAACTAGAATGGATTACAAATTGGGCTTTAGGAGATGAAATAGGAGCTATAGATGGGATTTGAGGAATTTGATGGATTGGAACAAGTTGCAACTCTAGGAATATAGGCATTAAGGGCCTTGGAGAAAGCTTTCCAGCTTGTATTAAGCTATTCTATGCTCTTATTGTAAGTTTATAGGTATTTGGAGAAGTATTACCACCAATAGATTGTATGGTGACATTAATATCAAAATTAAGGACCTGTAGATAGTACAAGAATGCAAACTCTAGAGATGGTCTAACCAATGCAGGGATCCTAGTCTATATATTTTAAAGTCTAAGGTTAAAATCAAAATGAACTCACGAGGGTACTTTTTTATGGTATTCAAGTTTTCAACCAATGATAGGTGATCATATTTATCTTCAAACAATTTGACTAAGGTTGCACCTAACTCATCTCAGGTGGAAATAGAATTCAAAGAAAGATTTATATACCACTACAATGTCATTGTTTTGAAAGAGATGGCAAGTAATTTGATAGCCACATTATTTTGAGTAATATTATGAATAAAACATAAGTTGGTAACATCTTATATATGCTCAATATTAGTAGTTTTATCACATTATCTTGAGAACAAAGGGATACTCTTTAGGGAAGACACATGAATGTCATCATATTGGGATAAATTCAAGGGACTAACCCTATTGAATGGAACAAAAAATTGATTCTTGATAACCATTTGGGTAATGGGGAAAATAGATTGGATTAAAACAATAGGATAACCAAGAGATAAATGTTTATTTTGAGGATAAGGACTTGTCCTATTGAATCTTGATTTTTTATAAGAAGTAGAAGGAAATTTAATGTGTTAAAAAATAATGTATTTACTTGATGATCATATTGTAACCTTTGGTATGAAAGCATTGTCTGAAAGATGCTATGCTATCTATAATTTGAAGGTTTTTTAGCTTTTGATGATGGTATCTATCCCCTTCTACTACAATTTATACATTTCAATATTTAAACCTCAATTATTCCAAGGAAATCGTATCCCCACTTGGCATGCCAGAACTATTGGTGTCCTATATTGTAACCTAGTTAAGCAAATGATTGTTCACATCATGTGTTCAAATATAGTCTAGCATGGGAATGAATGTAGGCTATGGGTATCATAAACTTGGGTTAAACCTCTAGATAAGGATGAATTCCTTCTGGATTTATCACCTAAACTAGACCTAATCTAACAACTTTACTTGGAAAAGAGATAGAGATTTACAAAAACTATGAAATCATGTCAAAATGGATGCACCAGTAATTTGAACACTTATAATTTGCACAAGACACACTATAAGACACATTCAAGACCAAGTAAGATCTCCCACATAAATATTTCATAATAAGGCATTGACCAACTATCAAACTATCATGAGAGGGTAGATATTTACTTTCAAGCTAAATAACAAACTATGAATTGCACTTATAATGACCTATAAGAAAATATCAATAAATTCACGAAGGTGATAAAAATCAGATGTAGACAAGGAACATACATTCACTTAACCATAGTATATAAATTCATAGGACAAACTTCAATCTAGATTACAAAATGATGGAATTAAATCTTTATTACATCAAAAGGTGTTATAGTACAAATTTTGGCATAGCCTGAGCAAGCCAAAGAATAATATTTTGTTTCTCTAAAATTATTAGAGATTTATTTATAAAACTTCCAAATATATCTCTCAATGTGTTAGAATATGGAACATATATAGAGAAGAGGTAGGAGAGAGAGGGAACTGTGTTGTATTAGCACAAGTTCAAGGATGTTGGCTCATGACCTTATCAATAAAAGAACAAATTATGTAAAAGAATTGAATGCCCATTGTATTTATCCATTCACCAAGTGTCCTTTTTGGAACTCCATACCATTTTCAAATTGATCTAATAAGGATTACCATGTCTTAGAATTGACAGAATCATGCCACAACTATTTTAGGTGACCACAGGTACCTGCTTGTCAAAAATGTGTCCATGTTGATAGATGAGACAACTCTTCATGATCATGTTTATGCATGTATTAATTCCAACTTGAACATGGGTCTATTATAAATGAAAACAAATCCAATTATTGGTTTTCACATAGTCACAATATTTGTAACAACTTGTAGTTGTTTGATCTTGCTTCAACACTGCTAATCCATCTTTAATCTTTGTATTTAGTCCAAAAGACTTATTTTACATCTAAAACCATATAAGATAAGATAAGCTACTATATATGATTATTTTCCATCTAAAATAAATGATCATTTCAATGGGATGACCTTGGAATAGGGTTGTTAGGTTCTAAATTATCAACCAGAGGTCTTGTTTGAACTTTAATGGAAATAGATCCTTATTATTGATCATCCTAATGACATGATTATATTTTTTGTTTGATCGAGCTCTAATGGAAACATGGTTCCTTAATATTTTACTTTATTGGGTCAGAAAATAGTTTTTCAACCTCCATTAGAAGCTCTTTGGATTTGTACTTTATTCATTAGGTGTCAATTGCCAACTCAAACCATTTGCATTATACCAAACTATCTTTTCTCCTATTAGTCCCAAAGATATGCTATTAGATCTTAAATTTTTGACCTCATGCACACCATAGGATCAAGTTATACAAATTAAAATAATCCTTTTATTTCCTTACATTGAATATCCTTTGACATGTTGACTTTAACTCCCACTATCAATCTAAATGTATGAAATAATTCACACCATTAGATTTTTCTGGACCTACTTTCTTATTATTTACCACTCATATTAGATCTAGATATACTATTACATGATGGCCATATATTTACTTTTACATACCTCATTATCAATCAATATTTCACCATTAGATCTCTATGCAATAGATACACACTATTAGATCTTGATTAACTCATAACCTTTTAAGGCTCTTAACCAAGGGACCTTTTGACTTGTTTGACCCAGTACAAACTATTGGATCTGTTTATCATAATGTGAGATCAAATGCACCATTAGATTTTGATCAACTTGAAGCAATTTAAGGACCTTTTGAATATCAATGGCTATTTGATGGGGCTTAAATTTGATGTCTGTGTGAATATCTTGTCTTGTAGATTCAACTTTGAATGCTTATAACTCAAGATAGAGAACTCACATGGGAATGAAATTTACAAAGCATGATCTTGGCATGAAAAACTTAATTAAATTATAATAGTTTATCTCATAAGGATTTTTAAGGTGATATTAAATCCAATCTAGACTACTCTATTTCTTGACATCTAGTGATGGTCTGGTCCTTAAAAGCCTTAAATTTGAACTTTGAACCTGTTTAAATTGTTTTAAATTATTTGTAAAAGCTATGTGATCTCCACTTGAGTGTTTTATTTTTTTCACATTGGGTCACTCTTCATATAAGCTCATGTTTGTCTTCTTTTTTTTGCTTTGGTATGTAGGACAAATTTGGTCAATAGTCCCCAAACTTGACTGTACCTTTAATGGTCTTATTCAAAGATATACATTTATTCATGTTACCTACCATATGGCTTGAATAACCACTATCAATGTACCACTTCAAAATCTCATCTTGAATGTGAAAATAATTTTATGATAACATATATTCTTCCTCCTTTGGACCATCATTTTCTTGCTTCTTTTTCATTATTTTCAAAGGTTCTAACTCCTTATCAATTTGAACATAAACCTTCCTATTTTGACTAGGGGGTTTTGCATAACCCAATCTATAGAATCTTTCAATATGTTCAATTATATTATAGTTGTAATAAAACACATTGTTTCTATTGATGTTTTACCCTTGGAAAAATGAATTTGATATTTTTTTTGGAAATATATGGCTATTCATATCACTTCTCCATGCAAGATTATTTCTAGCATTTGATCTACAATCTACAACTCTATGTCCAAACTAATTACAAGAAAAATAGTAGCCATAGAAGGAATTCATGTACCTTATTGCATTAAATTTCTAGATAGAAAATGACATTTGAATATTTTTGAAAGATATATTGACACTTTTGTTATCTCTAAGAGGAGCGATAATCTTCTTGGCATGTTACTATCATTCATAATCTTAGATTTCTTGAGAGCATTAACATGTCTTTGGCTTACTTATTTCTACTCTTATTTTCTACTCTTCTAGTCATCCATGTATCCAATTCATGTTTTGGTGAGAGGTGACCTTTCACTATTCAATATGTCATCAAGAATTCCATTGCTTTTTTCAAACTTTTGACAATTTATTAATTTGACTATGAACTATTCCAAATCTGACTTCAATGAACCTATATCAGATTTTTACTCATTACACTCTCATTCCTTAGACTTCAGACTTACATTTGCTTATTCTAAATGAGTCTTTATATTTTTGATGACCTCCTCAGCTTCCTTGGCACTCTTAGTTATCTTAGTTTTTAAGATACATATATGTTCTTCATGAATTTTGATTAGAGACTTCAACTTTTGGTTTTTCTTTCTTTAAATTTTTAATTTATCCAAACAACTAATATGCTTTGCCATAAGATCAACCTTATAATCATCCATGAAGACTTTTTATTTTGAACTATTCCCTTCTTCAAATTTAATGGCCATGAACAAAATTTTCATCACTCTATGGTTTTAACTATAATCATCATTGTCTGAGACATCTTTATCACTAACTTTAGAAGAGTTGTTGTCTTCTTTAAAATATAGACTATTTTTTTTATTGAAGAACTTTTTCTTATAGTCACCTTGCTTGAATTTGTTTTCATCTTGTCATGCTTGTTAGACTTCTTACTCTCTTCCCCATGTTATTCATCATGATCATTTTACTTTTTAGGACACTTGGCAGTAAAATGACCAATTCTGTTGTTAGTGCCCAAAATTGCACTAAAGCAATTAAGACTTTTCTAAGTATAAATGCCTTTAGTCTATCAAAATCCAAGCTCAATTCTAACTCATAATTGGACTCACATGGGGATGCTCTAAGGCTATGGGATGCTTATATCTAGATTAGACTCTATATTTTGATGAGGTTAGCTCCTTTGATTATGTGAATTGATGACTAATTACTAAACCTATTTTGAATTTTTGGGGTGAAAATGGAAGAAGAAATTGAAAATGAAAATTACTTTAACTTTGGTGATGCACCTGAATAGTTGTTTATCCTTTGAAAGCTTTGAAACTAAGGCACACATATGGATCAAAGAGAAACTCTACAAATTAGTCTTAAACATTTTTATTTCAAAAGAATGATTGAAAGTAGATTTGAATATTGAAGATATGTGCATGAAGGTCTCTAAAGACACTACATACAAATAGTCTTCAGTGCAATTTCTATTCTTAGCTCTTTAATTGACCTATTGAGGATGAAATTATAGTACTAGTTGAGGAAAGGACATGCAAAAGATGACAATTATCACACTTATATATAAACACACGATCAAAAGTACATACTACCACCATAAATTAATCTACAAAATCTCTTTATTTATTGATTTATGGTGAAAGTCAAAATTTCTACATAATATTACTATACCAACTTGAGGGATAATAAAAATGGCTTCAAAATCCTACATAAATAATAAAATTAAAGGACTCTAGCTAATGTGGCATGGAAAAGAGAAGGATTGGTCTTATTTAAGTTAACTTAAGACTAAAATCCTTTTACAATATTAAATCAAGTGTTCAAATATATTCAGTCTTTAAACTCATGCATAATCTTTAAATTTTGGTGTAGAAAGGAAGGTCGTGAGCCCTTGTTGAGTTGGCAAAACCTTGCATGAAAAACTATGCACATCCTCAATTTTTAACTCAAATCGGAAGTTATTTTGACGTGTTTGAGAAATTTTTTATTGCATGAAAACAAAAGAATATGGATGAGAGTAAATACATGTCCAATTAAGAATGATTCAATACTTGATGATTGGTTAACTCCTTTTACATGAATTGGCCCTTGAAGTCTTGATAATGCATGATTTCTTCACTTTAAGAGTAGATAGGTGGCATGGGAAACTCCATTTTCAATCTTGATAGCCATTTCAATCCTACCTTTAACTCAAACTTGATCTATTATAAGGATAAAATCTTTACATGAATAGACCTAACAGAGTTATGACTATTGTATACACATAATATTTTAAGACTTTTATTGATTACTAACACTTCGTATCTTTTAAGAACCTATCAAGTCTAAATATATCTAAGTGTATACCTTAAGCAGTGCATTGGGAAAAGGGTGGGTAGACCATAGATGCTTTGTAAGATTATTGTTCCTTTTTCCACTTTCCATTTATGCACTAGCTTCCTAAAACCTTGACCCTAAGCTTATTCTTCTCTTTCCTATCCATTCTAGTCATTATCATGATTTATTCCTTCATTTCTTACCTTTTTACCTTATTGACCTATTCATAAAATTAGGTAAATCTAGTTGACCTATTGTTTTTTTGAGACACTTTAGCTCTTTTGGTTTGTTAGCATACTGGCTGACCTAGCACATACTTTAGGCATTAGCCTAAAAATGTACTTGGTTGACCCAGTCAACTTAGTATAACTGACATGTTCAAAATATGTTATACAAGTTATCAATATATATACAAGGTCATTTCCCAACTTTTAAAAATAAATCAAAGAATTAAGCAAAGAAGTGTGAATGAACATCTGCTTATTGACCATTCTTCTTGAGGAATAAATCTTTAGGGTTCAATATTTTCTTTAGAGATCTAATCTTATCTTATGGAGAAATATTTTGAATGCTTAAGTAGGTCATGTATTCTAGATTTTATTTATCTTGGTTATTCTTACAAACCTTAATAATCTCTTGTAAAACACCTTGGCCAAGGGAGAGATTGAGGCTTGGCAAGTTTGTCTTCAAAGGTAAGTATTCCTAACTTTATTTCTCCTTTGTAAAAGTAGATAGATAATGTAGTACGCATTATTTTCTTCCATGTATTAGGATTATTTATACATTGATGTGATTATATGTCTACTACGTATGTTTAGTTTAGTTTTTGTTTATATGTTTTATTCTAATCCCCACTTTGTGCCACAAGATTTGGTGTGCACTAGATTAGTTTACTTTTCTTGTTATTAAAATAGTTTACTTTCTTATTTATTAGTATACGTGAAATATAAAATCATAGGAATCTTTTAGGGTTATCATGTGATTATGTTAGACTATAGGATTTGGAACCCTTCCTATCAGGATAGGTTGTGACAAATGATACAAGTGATTCCCTAATTGGGTCTAGTGGATCCCCATATTGACCATGCTCTCCCTTAAGTGTATACCAAATAGAAAGTGTAGGTGTGCTCTATCCTATCTGATCCAAGATTGATTCATGTACATCATACAATTATGATTACGTACATTTTAGTGAACCCGATGTGAAACTAACCCTTACAAGATTTCTTTCACTTATTTCATTATTTTTATCATCATTTCTATCATATATTTTGACATACTAGTTCGATTTTGTCGACTTAGTTATTTTTCTTTGTGCACAAGAACATGAAATTAGATCAATCATCTCAAAATAATATAGGTTTTTAACACTTTTTATAGTTTTAGTTTAGACTATTATGTCAACCATGTTAACCTAGCACATTTTTAGCCACTTTGTAGTTGGTTCCTATACAGCCTGATTAATCAGCTTGACCTAGTATAGGTTTCATTTTTATAGACTTCCAAATTAACCTACCAGGTTGACCAACTCAACCTAGTGCATTTTTAGACTTCCAGTATAGTCAAGTAGGTCAACCAAGTTGACCTAGTGTATTTTTAACACTTTTTTTAGCTTTTGTAATAGTTTTCTATATTATTTGGTCAACCAACTTGACCCAATTTTTAGAATTTTTATAGTTTTTTCCAAGGTTATTGATCATCAATATTCTCTTTTTTCACCTCTAAACTACTCAAGTGAGTTTCTACTTCTTTTTATCTTTTTGTTTTATAATTACCTTTCAAAGTTTATAGTCTTCAAAACTACCCCTACACAACCAACTAGATCGACCTAGTCAACCTAGTTCTATGTTTTGTGTGTTATTTGAAACAATTTGATTGACCTAGTTAACCTAGTAGGTTTTCCAGACCCTATCTTTAGAAATACTATATCAACCCTATTGACCTAGTTTTGTATGTTGTGAATATAGTGTTTTCACTATACCTTATTTCAAAGTTAGAATTCACCTTATATGTTAATCACATCTTTTATTTCATGTTGTTTTCATGATTAGAATAGTTCACATAGTCTAATTAGGAGGTTTTTAATTAACTGCTTAGTTTCACTATTTCCATTTTATGTACACATGGCCAAATCACACAACATCAATAAGAATTTTAACATTTGATTACCCAAACAAACCTACTTGGATTTCATCACCAAGGGGGAAGCTAAGTTGATGCTCTAGTCAAGTATAAAGCATGGTTAATGGTATATTTTAGCTAAGCATCGAACACCCTTATTGTTATGGTGTGTGAAGTGAGGGGCTAAGCCCAAATACCAATTTTGTATCATTATAAATACAATCCCTTTCATCCTAAACTCACTTAAAACTATCCATATATTTATATTTAGTACCTTACAACCAAATCCCTATCATTTAAAATTATTCTTAATAATCTAATTAACATTCTAGGTTGACCAATTAGCTAGCTTTACGTTATAAGTTGTTTACTTGTTATTTTCTCAATTGTGTGTTCAATAACTTACATTAGCCAATGTTGGTGTAAGGTTTTTCTTTGTGTGCATCAAATGTATTGGCTAGCATCAATTTATTTGAATATTTATTTACTTTCAACATTTACTTTTTATATCAACTACAAACTGTCTTGTTTCATTTCATAAACTTATTATCAACTCTTTATTTTACTTCATGTTCACTGTAGTAGGTTGACCCTATAAACCTAACATATTGTTTATCCCCTATACATTGCACTAAGTTAACCTAGTCAACCTAGCCATATTTACAAGATTTCCCCCCCTTTTTTTAACCTTTGTTCTCTGTACTAGGTTGACCTAGAGTGACTTTTTGATTCTTTTATTTCTCATCTTGCCTTTCTTATTTTCATCATAGACTATCTATTTGGTGAAAATATTAAATTTCAATCAACAAACATGATGTAATTTACTAATCCTAATAGGGTCTCCGATAGACAAAGTAAGATTCCTGTCGAGAATGATGGTAATATTCATATTTAAACCCATAAAATGAACTATGGGAATCCTTATACCTCTTTATATCAAAACCCTCCTCTTCTCTTAGATGATTAAATTGAGTTAGAGTATACTCTTGAAATGCTTTTCTTTATCATGAAATTCCCTCAACATAAAGGGAAGGATCCTTCCACCATCTATAACCTCATTATTAGCCATCAATTTGAAGAACCTCATTAAAATACTCCCATTTTCTCAACTAGATTTATGGGTACCAATTTTTTTGGTTCTCAACCTCTTCCTTCAATATTAACTCCTTCTTATGCCATGACATCTTTTTCTATAACTTCTTCTACCTCCATGCCTAGTATCTCAACTAACATGGTAGGTTATACATCTAGTGGGCATATCTTAGGATCCACTATCCTTAATGCTTACACTAGTTCATTGTTTTCTACCCAAGGCACTCATGCTTATAGTGCTTCTTCCTCTCAACCATTTTCTAGTCCATCTTTTTCTTCACAATAATTTTTTTCCACTAGTGCCTCAAATTCTCATAGCTCTTTTCAAATTAATATCAACACTAATAATGGTACCAAAGCCACTAATACCAACACAAACACTAATACTACTTCTTCTAATAACACTAATAAAACTCATCAACTATATTGAAAACTCTCAATTAAATGAATACCTTTTAATCTCATAACATGAATAAAATGGTGATAATGCAAAACCATCTTCTTAATATTTGATACAATCCTTAACCAATGACTTGGGGCACACATAACTAAAGTGTTATTCCTCCCCCTCCTTAATATTATCAAGGAAATATCATTCCTCAACCTCATTTAATAAACAAAGTCATTAAGCACTTAAAAAATTAATCTCTTACCACTCAAATTGCTAACATTGACATTGGAGGCATAACACCTACAATCTCTTATAATGGGTCAACTAATCCTACCCTTCATCTTAAGACATTTTGAAATCTTTATAAGTATTAGGTCAAATTAAAAACCTTTTTTCTATAAAACTCCTTACCAAAACCCTCACAGGGTATGCCTTGGATTGGTATAATCAACTTAAATCTGTTTCCATTACTAGTTTGGAGGATCTAGTGAATGTTTTAGTACAAGAATTCCAAACTAGTGATCTTCTTGAAAACACTTTGCCCCATTTCATCAATTAAAAACAAAATGAAAATGAAACCATCTAAGCCTTTGTTAAATGATGTAAGACTTAGTCAAAAAAATGTTAACATCACATGGTTGATGATAATCTTTTTAATCTCTCTATCAATGATCTTTATCCTAAATTACAATATCAATTCTATACCCTCTCTCTACATACCTTGGAGGAGGCCACTGATCAATCCAAATGAAAATTATTCCTTATTCATTAATTTGAGACACCCCAACCTTCCATGAGTCCTCTTCTATTACTTAAAAATTAAAACCACAATATTACCAATGATGGTGTTACTGATTCATATGATACCATTCACAATGTGCAAGCTATCATTCTTACCACTTATTTAGAACTAACTCCTCCACAATATACTAATCCTAATTTCTCTTCAAAAAATAATATTTATGTTCATAAACCTCTTTCCTTAGCTAAATTTCTTAAGATTCTACCTATGCCTCTTCTGTGAGAGATTGATCCTACTCATCCTATGAAAACCTAGTATAATCCTAGAACGTTTTGTTGGTTTCATGCTAGTTAAGGTTATTCTCATGAGACCTATAAACAACATCATAATTTAGCTATGTAATTTATTCTTGGACCTAATTTTTATCATCATTAAATAATTTGTAATCATCAACAAGATTATGAAATTTCTTTCAAGGACTATAAAAATCTTGATAAAGCTCAAGCCTTGAATCAAGCAAATGCTCATTCAGCTAACTATAAAGATCCTTTACCTAATCATCAATGTATTCAAGAAAACCAAGACAAGCCTACCACATCCACTAATATTTTATAAAGTCTTGTTGAACCAAATTCCAAATAAATTGTGGTTAGCATGACTAATATGTGAAGGGTGGTGACTTTCATCGATTCTCAACCTCTCTACACCCTGCCTCCTTCTAAGACATACTGTGTTATCCAAAATTCTTATCCAACTCATTTGAATGAGTTATAGCAAGAATATATTATAACCTTTGATTATAATCTAATTTATGATTCTCCCTTGGATAACACATCCCATTTTATTTCTACCATTCTTCCATCATCTTCTAATACCAGTGATAATTAATCTTCCAATGATAATCAACCTTTTATTAACACTTATTCTACTTCTCAAGATCAATCTAAACCTATTACTTCATCATCTCAATATAATTTTAAAAATTCTTCTAAAAATTCTCATTCTTATCAACACAAATTTCAATGCTCTTCAACTCCTCCTTCTGAAAACCTCCTTAACTATTATGCACTTATATCTAACAATCTTCTCATGGGTTATGATGAGTGGGACCCAATTATGGAGATCATTAATCTCCCATCTCAAATTCCATTGATTTATCTTATTAGGACTTATCCCCATCATCAAAAACATATTATGCAACTATTATTTGATATGAATGTCCCTCGTCCTCCCTTAGTAGGATGGGAGGCATCCTTATCTAGTTCTAAGGATAGTATCTTACAACAATATGAAGATATGTCCATCAATATTGATGAAACTATTGACACTTATATTTATTTGAAGTTTCTTATCTCATATATGATTCTTGATGAGATTGTTTTTCATGCAAATGATCCTCCCCTATTTATTTGCATCTACATAGCTGGTATATAAGTTAAATGAGCATTGATTGATGAGGGTTTTAGAATTTGTGTTGCTTCTTTTGATTTCATTAAAACCCTTGGATATTCAAAATGTAATCTTAAGTCTACATGTAGAACCTAACAAGGATATGATAGAAGGAAAATGCCTCTTCTTGGGTGTGTGTGTCTTCCCATTATTTTCTATCACCATTCATGTGAAGGTGATGATCTTTAACTTTCCCCTTTCTTATAACATCTTACTTGGTAGGCCATGGACTCATCGTATACAAGATATCACTTCTTTTGCCTACCAATATGTTTAATTCCCTCATAATGGATCCATTTATAGGATTCAAGGAGATACTAGCCCTTGGAATTTTGAATAATTTAAAGATCATGGTGTTTTCAAGATTTCTACTCTTGATCCTTTGCCTAGAATTCCATTCTATGAGTCAGAACATTTGAATTTTCCTATCAACTCAACTAGAGGTTAAAATGGGCATCTCAAACTCATTGTTAACATTCCTCTTAACCTTTTAGAATCTGATGATGATGAGATTGATGATATTAAATTAAAGATGAAAAATTTTGACCTTGTAACTCATCTCATCTAATATCTTCTTGTTTATTTATAACCTCATTCTCGCAAACCTCCTTACGATGATATTCTCATAGTCTTATCCAAGACTTGACATTCATCCACCATGCTTATTTTGATGACAAAGCTATTATAACTTATATCATTGATATTAATATGATGGATATTTTTTAGATGATCCTTTATTAAACAGTCTTATCCAAGCCCATAATGCCAAGATTGTGCATTGATGATAGCTATTCTTTAGATGATACTTTATTAGGCGGTCTTGTCCAAGACTATAATGCCAATATTATACATTATCATTTTTCTTTACTTTAGTCTTTTCATGAATCTTCTCATTTTTAAAAATTTATAGTTCCTAATTCTTTTATTTTTCCTCTTTATCACAAAGTAGAGATGGTACCGGTACCTCCAGTTTCTGAGGAGCCCTATAAGACTATGCTCATGGATTGTGTTATGATCAAACCATATAATTTTAATAGTTTCACTAATTCCCATACTTATTTTACTCCTAATATTAGTGGCACTCTCCTTATACCTTTTATTTATCCTACCCCTCCCATAGTATAACTTGTCTCAGAACTAATAATTATTGTTGCTTCCACTATTGTTGAGCCTACTCTTTCTTCTTCCACTAGTGCTTCTTTTATTAATTCTAGTTCCATTACTTATCCATCACCACATTCTCTTAGTGATGGTTTGCTTCCTTTTCCTAAGATTTATCCTCTACGCACCAAATGGGCTAATGATTCATCTCTTCTTCTTCCATGCCTGTTACACCTTCTCCCATGAGTGTTTATCCTAAAAATACTCACAAGCATATATGTTGCTTCCATAGGATAGATATTAACTCTTCTACCCATTGTCATAAATTTCAATAATATATTGATACCTTGCATCATTATTCACTATCAATATATACTACCTTACCTCTTCCAAAGATCCTTCTTGAATATATACCTAAGTATGGTGAGAGGTATTGTCTATGGCACCAATACAACACACATCACACTGATCATTGTCATATCCTTCAACAGAATCTTAAGGACCATCTTATAAATATTATTAGAACTTATACCATTACTCCCATAAGTAATTATCATAATAAGGCTTCCCTTTCTTCTCACATAGCTACACCTGCTATGGTCCCTTCACCACCTTTTATACCTCCACCTGTGGTTCCTTCTCCACCTGTGGACCCTCCTTTACCCATGGATCCTTATCCATTGGTGATTCTTGCATTTCCCATAGATCCCATTACCATGTATTCTCCTAACCATCATTTTCCCAATTTCCCTCCTCAGCATGATCTAATGAATATTTTTAATTTTTCAATTGAGGAGATTAGAAAAGAAGTATTTGCCTAGTATTCAACAAAAATTGATGAGACATTATAAACAATTCTTATTCAACTTCATAGAGATTTATCTGACGTCTTTGATAATGTGTGTGGATATATTTACTAGTATTTATGAGAACATGCATGGTTATTTCTTAATTATATTTGGATTTGACATGTTCTCCAATCTTATTTCTATTTTTTGTTATATCATTTGACACTGTCACAATATTTATTAACTTATATCATGTTTATCCTTCTTATTATACTATAGTTAGCTTAAGTTATTTTACATTTCACATATAGTTGTCTTTTCCTTATCATTGTTATTTTCATTTATCATTTCTTTCTTTTCCTTCAGATTTTTTCTCAAAAATATTCCCTTATATCTTCATGATTATTTGATTTCTTATCTTTATTTTTCATAGATATTTGTCATGGTGACTTAGTTATATCTACCCTCTCCCCTTTGATTACTATCTCCTATTACCATGTGATTAGTTAGTAAATAGTATTTCTCATTACTATTTCCTTTTGTCGATCCTCCTTTGGATCTCCTTTTTCCTTCTTCCTTTTTCATAGACTAAGAATATACGTGGTTGAGATTTAAGGTCACATACTTATTCATCATCAATACTAAGTTTTATAATTAGTATTTTGTCTTCGGTTATTTATCATCCTTTATCCTTAGCCTACATCTCATTCATGTGTATCACTATCTCTCTCATGATTGGTCATTCCAAGTCTGTAAGGAGGAGGAATATTTTATTTTTAAATCCTTCAACATTAATTTAAAATCCAAATCATTTGAAATAAAAGGTAATGATACCAAAAGGTAATAATATAAATATTCTTATAAATCTAATCATACTACAAGATGTGATTCAAAGCACATCTACTTCTTTTAGTCAAAGTTCAAAATCCATAGTTGGCCTCACAGTAGAGCCAATGTCTTTTGGGGTGTGGTAGGATAGTAGATTAAAAGAGGAGAATTAAAAAAAATCTTTTAGTGTTACCTACTTTTTCATGTAAGTACCTAATCTTCATAGTAGATTGATAGCTTTATAAGGGGTCCTAAGGAGCACGAAACATGTCGTGGGGAGGTAGGTCCATTTTAATTTTCCTTGTACCAATATACCTTCATGAATTGATCTTAGTAGCACAATTATTTGCCTACAAAGCTTTGTGTCTATAGGGAATAGGTTTTCATTGTACAAAGATGACCACTAGTCACTTAGTGTCTTCTTATGTCCTTAGTATGCCTTCTCATAAAACACCTAATTATTTCTTCTTACATTCCCTTTTTCATTCCTTTTCCTTCATATTTCCTCTTGGTAAATATTGTTTTACTTACTAATCACTCCCCATGGGATTTATTTTGTGAGTTACTTTGTAAGACTATAGATAGGACCTAGCATCCCTCACAAATTATCATCCTTTTCATCCTATGACCCACATCCTTGATTTACCATTACTTATCCTTCTGATTACCAATGTTGTTTTGGTACCCCTTAGGTTTTTATTTTTTGAGTTGTAGTGTAAGACCATGGATAGGACCCAACCCTCCACAAAATTTTCTAGTAAACAAGCCACCATCCAAATTACAAGTGTCAAATAAGAGATAAGATTCAATTGATTATGAGGTTACACATCGTTTACATACTTACTATATTGATATTTAGTATTTTTTATGCTTACTTAATCTTTTTATTCACCTTTTATTTTATTATTTTTCAGGTGCATGTAAGATTACAACCATTTATTGAATTTCTCATACTTCCCAGCTTGAATTAGTGTGATAAATTTAAGACCAAATTTTTACAAATTTTGTTTTTCTTTTGTACTTCCCATCATGAAATAGTATATTTCATTAAATTAATTTTTATTTGTTTGTATTACTATTTGTTCCCTTTTATATACATTCCTTTTTAATACATTGTTTGTCATACTTCCCAACATGATATTTAGTATGATTTTATTTGTTTTAATTTGGTGAAAAATTATTCACTTCGGTTTAAAAACAAATCCCCTTTTTACCATCTTGTTTTCCATTTCTTGGATCTTTATACTTAGTCAATTTTCATGTTATTACACATTTTCTAGCTTGAATTAGTGTGTAGTGCATTTCTTTGATTGATTATATTTTTTGAATTCCTTATTCACCTATTTATTTTTAACCATGCATGTTGTTTTCATAATGATAGAAAAGAAACAGCATCACGTATGTTTCCTATATCATATACAATAAAGCTAAATACATGTGATAAAATGAAATATATCCAAATCATCCACATACACAACCAACATAATGATAAACACAACCATCATAAAGACAACATACACAACCACCACTAATAATCCAAAATGATACATCATATATATACCATGAGTTTGATACAACATATATAATCATAGACAATGCTTCAGATCTAGGGCTAGGCTCCATCCTATCTATCTCATGGCATAGCCATGCTACCTACTAAGGCTTTGATCTAAATCCTCTAAATAGTAATCTATAATTACATAGTCTGAGATCTCAATCCCTCTACCTATCCTTGTAGACCTAATATTTGCACCTATGCCTATACCAACTCAGTCTAGGTCACTATATTTGCTTGCATTAGCTAGGTCTACATCATTGTATATGCATGTGCCATCTATGTCACTATCTCCAAATGCATATCTCTCTCATTAGTTAGGGATTTCTAGGCCTACCTCTCCCTTACACCCATCTCTTCTAGTGGTTACTCCCTCTCTCTACATCTATATCTACCTCATGACTTCTTTTGCTAGTTTGAACCAGCTTGCCTAACCTAGGGAAGATGGTACACTTGGATCCTCTAGTGTCATAGGGTGGCATAGTTGTAGAGTCTCATCTAGGATCTCATGGAGTGTTCCCCTAACTAGGGACCCCATCTATCCTCCTCATCCTTAGGTACACCTACAAAATCACATCATATGGATATTAGATCACTATCATATCTCACAATATCTATCTATCTATTTCCAAACTTAAATAATAAAACAATCATATTTTTCTTACCTAGTTATGTTTTAGCTCTTATGGATTTGTCATCTATGTAATTTCCTAGAACAGTCTCCCTATCTACATGACCTCCTAATACCTCCTTTATAGGTCACTTCCTCAGCTTAAACCTAGTTATCATGGCTCACATCCATCTTAGCCTACATCTAAGTAGTCTCTCTCTCATCTATCTCTCCTCTAGTTCCTCTGGTGACTCACCAAGGATGATGATGATCTCCATTATCTCATCTGGCCTCCATTGATGTCGTGTCCTTAATGGTCATAGCTCATCTCTTTATGGAACTAGTGGTGGTAGATCTAGTATCTCTACCTCAACCCCACCTCTTCTTGGTCTACCCCTCATCCTACCTAATCAATCCATAGTTATTCCTAGTATGGCCTCAATGTTGGTCTCATTATTAGTGGTCTAAGTCCCCTCTTCCCTTATGGCTCTCTCACATGCCAAGTCCACTACTCGAGAATGAGTATTAATGTTTTTGGATAAGGTAGATCCATTTTCCCTATCACCCATGCCACTAGATATGGCTCTCTCCACCATGCATAGTGTCTTATCACCTCTCTCCTCTCTAGCACTAGTTTAACTATGTGCCATCTATCCTAAGTAGTTGATATCTTCTCATATGGTCACCATATTATGTCATTTCATCTCATCATCTATAGCTCTAGAACATGGGGCATGACCCATGCTACCTGGTCCTCCCTCTATATCCTCACCTAAGGTGACCTATCATTGACCACATGGGGCAACCCAATCGGTTGATACATAATAAATCTCTCATATCTCCATATTGTCAGTAGTATGGTCAATCCCATTATCTTATGTCCTTTGACCTATATCTCAAATAGGTCATGAATAAGCTAGAACTAGATGATAAAGCCCACATTGTATAACACTTGCTCCTCTAGCATCATCTTACTCAGGACTACCATGTGTAGTGGTACCTTACCATCTAACTTATGATAAAACACTCATTGTATCACAAGGCCTATCATTGCCTTTTGGAGATCCAAAATCTATGATATATACACATCATCCATACTCACTCTCCACCCCATAAATATTGTCTCTGAGCTTGTAGCCCACATGGCTAAGGCTCTCCTCTCCTTTATGTTATCTGGTATCACTATGATCAGTAATGCTCCTACTATAGGCATTTTGAGGATGGCATGGACATGTTCTAGTGTAATAGCCATCTCTATCACATCTTCATCCACTTCACATATGAAGGTGTTAGTCAGTCATTCCAAATAACCAAAGAACATGACCAACACATCTGCATTAAGGGGGATCTTGCATATATCTGATATACCTCCTAGACCTATGGATATTAGTCTAGCTCAATCTCTGTCTGTCAATTTATAAAAAAATTGGAAACAAAGACATGTCCACCAACCTCCAGAACCATAACTATCATTGTAATCAAGAAACAACAAAGGATGTAGTTCCTCTATGTCAATATAATCAGAATACATTTTTTTACATTCTATTTTTTCAAAACAGAGCATAATTTATTCATTTTAATCCATTTTATCCTATTTTGGTCCCTCTTGCCCTTCTTTGGTCATTTCAGACCATTCTAGCCCTCTTTTAGCTTTTAGCATGATTTTTCATGCTTATTTTGGTTCCTTGGTCAACTTAATTTGACCAAAATTTCCCTATTCTTGTCATAGTTGAATTCAAATTTGAAGCTAACCCTATTTCTAAGTTTTCATTCTAACCCTTTTAGACTAGTTTCTCACTTCATTTTAGCTTTTTTATTTGCATATTACACTTGGTCGACCTATATGTATCGGTCAACCATATGGATTTTACCCTATTTTCAGTCTACTATGTTAACTAGTCAACCTAGTAGGTTGAGTGTCAAACCCAATACATTTTCCTCAAAATGTGCATTTTTCTAACTTTCTTCCTAAACCTTTTAAACCCATTTTCCATCTTTTGATTAGCTACCTTTATAATCTAAGTTTTTTCAATTTTGACATACATAAATACTTAAAAACAAATTTTATCAAAAATTCACTTAATTTAATACAAATTTTCAAAACAAGTTTGGGATTCATAGTTGTATACCTGTAGTACACCTGTTGCTACCTCTTGGTGTCCTCCTCATCTAACATGTCATCCTCTCACCATTCTATATTTTTTTGGTCTTAGATCTCTCTTTTTCTCTTCTCTTGCAATTCAAAATAACAAATGACCTTTTTTTTCATATTTAAAATCACTTTGTAACAATTCAAATTCTTTAATTATTTTCCTTTAGATTCCTTATTTTTCCCATATATTTATTTATGTTCATCCATGTTACAAACCATAAAATGCATAGGATTTGTGGTGACATGGATATTATTTCCCACTACCATATTTATATCTTCCAAAAAATTTGATTTTTGGTTATTTTTTTCTCTATCTTCTATAGGTTCACCTAGTGTGCTTTACATTAGATGCCTTCACTTTCTTGCAGTCTTCTTATTTATCTACAACATTAAGGTAAGTTAAAGGTATGTTTTTTTCAATTATGTCCTTTCATTTATCTTATTTTCCTACTTACTACACCATAATTATCATCAATATTGTGTGTTATCATGTTTTTCTTCCAAAGCACCATCTTGTGTTGCACTTACATGACATGTGATGATCTTCGATTAGGGAATATATATACACATAATATTTTCAAATTTTTATTTATTAATGACACTTTGTATCTTGTAATAAGTAGTTGAGTATCAATCTCTTTGAATGCATGCCTTAAGGGGTGCACTAGGAAAGGGGTGGACAGACCATCAGTGCTTTATAAGATTATTGTTCCTTTTCTGACTTACCATCTACACACTAGCTTCTTAAAACCTTGAAACCTAAGATTATTCTTATCTTTCCTATCCATTCTATTCATTAACATGATTTATTCCTTCATTTCTTTCCTTGCTTCCCTAATAACTAGGTCAACCTAGTGTGTTTTGGGGACACTTTAGCTCTTTTGGTTTATTAGCATACTAGCTGACCTAGCATAGACTTTAGGCATTAGCCCAAAAATGTACTAGGTTGACTCAGTCAACCTAGTATATCAGACATGTCTAAGACTTTTTAGGCAAGTTATCACTATATATATAAGGTCATTTCCCACCATTTCAAAAGAGAGCAAAGAATTAAGCAAATAAGTGCAAACAAACATCTATTTATTGACCACTATACTTGAGGAATAAATTTTTAGGGTTCAATATTTTATTTGGATCTCTGATCTTGTCTTGTGGAGAAGTCTTTTGGATGCTTAGGTAGGTCATTTAGCCTAGAGCTGATTTATCTTGGTTATCCTTATAAACCACAATAATCTATTGTAAAGAACCTTAGCCAAGGGAAAGATTGAGTCTTGGTAGGTTCTTCTTCAAAGGTAAGTATTCCTAACTTTATTTCTCCTTTGTAAGAGTAGATAGATAATGCATTATGTATTCTTCTCTTTCATGTATCAATATTTCATATACATTGATGTTAGTATATGTCTCTAATGCATGTTTAGTTTAGTTGTTGTTTATTTATTTTTTTCTAACCCCCACTTTGTGTCACAATCTTTAGTATGTACTAGATTAGTTTAATTTTCTTATTATTAGAATAGTTTACTTTCTTCTTTATTAGTATAAGTGAAATATCAAATCATAGGACTCTTTTAGGGTTGTTGTGTGATTATGTTAGACTGTAGGCTTTAGAACCCTTCTTAGCATGATATGTTGTGACAAATGATAGAAATGATCCCCTGATTAGGTCTAGTAGATCCCCATATTGGTCATGCTCTCGCTTAACAAGTGTATACCCGATCAGAAGTGTAGGTGTACTTTATCTTATTTGATCCTAGATTGATTCATGTACCTCATGCAATTTTGATTACATATAAATATCGACTGCAAGTATTTTTATGTCAAGGAAATGACCATGTAAACTATTAATACTTTTTTCAATGATCACACATATGACCCTACCTCAAAATCTAAGCATAATTCTTCTTGATAGATGGCATTTGGTTGAGATTTAATGTTAATGAGTAAAGCTGTAGATCTTGGTTCCTGTTTGACCCAAGTCACATTTATTTTCCATTGGCTTTCAACTTTTATTTTTAACCATCAATCTTGATTGTGTCCTTATCAAATTATGCCAGTTTTCAACTCCTCATTCATTACACAAAATCCTCTTTTCAACTTTTTGACTTCTTGACCTCTTGTGCACTGTAGATCTCCTTGTGTATGATAGATTATGGACCATAGATATTCTACCAATCTAATGTAGTTGAGACACCTAGTAGATTATAATTTATTTCAAGATTCACTTACTTGTTGACCCAATGCTCACCATTGATCCACATTTATATGATTAAAATCATGCCATTGATCTATTTGGGCCCACTAACCTTGTCAGTCACCATGTACCATTAGATTTGATATTATCTCCTGAGATTTGAACACTAGTCATTTACACATTTATTCTTGGTTTATTTAAATTAAAATAACTAATTTATGAGTTTTAAACCTAATGTATACATGCCCATCATTTGACTTCTACATGATTTCCATTAATGATCATATGAACACCAAAGTAAATATAAACAATTAACTATTTGGTGTTCAAATATTGACATTCATGCAGACATCAGTAATAGTCATGAGAACATGAAATGATGGGAGTACAAACATAAATATTAAACCTCATGAGTTATCTATTTAATTTAATAAACTAAAAATAAATGTATAGATGACAAGTGTCCAAATCTTGGGAACTAAGACCAAATATAATGGTGTACAGAGATTGACAAGGTTATTGTTCCCAAATAGACCAATGACACATGTTTAATCATACAAAAGAAAATAAATGGTGAGTATTGGGTTAACAAGTCATCAAATTTTTAAATAAATTAAACATTGTCAAGGGTCTCAACTATGTTAGACTAGTAGAATATCTATGGATCACATTTAATCATAGAGAGGGAGATCTATGGTGTGCATGAGGTTAAGGAGTCAACAAGATAATTTTAGGATCCTATGGAATGAATGAGGAGATTAAAGTTGGCATAATATGAGAAGGCTAGGATCAAGATCAATGATCAAAATTAAAAGTTGAAATCTAATGTAAAATAAAAGTGACTTGGGTCGAATAGGAAACAAGCTCTCTAGGTTTACCCATCACCATTAAAGCTCAAGTAAATGCCATCTATCAGGAAGACCTATGCTTAGATTTTAAGGTAGGGCCAGATGTGTGATCATTGAGAAATGTATTAAAAGGTGACATGATCATTTCCTTGACATACAAATACTTACAATCAAAAATCATAGATATGTCAAGTCTATGCATGTAAAGACATTATCCTTATATTAGATCAAGTTTGAGTTAAAGGTACCATTGAAATGGCTATTAATATTTCAAATATAATTTCTCATGCCACCTATTTGATGTTAAAGTGAATAAATCATACATTATCAATACTTTATGGGCCAATTTATGCGAAAGGAGTTAAAGTGGAGTTAACCAGTCATTAAGCATCAAATCATTCTTAGTTAGTTGTGTAATTAATCTCATGCGTATTCTTTTATTTTCATGAATTTAAAGGTGATCAAACACTTCAAACTCATTTTCCAATTTGATTTAACAATTGAGGATGGGAATAGTTTTTCATGCAAAGGTTTTCCAACTCAATAAGGGCTCATGACCTTCCTTTTTACACTAAAATTTAAAGATCATGCATGAGTTTGAGGACTCTGAAGATATTTAAAGATTTGATTTAATATTTTAAAAGTATTTTAGTCTTAATTTAAAATAAATAAGGCTAATCCTTCTCTTTTCCATGCCACATTGGCTAGAGTCTTTTAATTTTATACTTGTGTAGGCCTTTGAAGCCAATTTTATCATCCCTCAGGTTGGTCTAGTAATACTATACAAAAATTGTAACTTACACTAAAAATCAATAAAGAGATTTTGTTTGAAGATTAATTTATGGTGGTAGTGTGTACTTTTGATAATGTATTATCATATAAGTGTGATAGTTGTCATCTTTTGTAGGTCCTTTCCTCACTTACTACTATAATTTCATCCTTAACAGGTCAATTAAAGAGCCAAGAATAGAAATTGCATTGAATATTATTTGTATGCAGTGTTTGTAGAGACCTTCATGCATATATCTTTAGTTTACAAATCTTATTTCAATCATTCTTTTGAAATACTAATGTTTAGTACTAATCTATAGAGTTTCTCTTTAATCCATATGTGTGCCTTAATTTCAAAGATTTCAAAATATAAAGTATTTAAGTACATCACCAAAGGTAAAGTAGGTTTCAATTTCAATTTCTTCTTCCCTTTTCACCCTAAAAATTCAAAATATATTTAGTAATTGGTCATCAATTTACATAATAAAAAGAACTAGCCTCATCAAAATCTATAGGTTTGATTTAGATATAGGAAAATCATGACCTTAAATCATTCTTAGTTAGTCTAGGTATGAGTCAGACTTGAGAAATATAATATATATTGGGTGTTATTTAGATATATAATAATAAGGATTTGACTTTGTCTTCATCAACATAAGTGTCATTATCAATTTCAAACTTTTTGATTTGTGTTTTCTTTGCAACTTTGAATATTGCTTCCCTTTTGAAATATCTTCCATCATCACTCCTCATCTCATAGGTAGTAAGTATTCCATGAAGCTCATCGATTTGTAACTTGTATATTTTATTTATTTATTTAAATGCTAACACTTTTTAGTCAAATATTGGGGTAAAGGATCTTAGAACCTTTTGAACAACATTTGACTCATTAACTATTACATGCTGATTCCTTTCCAAGAAATCTTACTAGATTATCTGTGGATATCTATAGTTTACAAATTTAGATTGGGATATTTTTAACTAAGATATGAGATATATGATAATATGGGGCATGAATATACTTCTTAGTGATGCAAATCATGCACCAAATTACCCAACATATCCTTGCTTCTAACACCACTACCTTGTACAATGGTTCTTAGAGCCACTTTCTAAGCTATGTTATCAAGATTCATATGGTTTTAATATACCTATCTAGTATTTAATCTTATTTATCAATGGTTTTTACTAACATCTTTTCCATTTCATCGATTCAAAAACACTTTCTAAGTTTTAATTCCCCTCTTCACAACTCTACCACTCAGCTCACAGTCTTTGTAGCCATGTTTATCATGTTATCTTGGATGTAAAGAAAAAATACATTATTTTAAGAGAAAACAAAAACATTTATAGACACAATTTTCTCTATTATATCTCCTTACCAAGCCTTATCCCTTAAATCAAACTTTATACCACCTTTTCAACTTTCTTAATGCCAGTGTTTAGACCTATTAGGCCTATTTACCCCTTTTTCACTCTTAGTCAACTTTAGACTATAAAAATGTCTCTGTTCAAAATTGAAACCATTAAAATATATTAGAGCATATGAATATTGACTAGAATAATTTTTTTTGCAAAATTCTAATGGTTATAATAGGGAAAAAACTTGAAACCCTAGTTTAGGGTTTTCAATGGCTCTGTCTCAGTCGAAAGCCTACAAAAATCCACTGTGAACATTATATTTAGTTTTAAATAACCAAATTTGTTTTTTTAGGTTTATCAATACCATATCAAAATTATCTAATCAATAATAGGATTTTAATAATCCACACTTGATGTTTTCTAAATAAAAACATGTTTGACTATGCTTCTAAATCAAAACATGTCTGATTGTGTAAACAAAATGACAATTCATAGGTTTGTGTCAGGGTTTTACTGCTCTGACCACATTTTTGAATAATTAAAATGTCCTAAAAATATTAAATATATTAAAATTTGATTACAAAATAATTATATAGTATTTTCCATTTAAATCTTTGATCTTGTCTTTAAAGAGTTGTCATGCATAATCTAACTTGACAATGTTCATCACAAGAAATATGGTTAGATTCAGAATACCTGTTAAAAACATGCAATAGGATTTATCTCTATCCTTTTTATATTCAAATTTTATCTTCAAACCAACATAAATTAACCTTAAATATTACTTGAAATCAATTATCAATCCCATTCTTTCATTCATCAACATATGCATTCATAAAAAAAAAAACAATGCAGTCAACAAGAATATGTAATGACCTTCAATAAAGGTCTCTTTATGTTCTTCATTCAAATAGGGGTTAAAAACATCAATCATTACCCTTCATACAAACTTTTTATCTATCTACCATTATTCCCATTCTAATGGAATAACTATCTAACATAACAAAATTGACTCCCAGATGCTTAAAAAGAGGCATAACTAAATCTTGACTCCCTTTTCCTACGTGAAGATCTCTTTTGATTAGATTACATTTTTTTATTGATTTTGCACCATTTGACATATTTAGAAACATGAAAATTGACTCATGACATTTTGTGAAGATCTTACTATGATAAAAATCCTTAGACTTTTTAAACACATATTGCCACTTTCTTAATGCATAAAAGTCATTGGAGAAGGCTTTACAAGTTTCAAATATTCAAAAAGGATCTTTTACTGGGAAATGCCAATATTCAAATTTCTTGCACTTTAAGACACCCTAGAATTCACATAAAGACAATGTATGACCTATAAAACCTATGAAACAACTATTAGACAACCTAAAGATAAAAATGGATCATTTTTGGGGTGCTTATAAGATACCCCTACATCACTTAGGTTACATTATTACCTTGTTATGATTTAGATATAAGTAAATGTTTACTTTATGATCATCTTGATTTGTCATTTTATCTATAATTTTTGATGAATATATATCATAATTATTATGGTTTAACTACACATTTTATTTTGAGGTTGACGTAGAACTTATCCCTTAGAGTGTAAGGGAGGGAGAGCATCATCAGAGAGGGTGATGTAGATCGAGATGTTAGAGGATGACATAGAAACTGACCAGTAACCTGCACACACCACAAATAACTAACACATGTTGGATGCATAGCAAACTGTTTAGCATAATATCTTTTGGTGTTGTTTACATTACATAGTCATTTTAACCATGATTTACTATCATAGTTATTGTTTAGTGTGGAATGTCTTACATGAATTATTTTTGTGTCCACTAATGTTTTGAGATATGTGAGATTTGTGCATGTGACTATTTAATGTTTTAGAGACAAGACTAAAATAATTGATTTTAAAATTTAGAATTATTAATTGTCATAAAAACTTGTGATAATATGAGATCTTAATTAAAATATTGATTTTCTTTATTTTCTATTAAAATAGATAAAAAATGGAAAAGATAACAAAACATTAAAAAAATTGATTATATTTAGAAAATAAAATAAAAATTAAATATATTAAAAAATAATAATAACAAAAACAAAAATTAAAAAAAATCTTGAAAGGGGTATGCCTCTTTTATTAAGAAGAGGATTTTCTTAGAAAGGGATCATCTTATGTATTTTTGAAGGTGGTAGTCAAAAAGGAAAGCTAGGGGTGAAAAATAGGTAGAAAAGGCAAATAGAATCAACAAATAAACTTATCAAGTAGGTGATGTCCTTTAATTCTATACTATCATGTTGAAAGAGTTTAATATTCCAATAAATGTTCTTTTTCGTAATTGAGATGTTTTTAGGACTAGACTATGGCATCGCTATATATATTTGTTTACATCAATTAGATACCCCAAATCACCACAACCTAACACTTACGTGATACCTTATTTAAGTCTACAATGTTATATTAAATCTAGACCAGTGCCATATAAAATAAAAATAAAAACAAAGTATATTAATTGTTTTTTTATTATTGATAATTGGTTTTTAAGGGACCATACCCAGAATAAGAGGATCAATAGCTAGAAAAGAAAGGAAGATTCAAGACACAAGAAGGCTCAAAATCCAAATAAATTAGGAGTAAAATATAGGACATAAATAAAATATAGAATAACTCCCTTGTTTCAAGAAAGTCCAAAAACTATAAGAAATAAAAGATAGTAGCAGTAGAGAGCCACTTGCTAGTGAAGGGTGCTAAAGCAAAAATTAAATAGAAACTCTAAACAACCAAAGTAGTGCATGAGCAGTAATAGATCAACCAAAATAGGGAGTTATAATAATCCAAATCACTTAGTGAACTTGTCAAAACTATTCTTTAGTCCCTACAAAGTGTTAAACAGATTGAGTGTAGTCATTTGAGAAGGGTTTGTCTTATCAATGGTGGCCAGAGCCAAAGTATTTTCATTGCCTCCCTTCCACAAACCTAGATGTAAGGTGTTGATGGTGCACACTTGTTTCATTTAAAACTCAATAAACTCTAGAAAGGCTTGATAAATGGCTAAATGATCCATCTGATTGCTCCTAATCTAGTTCATGGTGTCCTCCATGTATTTAATTCTCTTAAGAATGTCTTCTATCCTAGTCTCAAATAGGGAGGAGTTGTACATTTTATTTTTTCCCTTTCCACTAAACTTGTTGATCTGAGTGATCTCCTTCCTGATATCATTGATTTCTTCCTCAAGTTGTGTAATTTGACCATTGTACCCATAGGATCCTTCGGATGAGAGGAACTAGAGTCCATATCATCTTGCCTTAGGGTAATATAACTATTAGAAGTGATAATGCTACAATGGTGATGCAAGAGAAATAAAACCCCTTCATGAAGGGGTAGGGCATGCTTGTGAGCCTAAAAATCAAGAATTTAAGCCTCCAAAGATTACAAGATGTAATAAGGAAAGCTAACTCTACGGCCTTTATGGAAATGGTTCATGAGGACAAGGTGATGAAGCACCAATTTTTTGTACCTACCTTCCAATGTGACAAACCTAACCATCATGTAGGCCACCTTATCAAAAGGAGTAGGGAGAGAGGAATTAAAAATACCAACTTTAACAAGTTCCAAGATTTTAATTGAGGAACCCTTCAATAGCCTTTTCTCCTCTATAACCTTGTCAAATTTGTTTCTATAATATTTCAGACCATCCCTATTGAGACCTATAACATAGGCAATGAGCTCTTCTATGATAGAGAGATTCTTACCTCTATAAATGACTTTCCTATTTTTCTAGTTATTTACAAACTTGACCAAAATGTGATTGTCATGCCCCTTGATCCTTTGAATGAAACTAGATAATCCTCCCACATTTGAAATCTTCTAAAGGTCTTCATTCACCCCCAATTTAGGTCATAGATTGGTTGAACATGACAAGGAGATCCACCCATGATGATAAAAGTAGGATTTTGGGTCAAAGTCACATAAAGACTAGCTAATAGATTACTCCTACACCACATCTACTTAGCCCAAAAATAATAATGAAAATATTGATGAAAGTAAGTGTGATCTAAAGAATGATTATCCTTCAAATGAGAGATCAAGTCAATCATACTCCAACTAAACTTAACTAGTTTCCCCTTCTTTAATAATGATTGATTTATTGTTATGAGGAATTTGATCATGAGCATACCAAAATTAAAGCTGACAAATCTAGAATTTGAAAGAGATTTCCACATGGTTACCCTCTCTATATGTATGACAAATCTTATTAATTGAAAAGACCCCATAAATGCTAATAGCCTCCTGAATATTCACTATATTTTAAGGAAAACTTAGTGACATATACTTATCACCCAAGTTTAGGGGATCATAAAATTTTATAGAGTAAGTGTTATCTTTATATATTCTCTAAATTTGTCAATTTTAGAAGATGATATGATATAATATATAACCAGTAATAAATGATGGAATCACTATATTTAGGAAAATAAAATTTATTATTAACTAGTAAATCACTACAATTAATATTTTAATGAATCAAACTTAAAAATTCAAATCAAATGCTATCTAGAGTAAAGCAGAGTGTGTGAAATTATCATTATGATGAAATACCAAAACTAGAATATAATAAACTCTCTCTCTCTCTCTCTCTCTCTCTCTCTCTCTCTCTCTCTCTCTCTCTCTCTCTCTCTCTCTCTCTCTCTCTCTCTCTCTCTCTCTCTCTCTCTCTCTCTCATGGCATCCTCACATAAAGTGTTCTGGTACAGTGTCATGCATATATGTACATATACTAAAGCAGTACTAGTGAATCGATCTTATAATTATTTTATTGGGTATTACATATTAGTATTTTAAATTGGTTTTAAATCCATGTTTATAAAAATTTAAGAATATGTCATTAAAATGTATTTTTGTAATAGATGATAGCTATAAGGAGTGAATTCACTACATGGGATAGCATTTATGTATTTAAAAAAAGAGACTAAAACAATGATCTACATAAATGGTAATTGATATGTAGAATATATCCTAGTGACCAAAGTAGCATATGGCATGATTTATATAATAATTGAGTAAAATAGATAAATAATGTTGTACAAATTAATAAAT
Source organism: Torreya grandis (assembly GCA_037957365.1). Classification (NCBI taxonomy): domain Eukaryota; kingdom Viridiplantae; phylum Streptophyta; class Pinopsida; order Cupressales; family Taxaceae; genus Torreya; species Torreya grandis. The sequence continues at coordinate 417,946 of JARHVA010000081.1, read as the reverse complement.
GGTGTGTATAATAAGTATAATTAAAATAAAAATTTGAAATGGATAAATGGCACTAACTATATCACCCTGTACCTAGCAACAAATTGGTATAGATAACTAGAGTCATTTCCTGGTATAAAGTTTAAATTGTCTAAAGTAATTTTGGGCTGATAGGTTTGTTTATCCCTTACTGTAAAATAAATATAAGATAAAAGGTCGTTAATGTACTAAGGGCTCATGATGATCGAATTAAATGATATATTTATGTATAAATACTTTAGCACCTTATATGTACAATATTGAAATAAATCACCCTTTACTTGGAATACCATTGAATGTAGGTGGGAATAGTGGATTTATTAATTGGGGAGGGATTTAATTACTGGTAAGATTGTTATGACCATGTCAGTCTTCCATAGTAAGTGAATGAGAGCCAAGCTATGTTGTTAGTTATTTTCCAAAATAAAAAATAATAATAAATCGACTCTATATTCTATATTAAATATCTATTTGATAGTGGGCAAGATCAGTGGAGTCATTATATTTGAATATAGTAGGGAGCATTGTCAACTAAGTCTATAAATATTATTACCACTTCCATTTATATGTTTTACCCTCCTTAAAAAGGAAAAAAGGGATTTTTAAATCCATAGAGCCTTGTGTCCAGGGGTTAATCTATGTGGATTAAGAATTATTTAAATCAAGGGCTTTTAAGTTTGGTATTTCATGTGAATACAAATCAAGAAGAAGCTTTTTAAAAATTAAGAAATATGGCTATTTAAATTATGACAGATTTTCATATAAAATAGAATATATCCCAATCCATAGATAGTATTAAAAGTGGATATTACTTATTATGTGAGTTTAATTTCATGAACTTTGAACCTAGTATTCTTAGGATTATATAAAAATTCCAAAATTGATTAAGAATGATTGTGATATTTTTAAACATAGACAATCTTTTTGATAATAAATGATGGAATAATTTCATGAAAACCTCCTTGGGAATACCAACAAATTTAGGTTTTATATTTGGTTAATTTATCCTTAGAGTATTTAATGAGGCATGGGAATTATGGAGAACCTAATGTAGTCCTTATTTTAATTTAAAGAGTTGTTTATCATGTAATTGTGAATAAAAAATGGGATGTGAGCATAACAAGTTATGGTATGCTTAATAGGGAATACAAGTGTCTATGTATTTATCCTTAAGGTGTATTTTTACAATTATAATTTAATGGGTGGATTAATAATCATGTTAAAATATTTATACGTAATTACATTAATGAATGTGTGCATTCAAACCCCTAAAACATGGATCAAATTCTAGTTTGGATTATCATATGTTTCCTATGTGTTGAATCTTATTTGGCTTTATCTACACAAGGATATATGTAAACAACATAATTACATAATGGAAATGGATATGTTGGGTAATATGGCTAAGCTTGTAGTTAGAAGTATGATTTTAACTAGTCATCACAATTGTGGGACCAAAACTATAACCATATTAAATAGTTTCTAGAAAATAGAATGAGATGTTCAAGTGAATAATATAACAGGTTTATGAGTTTTTTATTTCTCTACAAATGATTGATTGATTGTTAGTTATATGAGTACTCAGTATTGAATACTTGTTTGTGATACATATTATGATAATGTTTATATGTATAAATGTTTGGTTGTATTTAGCATATATCGATGCATCATGATACATATTTTTAAGTTATGTTTCTTTGAATGCTAGTAAGAAATTAAAACTTAGGGTATAACTAGGTGGTATAGTCTCATACTTATTTTATTGATATTATGTGTGTGTGTGTTTTTTGATTATTGAAATCATAAGTTTGGACTATGATTTACTATGTATTTGGGAACAAACTATAGTATGGGATATCACATAGTACTATACTATAAATATATGATATACCCAGATGGTACATATTGTAATTATTATGTCTAGACTTACATTTACATTTGACTAATTTAATGTATGTATGTTGGTTATTGTTATAAATAGCATGTTTTTTAATAGCTGATAGAACTTTGTATATGTGTGCATACAACCTTGAGAGTGTAGATTTTTTTAAGTTAGAATATTATTGTGTTTCATGTGAACTTTGACTTAATTTGTTATGTCTAATTGCTTGAATAGAATCTTAAATTTCCATGTATTAAAAACTACTTTATATGACTGATTATGGAAAACTAGTAATTACGTCTTAGAATACTAGATTATGGTAATATGGGTTATCATAATGTGTAGTACATTTGGAAATAAATTATGGTAGATGAAATTTATAGTTAATGTGTATTTTACCTAGGTGGTATAAAATATAGTCATTATTTATAGTATGGGATAGAAATAATGTAAGATTCATTCATAAATTAGATGAAATAAATATATGTTTTGATTACTCTTATGTTTAGTGATGCAGGAGCATCTACATACATCTTCCTGCAAGACATGGTTAAGTTGGGATCATTCTTCACTAGGCCTGCAAGCTCTAGTCATGTTTGAATTCAAATTCAAATTATTATATTTTCCCTCCAAAATGTTGTCTAAGGAGAAGTAATTGTAATTGTTAAAAGTAAAAAGAGTGGAAAAAGTAAAAGTTAGTTAAGAATCCCATGTTAGAAGCTTGTGGAGTAAATCAAGGGAGGTGGTTGAAATCCTCCAACAATAGGATATTTATTATTAGATAATTTTTCAACATTAGAATGTTGGTTGAGAAAATCTCTCCTATTTGTTGTCTTTGAACCCAAGTTGGCGTAGGAGGAGGAGACTATTTAAAAAAAGAGTAAGATATGCATTAATCTCACAAGAGGAGGAGAGGTACATAGAGGAAAGAGAGAAAGAGAGGATCTCTTACTAAAAGAGAGATAGGGAGGTGAACCAGGCAATCAAGGCCTGAAAAAAAAATGTAAGGGAGAAAGTGGAGATTGCATGTGAAGAAAAGGACAAGACATAAAGTGTCTGATAAGGATTTCTGAAGCCATTGAGCATTGAGCATGGGATATTGTAATCTTTGTATTGTAAGTATTTTGGTTGACTAAGAATAAAGGTGTTTTGATTCACATGTGTATGTTAAGTAAACAATAATCCCAAGTACAGAATTTTGGTCTAATCAATGGTAAACAAATGTATAGGGCTGTGTATGTATATGTGTGCTTCCTTGAGGTTTAAGAAACAAATGATTATTTATTGGAGTGAAATATGAATGATAACCTTTGGATATATGTTGATAACTAGTTTCCAATTGTAATATGTCAAAAACAGTCATTGGAAGTTGACTTATGGACTTTTGTAAACTCTCGGCCTGTGTGGAAAGAAAACTAGACACAGTTGGAAGAATGGGTATATCTCAAGATTTACCAAATGAAAACTTATGAAATTTTGTGTGTAGATGAGCCGTGGAGTTATGAATCCAATTAATATTGAATGGAGCAATGTGGAAAAATATATGGTCAAAATATAGACCTACAGTTCTGAGACAACTCAGAAAAATGTGTTCTCAGTTACTAAAGAGCACATAACTTTAAAAAGAATGCTCAGAATGAATTGAAATTTAATAGGTAGTGGGATAAAAAGGTTATTTACATGACTCAAATGTTTTAAGGTATTAAAATTTTGTCCATGAAAATATATAGAGGACTGTATTTTGTGAAAGAGACTGTAAGTGAAAACCTGTTTACTGATTTTGTGAAGGAGAAAGGATTGCATACATAGAAGATGTTATCTAATGGTTGTAATAGGTCCTATATATGTTTATAAAACCTATAATTATGATTTGAACACCTTTCAAGAAGAAAATGTAAGAACTATAGTGAAACAAGGTAGTATTAAGATCTATTAGGCCTAGTCAAGAACAGGGAAAGTTGCAATTTGGAGAAGATGTTCCAAAGGAACCTTGTATAGCTTGAATATCTGTGGTATAAATTGATAATGGGTACTATGATATAATATTGGCTTGATGAAATAATTTTTAATTAGATAAATAAAGGCTAAAACTCTCATGACAGGGCTGCAAGGACCAAAAGGGCTTAATAAAGGAAATTGGGTTGTGATGTAGGATAAAAGATTGTAAGTTCTAATATAACTTGTGAAGGATATAAGAACATGTTATGATGATTTTAAAGGTTTCATTTAGTGAATGATTGATCTTAAGAGTCCCAGGTAAACCATGATAGCTGAATGAGATAATTGTATTGTTCTTGATAAAGATTTTTATCTATCATGGTATGAATGACATTGTTTTACAAATGAGCAAGTTTGCATTGATGATCATGATTCTTATATAGAGCTATGTCACCAATAAGATCATTGGTGAATCAACTAGTATCTTAGCATTGATAAAAGAGAAAAGTTCATCTAAAGAAAAGAACATAGTCTAATGAAGAAGTGACATGTTGGTAAGGTAACCTGAGATGTAAACAAGGTGAGGGTTACATCATTTAGTATGTTACTTATTGTGTTTTCTAGTAGGATGTAAATTAAATGAATTTTGTGGTTGAATTTTATTTGACTAATTTGCATTGCTAGTATGGAGTAAGGAGTGAGCTGGACTTCACTGGCTTACTAGTATCACAATGATAGATGAAGGCAGTCTGGTCAAGTGGTGTATATGAATTTGATTGATCAATAGATCATTATTATTTATTATTTTTAAAACATTGGGCTGAATTATTTTTAGTGTGAAATTATATTTTCATGAGTATTATTTAATTTTTTGTATGATATATTATAGTATAAAGGTCTTTTATGATATACTACATGTTTAGTTTAAAATCATCACATAGGTGCTTGCTTGTCTCTATGGGTTCCTACACCATCACTATCTACTCATCCATAAAGGGAGGGCCATTTCTTGATGGGATTAGTGTGGGGGATTTTTGGTTCATGGTTGGTATGGAAAATCCCTTGGATGATGCTTTCCCTCCCCATAATAGTACTACTTATCAAGACAATACTTCAGATTGCCATAAATATTGGAGAGTCTAGAAACTCATGGTATGGGGAGCCATGTATCTTATTTATAAAAATTGTATCATATTTTACTTATTATTGAATATTGTCATGAAGAGTTTTAACTACTATTTATTGTACATTACTAGTGGTGGATATAGACTTGTATCAAAGATGACTGAGTTAATATAACTACTTTTTATATTTGCAATTATAATGTGCTCTAATGATATTAGGTATCCTTAATATGTCATGTAATATGTTTTTTGCTATTATCAAACCTTGACTATTTTTTATGGTCTCTCTATATTCCCATGGTGTAATCTATTTTTGGTATATGTGTTTTTAAAAAAATAACATATTTCTATGTCTAAACCCAACATGATTGTTACATGTGGTATCAGAGCTATGGATCAAACTCTAGGACCAAATGAGTCCATTAGAACTTTTGTGTCTTTCTATTCATGAGTGTGAACCTAGTGACATGAATTATTGAACTAGTATTTTGGATTAGTAGTGCTTCAGTGTGGAACCATGATTGGAGTTTTGAGACATGGTAGATTATCCTTTTTGGCTTTGTGACTTTTGAAAGAATGAAAAATTCATGAAAATTTGCATGATACATTAAGTGTGTACCCTTAGGGGCATTCGTACCCTTTGAGTTTTTAGGAGGATGGTTTATCATGTGTCCCAATGGTGATGGTTGTATATGAGGTTTGGAAAGGTGAGTACATAACATAGTTCATGAATTATGAACAAGAGATTTCACCCTAATTTGATCACTTAGATTGAACATCTTGAGTATGATTACATCCATCATGGTAATCAAGTCACCTTCATTATTTGTTTTTTGAATGTTTTAAAAACATGAGATGCTTATCACTTAATATGTGTTCCTTATTTTTTATGTCTTATGCTCAAAAATCCTAGAAATGGAAAATCTTGTAAAGATCATTTTTTTAGTTGGTACCATCTAGTGCAGTGGGAAAATTCTTGTAGTAAAGTGATACTATCTTGGGTTGATAATTCATTTGTGTTAGGAACTTATTTATGGTCTAGTACCCTTTATGTTATGTGGAGTAGAAAGAATTTTAATCTCTCTTTGGTAGCTTTGGGGTGAGTTTTCATTATCTCATTCTCCTTTGACATCATTATAATCTAGCAAGAAGATTCATATTTTCATGATGTTGATTTAGTGTGCTCTTAAATGAGAACTTGTTTTTGAATGTTGTTTGACCATATTTCCTTGAATTTTAAGGGAGAATATCTTTTACTTATTTTTGAGAGAGAAGTTGTAGGATTGAATGGATTGTTACATCTTTGTAAATAGTATTTTATTTCTCCTAGTTGTGAAAATAGATTATGAAACTATACTTATAGATTTGGTAAGTGGGTAGTGATTTGACAACTTTGAGTTGTGGTGTTTTATTTTTACCTTATCAGGGTATGTAGGATCTCACTTTTGAGATGATAGTTTTGTACTTTTCACTTGTGACTCTTTAGGGTCACTACTTTATTTAACTTGTAATTTAGACCTTATAGAGTGGCAAATATTGAAATATATATATATAATCCTAGATTAAGAAATATAAGTTGATTATAATTATTATGTTATTATTCATCCTTGATTAGATTGATATTGTTTTGAAGAGTTATTTGTATACCTTTCACTGGAAGTGAGTAGAGTATAGGATGTGTGGAACATTTTGTCAATGTAAGGGTTGAGATAAACTTTCTATTTGTTGCATTCTTTCTGAGCAAATAGGGAGAAAATGTCTCACTTGTTTTCTTTGTAGGGTTGTAGCAATGGTGTGATCCTTGGCCCATGTATGTTATGTTAATTTTAACATTATTTCTTCTTAACTATAAATATAACACTATAGGTTAAGCTGGGAAGTATGATATTGGTTATATTTAGCTAGTGGCAACGTAATATAATTATAGACTAATTGTATGATTTCTTTTGTATGTATGTTGATGCATCTAGAATTATTTAGTTTATATTATTGCTTTCTATGATCTATTAGCATAGAATTGTTATTCATTAAACATTATGCACTTTTTGGAGATCATTAGGTCATGAAAATATGAGAGAAGAGTGATGAATTAGGAACATGAGTAATAAGTGATAGGAGTGGATCCTACTTAGTATCACATTGACTCGATAGTCATTGAGTTTGGATTCAATAGATGGAATTGTTAAATCTAGAATTGACAAGTAGTCTTATCAAATTTAGTCATATGGCCATATGCATGTATATGGTGGAAAATTTATTACTTAGTTTTGTATACATTGGAAATGTAGTATTTTTAGTTCCTATTCATCATCATACTTGTCAGGGGCTCCATAAGGTAGTGACAATATTGACATGTTATACTTACTAGGAGCTACAAGGGGTAGTGAAAGTATTAACTTATACACATCATACCTATTAGGTTCCATAAAAAATTTATTCAAAATGAGAAAAACACTCTCTAAGTTAAAGATATGAGTATAGGGGATGAAATGTTTTGTGAAACTCTCCCTGGTCATTTGTTTTGGCTTGTATGATGATATTATGTGCTCTTGATAAGTTAGTGAAACTTTCAATGAGATATGTGGGACCCTTCAAGGTAATTAAAGTGGTTAGTCCTATAGTATATAGGCTTATATTGATGGCTCTGGACCCCATGATAGTCTTGACAAAATAGTTAGAATAAGTAATACTAATAACTATGTTTGTTTAATATAGAGATGTCATAGAGTAAGATCTTGTGAGACCTATACTCTAGGAATAGTGCAACTTGAATGAACTATAGTGAGTTCTACAGGTAATTTACCATTTATTTTCTTAATTTTATATTATATACCATTTTATTTATTTTTTAAATAATGTTTTCAATTCATAACTTATGATTGAATAAGAGACATTGGGGACGATGACTAACTTTAAGGGGGAAGGATGTTACAACTTGATTAATTACTAGAAAAATATGCTAAATTATCTATGGATATCTATAATTGACAAATTTAGATTTGGATATTTTTAACTAAGCTATGAGATATATGCTAATATGTGGCAGTAGGATATTGCTTAGGTTACATGATCACCCTGATATGAGTTAGATATAAGTAAATATTTACTTTATGATCATATTTATTTGTCATTTTAGCTATAATTTTTTATGAATATTTATCATGAATCTTATGGTCTAACTACCTATTTTGTTGTGAATTTGATACAAGAGAACTCAGCCCTTAGAGTGTGATGAAGGGTGAGCATCATCAAAGAGGGTGACATAGATCGAGATGTTAGAAGATAACAAAGGAATCTACCAGTGCCCTACACACATCATAGATAACTAGCACATGTTAGATGCATAACGATTGGTTATCATAATATGTGTTGATGTCATTTGCATTAAATAATCATTTTAACCATGATTTGCTAGCATAGTTATTGGTTGTGTGTAATTTGTCTTACATGAATTATTTATGTATCCACTAATGTTTTGAGACCTACAAGTATTATACATGTGACTGTTTAATGTTTTAGAGATGAGATTAACATAATTGAATTTAAAATATAGAATTATTAATTGTCATTAAAACTTATGACAATATGAGATATTAACTAGAATATGATTTTTCTCTATTTTATGTTAAAATAGATAAAAAATGGAAAATAAAATAAAACATTAAAAAAAAGAAATGATTAAATTTTTTAAAAAAAGTAAATGTATTAAACATAATTAAAAAAATCTTGAAAGAGCTACACCTCTTTTATTAAGGAGAATATTTTTATAGAAAGAGATTATCTTATGTATTTTTGAAGGTGGTAGTCAGAAAGGAAATCCAAGGGGTGAAACATAGGGAGAAAAGCCATAGAGAATCAACAAATAAACTTATCAAGTAGGTGGTGTCCTTTACTTCTATACTATCATATTGAAAGAATTTAATATTCTAGTAAATGTTCTTTTTTGAAATTAAGATTATTTTTTTATAACTAGACAATGGCATTGCTATATATTTGTCTATAACAATTACATAACCTGGATCACCACAATCTAACACTTAGGTGCTACTTTATTTAAATCTACAATGTTTATTAAATCCAGACCACTGCCATATAAAATAAAAATAAAAAGTAAATATATTAATTGTTATATGATGTAATTCATTATATTTTAGAGAATACTTAATGTCATATACTTATAACCCAGGCTTAGGGGATCACTGAAGTTTATAGAGTAAGTGTTATGTTTTTATATTCTCCAAATCTATCAGTTTTAGAAGATGATATGATATAATATACAACTAATAATAAATGATGGAATCATTGTATTTAATAAAATAAAAGTTATTATTAATAAGTAAATTTATATAATTAATATTTCAATGTCTCAAACTTAAAAATTCAAATAAAATGCTATTTGGAGTAAAATAGAGTGAGATAAATTAGCATTATGGTGAAATACCAACACTATCATATAAAAAATTCTCTCTTATGGTATCCTCACAAAAAATGCTCTGGTACATTGTCATGCATATATAGATATATATACTAAAATAGTACCAGCAAAAAAATTAAATAGTTGTATAATTAGGTATTATATATGAGTGTTTTAAATTGGTATTAAATCCATGTTTATAAACATATAACAATATATCATTAGAATTTTTGTTTGTAATAGATGATAGCTATAAGGAGTGAATTTGCTGCATGGGATAGTAATTATGTATTAAAAAAAAGAGACTAAATTAGCAATCTACATAAATGGTAATTGATATGTAAAATACATCCCAAAGACCAAAGTAGCATATGGTATGATTTATAAAATAATTGAGTGAGTAAAATAGATAAATAACACTGTACAAATTAATAAATGGTGTGCATAATAAGTATAATTAAAACAAAGATTTAAAATGGATAAATGGTGCTAATTATATCACCCTATACCCAACAACAAAATGGTATAGATAACCAGAGTCATTTCCTAGTATAAAGTTTAAATTATCTAAAGTAATTATGGGTTAATATGTATGTTTATCATTTCCTAAAAATATATAAAATAAAATGTCGTTAATGCACTGAGGGCTCACAACAATTGGATTAAATGATATGTAGAACCTCATTTTTACCATATTGAAATAAATCCACCCTTTGCTTAGAATTGTTGGAGAGTTATCATTGATGTCATGTAGGTGTCCTAGTAAGGGGATGAAGTGATTTGATAGTGTATGCAACAATGACCAATTGTGTAATGAGCTTGTCCTAGTGTGCTTGAAGTTGGCATGGTTGATCTTCAGTTTTGGTATGGCTAGAGATGATTAGGGATAAGTATAGAGTATTGATAATTTTAAGGTTATTATATCTCACATTTGTGAGGCTTCTAGGAGTATTTTGTCACATGGCTAGATTCTCATATGTAAGGAGATCATATGGTCCAAATTGCAGATCATACGCCTAAGTGCAATAAAAGATATGATTGTGCAAAGTTGGTCTTTCAGGCGAATAAGTAAGGTTCCCATACTTAGTCAATTTGCATGATGTTAAAGATCTGGACCTAGTGGAGATATAACAGTTCATGGGGGTTTTTAAATATAGATCCAATAGCACATGTTGATTCAAATGGGTCAATATGATAACTATTTAGCAAAGATAAAGATCAAGAATCTTACAAAAGATCAACGGAGTGTGTGTGTTCCAATATGTTAGGATGCTACATGATGAGGATAAGTGCATGATGTTTAATGATTGAGCAAAGGTATATGATAATGATTTAATGGCAAGTGGGTATTCATACAAATTTATCGAATGGTGAGAATTGATAGTTAAAGACTTGGTTGATCCATAAAGATCAACAAAGCACGTGGAGTCAACATTAAAAGATTGTACAAGATGAGGTCAAAATGATTGAGGTTTAAAATTTGAATATTGGAACCTATTGTTAAAGATCAGACAAAATCAATGGTGCATAATTGATCTGAGTAGCGAAGACATGAGATGTGAGGAAAGTGGTTGAAGTTTAACTATGATAATTATCTTTTAAATATTCAAATTTAAAAAGGGAAAAACTAGTGTCTATTCTTTGGGACATATCTTTTAATAGAAGACAAATTTGATCATACATCAGAAAGTAAATATGAAGAGGACTCCATGGCACATCTAATGCACCTAATTTAAATATTTAGAAGTGTGTGAAATAAAATATATTAAGGTTCAAAGTTGACTATGTGTTCATATATGGACTATGTAGAATGGGTCCATGCTTTTGGAAAGTGTTCCTACATTCTTATTATGTTTAGATAAGAGTCAAAGAGCCGAATGAGTATCCGTAAGACCTAAAAGTGACTTAGGCATATTTTAATGTGGATTGAGCTTAAATGTGACCCATGTGATATGCCTTAAGGGTGAAGGCATGTTTTGCAACTGAAAAGGAAAGATTATGATCTTGTTAATTTATGATTGATTTATAAATTTTGGAACCAAATGAGATGGTTTCTATGTTTTTGGAAGACTTGTATATAAAAGAGACTTGTGAAAGGTAGATGTGATAATTGTGAAGTAAAGGATAGTTAGTGTGCATGTTGGTTGAGTTAGTGAGCATAATAGTTTGTTGACTTTGTGTATGACCTATAGGTCATATTCCTAATGCCATGATAGTGTTATAGTTTGAGGATATGCAAAGAGGTTCAAGTGTGCATATGAGGATAGTTTAAGTGAATAAGGAAAGATTTTATGACATGCATATGTGAGAGGTCTCTTTGAGTTAGAGAGAGAGAGTTTATGTAGTTGTCAAATAATTAGAGGTCCATCATTAGGTGTTGAAGACATTAGTTCTAAGGTGAAAGTGTTCATTTTATGGAGTGTCTAAAGGACTTGATCTTCCTCAGGGGAAGTTTCTCCTTGAGAAACAAGGTTTCAATAGAGACCTTTGGTCAGAAGGACTCGATCAAGGTTGTATATTAGAAGGACATAATCAAATAGGTGGTCAAATGGACTTGATCATCTTAGGGGTAGGTTCTTCTTGTGGAACTATTATTTCATTAAAGGCCTTAGGTCAAAAAGACTTGACCAAGATTCCTAATCAGAAGGACTTGATTATTCTCTTGTTTGTGATCATCATATAGGACAATAGTCCATGTGTTTGCAAGCTTGAGAGTGGGTTTTATTCCTTAAAAGGGTTGGCCATATAGATATTGGGGTTGTTTAATTAATTGATCTGAGTAGTGAGGACATGAGATGTGAGTAAAGTGGTCAAATTTTATCTGATTGTTGTCATTTAAATATTCAAATTTAATAAGGGAAAAACTAGTGTCTGGTCTTTGGGGCATATCATTCAATATAAGATGAATGCGCTCATGTTATAAAATGAAAAGATGAAGAAAACTACATGGTGCATATAATGAACCTAATTTGAAATTTTGTATAGTCAAATATATTAAGGTTCAAAATTGATTGTGTTCATACATGGATTGTAAGTGACAAGAAGATTGTTTGAGCTTGTTTTGATATATCTTGATGAATTGGAAATTGGGGAGTGTTGTAGATCCCATGAGAATGCTATATGTGCATTATAAAGGTGTGAACAACTATATGTAGTATGAACAAATGATTAGAAGTTGACTATGTGTTTGTTCATAATGACTATGTGTACAAAGATTTGTTTGAGTAAATTATGCTTAAACAAGTGGGTATTGTGATGCTTATTAGATCTTAAGGAAAACCTATAGATCATGTATAATGGGTCCATGTTTTTGTAAAGTGTTCATATGTTTTTATTATGCTTAGAGAAGTGTCAAAGAGTTGAATGGGTCTCTATAGGACCTAAAAGTTACTTAGGCCTATTTGAAAGTGGATTAAGCTTAAGTATGACCCATGTGAGATGACTTAAGGGTGAATGCATGTTTTGTGCCTGATAAAGAAAGATTATGATCTTGGTATTTCATGATTTATATAAATTATGGAATAAAATGAGATGATTTCTAGGTTTTTAGAAGACTTGTATGTAAGAGAGACTTATGCAAGGTGTATGTGAGGGTTGTGAAGTGAAGGATAGGTAGTGTGCTTGTTGGTTGAGTTAATGAGTAGAATAATTTATTGACTATGTGTATGACCTATAGGTCATGTTCCTAATTATATAATAGTGCTCTTGTAATTTGAGGATATGTAAAGAGGTTTGAGTGTGAATATGAGGACATTTTGAGTGAAGAAGGAAATAGTTTGTGATGTGCCTATGTGAGAGGTCTGTTTGAGTTTGAGAGAGAGTTTGTGTAGTTATTAGATAATTAGAGGTCCATCATTAGGTGTTGAAAATATAAGTTCTAATGTGGAAGTGTTCATTAAAAGGAGGTTCTAATGTACTTGATCTTCCTTATGGGTAGTTGTTCCTTGTGAAATAGGGTTTCACTAAAGATCTTTGGTTAGAAGGACTTGATCAAGGTTGTAGGTTAAAATGACTTGACCAAATAGGTGGTCAAAAGGAATTGATCATATAAGGGGTAGGTGTTCCTTGTGAAACTACTATTTCACTAAAGGTCAGAGGTTAGAAGGACTTGAGCAAGGTTATTGATCATAAGGAATTTATTAGTCTCTTGCTTATGATCATCTTATAGGATAGTAGTCCATGTGTTTGTAGGCTTGATAGTAGATTTTATTCCCCTAGAGGGTTTCTCTCATAGATCTTGTGTTATGTATGTGATCTTGTATTATGTTCAATGTTCACTACTATGAATGACCTGTACGCTTCATGAATGATTATAATCAATGCTTAAGTATTTTCAAGGGTTTGGAAATTAAATTAGACTATTTGCCACCAATAATTCACCCCCACCCCTTATTACTAGATTGTACCTCTAACAAGAATACCATTGAATGCAGGTGGGAATAATGGATTTATTAATTAGAGAAGGATTTAATTGATGGTAATATTTTTGTGACCATGTCAGCCTTTCATAGCAAGTGAATGGGACCTTATCTCTATTTTCAGTTCTTTCCCAAAATAAAAAATAATAATAAATGGATGTCATAATTTATGTTAAATCTTTGTTTGATAGTGGGCAAGATCAGTGACATCATTATATTTGAGTATAATAGGGATTACTATCAATTAAGTCTATAAATATTATTATTGATTCCATTTATATGTCTTACCCTCCTTAAAAAGGAAAAAAATGGGGATTTTTTAATCCATAGTGCCTTATGTCTAGGTGTATGTGGATAAATAATTATTTAAATCAAGGGATTTTAAGTTTGGTATTTTATGTGAATTCAGATCAAGAAAAATCTTTTTGAAAATTAAGAAATATGGCTATTTATATTATGACTGATTTTCATAAAAAACATCATATAACCCAATCCATAGATATTATTAAAAGTGAATAGTCCTTTTTATGTGAGTTTAAGTTCATGAGCTTTGAACCTAGTATTATTAGGATTATATAGAAGTTCCAAAATTGATTAAGAATGATTGTGATATTTTTAAACATAGACAATCTTTTCGATAATAAATTATGGAATAATTTTATGAAAACCTCCTTGGGAATATGAACAACTATAGGTGTTATGTTTGGTTAATTAATCCTTAGAGTTATTGAGGCATGGGAATTATGGAGAACCCAATGTATTCCTTATTTTAGTTTGAATAATTTATTATCATGTAATTTTAAATCAAATTCAAGATGTGAACATAATAAGTTATGGTATGCTTAATAAGGAATACAAGTGTATATGTATTTATTCTTAGCAATGTATTTTTATAGTTATAATTCAATGGGTGGATTAAGAACCATGTTAAAATATTTATAGGTAATTAAGTTAATGAATAAATTCATTCAAACCCCTAAAATGTGGAGCAAATGCTAGTTTGGATTATCTTATGTTTCCTGTGTGTTGAATCTTGTTTGGATTTAATTACATAGGTATCTATGTATGAAACATAATTACATAATTGAAATGGATGTGTTAGGTCCTATGGCTAATCTTATAGTTAGAATAATGATTTTAACTAGTCACTAGGTGTTCGTGGGACCAAAACTATAATTGTATTAAACAATCTTCTAGAAAATAGAATGAGATGTTCAACTGAATGATATAACATGTATATGAGTTTTATGTTTCTTTGAAAGTGATTGATTGAATATTATTTATATGTGTACTCAATATTGAATACTTGTGTGCAATACATATTATGATAATGTTTATATGTATAAATGCTTGGTTGTATTTAGCATATATTGGTGCATCATAGTATTTTTGGATAGGTGTCCAACATCTCCCTTGGGGATTCATGACATGGATTAA
Organism: Torreya grandis; assembly: GCA_037957365.1. Classification (NCBI taxonomy): domain Eukaryota; kingdom Viridiplantae; phylum Streptophyta; class Pinopsida; order Cupressales; family Taxaceae; genus Torreya; species Torreya grandis. Next base: position 402,715 of record JARHVA010000081.1, on the reverse strand, counting down.
TAACCTTCTATGGGTATTAATCTAAAATTTGTATCAAGTGTTAATATTTATATCTTTTGTCACAATGGCAATCATGACTCCAATTAGTGGTATCAGAATCATGGTCATGGGTTTGAATCCCCTCAGGTAACATCAAGGGGGAGATTGTTAGATAGGTGTCCAAAGTCTCCCTTGGGGATTCATGACATGGCTTAACAACCTCTCATGGGTACTTATCTATAATTTATATCATATGTTAATAGGTTTATCTTTTGGCACAATGGCAATCATGAGTCCAATAAGTGTTTACTTTTAGGTTATGTTTTTTGAATTCTAGTAGGCAATTAAAACTTATGGTATACTTGGGTGGTATAGTCTCATAATTGTTTGATTTAATTATGTATGTATGTCAGTTGACTCTTAAAATAGTATGTTTAGACTATGAGTTATTATGTAGTTGAGAGCCTATGATAGTATAGGATATCATAGAGTACTATGGTATAAATGTATGTTATACCTAGATGGTATATACTATCATTTTTGTGTCTGGACTTATATCTACATTTGACTAATTTAATGTATGCATACTAATTATTACTATGAATAGTATGTTGTGTAATAGATGGTATAACTTTATGTGTGTGTGCATACAACCTTGAGAGTGTATCATATGCTAAGTTATAGTATTATTATGTTTTGTGGGAACTGTGACTTGTTTTGTTATGTTTAGTTGCTTAAAATAGAAGATTAAGTTTCTATGTATTAAAGACTACTTTGTATGACTCATTGTGCAAAACTGGTAATTACATCTTAGAATACTAGACTATGGTAATATGGGCTATCATAATGTGTAGTATGTTTGAAAATAAATTTGGTAGATGAAATCTATAGTTAATGTGTATTTTAACTAGGTGGCATAAAATGTAGTCGTTATTTCTAGTATGGAATAGAAAATAATGTAAGATTCATTCATACATTTGATAGAGTAAATGTATGCTTTGATTAATCATATTTTTAGTATGTTGATGTGTTTTCTAGTAGGATGTAAATTAAATGAATATTTTGGTTGAATTGTATTTGGCAAATATGCATTATTGATATAGAGTAAGGAGTGAGATGGACTTCACTAGTTTACTAGGATCATAATGGCAAATGAAGTCAATCCAATGAATTGGTGTGTATGAATTTGATTGGTCTATAAATCACTATTATTTATTATTTGTAAAAATTTGGGCTAAAGTATGTTTAATGAGAAATTATCATTTCATTAGTATGATTTATATGTTTGTTCAATATATTATAATAGAATGGTCTTCTATGATTCAATGCATGTTTATTTTAGAAATAATACAACACACAAGTACTTGCTTGTCTCTTTGGATTCTTACACCATAACTATCTACTAATCCACGAAGGAAGAGCCATTTCCTGATTGGATTAGTATAGGGGAGCATTGGTCCTTGGCTAGCATGAAAAAGTGCTTGAATGACACTTGAGATTGCCACAAATATTATAATTCAAGAAACTCATGCTTCAAGGAGCCATGTATACTATTTATGAACATTATATCATATTTTACTTATTATTGAATATTGTCATGAATAATTGTAATTAATATTTATTATACATTATTACTAGTGTCTTTATACTTGTATTAGTCATGAATAAGTCAATATAATTAATTTATATATTTACAATTATGATGTGCTATCATGATATTAGGGATCAGTAATATGTCATGTAATATGCTTGTTGTTATTATCACACCTCAAGTATTTCCTATGGTCTCTATATATTCTCATGGTATAATCTATTTTTGGTAAATGTGTTTTTAAAAAAAAAACATATTTCTATATCTAACATAGTGGTATTATTACAATAACCTTTTCTCCTAGACCTCTGATTATGTTGACTACTTCACCAACTCTAAGAAGATATGCTACAATATTCTCTTCTTCTTTCATCTTTAGACCTTCAAATTGTCTTCTATAAATTTGATGCTTTTTCAATTTTAATTTGGTATCACCTTAATAAATGACAAGTAACTTGTCCCAAATTTCCTTATCTAACTCACATTACATCACCTTGACAAATTGAGATTCTACCAATCCACACAATATAACATTCATAGCCTTTGAATTATTCTCAATTGCTTTCTTTCATGTAGCATCAATTGGAGGATTTTAAGGGATAGTATACCCATCTAAAATTTACTACCAAATGTCAAACACAAGATCCATCAAATAGGTCTTCATCATAATATTCCAAAAGGCATAATTGGTTCCAATGAATAAAGGGGCCTTGTTTGTTGAAAACCCTTATTGTACTTGATGACTAGACATTATGACTCTTAGGATCTACCTTCAAGATATCAATTCTAACATTGAAGGACTTGATTTGATACTAATTGTTCGAAGCACAACCACTAAGAGGGGGGTTAATCAGTGAGATCTTAAACTTTATTAAGCTTCTTTAGTATATTTGTTAAGCATTAATGTAAAATCCATAGAGAAATCAAACCACAACAAAAAACATAAATACATAACAGATGATATATGTTGGAAACCCTTAAATGGAATACAAACCACATTTATCTACATGTACTACATTTCCTAAATCAGATATGCAATAAGAAAACAAGATTGTTGAGCACCAACTCAACTTGAGGCACCAACCCCAAATAGTCAAGCACCAACTTGAAAATGTTTCAGCAAGCACCAACTTTTTATGAAGTACCAACTTCTTGATTTTTAGACATCAATCTATGGGAGGATTCAACCCCCTTTCTCAAGAAGCAACTCAGCTACTTCAAATCCTCCACCTTTTTAAGTTGATTCTATTAACAAATGATGGTACAATTCTACTTTTTGTACTTGTCAATCTCAAATTCATTTTGTTGTTTTTCTACTTATCAATCAAATAGACACATTAGGCTTTCTTTATCTACTCTTTATTTTCAAAGACTTTATCCTCTCTACTCATCTCTTTTAGTATATTTTATATATTCTAGGGTTAGTCTTATGAATCATTTGATGATTGCATACTCACACCTCTTTGTCCATTCATTCTTCAATGGACCTCTACTCTGCTCCTTAGCAAGTTCAATATATTCCTCTTTTTTTCACACTTTTGAAAAGATAATTTGATCTTGCTTATATAAAAGATGATGATCAACAACCTCTTGAAAGTCGGCCAAACAAAATTTTATAGTCAACTATATAATGATTTATTCTCTTTTGAAAACATAATTCACATTAGCTTATATAAAAGCTCACTCACATAGGTTAACCTGAGTGAAATGAATATGGGATAGACCAATCAATCATTAGAATAAATTTAGTGTTGACCTGATGAAGTCTATAGTAGTCTTTATGTAGTTTGTATAAACTTTGATGTAGTCTGTAGAACTGTTAATATAGTTCATAGCAATCCTGATGTAGTCTTAAAAAATGTAATGTAGTCTATAGAAAATTTGATACAGTCCCTAGCATGCCTAATATAGTCCATAGTTGTTCACCTTGTAACTCCAGACAAAATTTGATTCTCCATAATCCTTAGATCACCTTCTTTCACATAGAATAAATTATTTAATGGTATTTAGTCTTAATTAATTCTATAGTCTATTTATATATCTCTATATGATGTAAAATATAGATAATAAGTCTCTTGGCCCATTGTCTACTTCATCTAAAACAATGTTCATGGCAAACTACAGACTCAATCAGTAGCTATAGACTTTACAGAAACTACATAATATTATTAACAAAAATTCCTTGACATCAATGACCAAATTCTTTATTGAATAAAAAACCCTTTGATATCAATGACAACATCTCAACAATGAAAAACAAACTAGTCTGAGCCTAATATAAATTTAAAAGAGGTTTGAGAAGTAAAAATAAGTCATATCAATCAATTGTATTTGAAATAAATTATACACTATTTCTAACTTATTCCTTTCTTTCTATTTCATTAATTCAAAACATATCATAAGTGTATCTAGATAATAGAAAAATAATTTGAATCCTTTTGCCTGTAAAACTAATAATGTATGAAACTTTATTCTTTGTATATTATTAATTAATCCAAACATGTTTTTATGGATACAAATAAAAACATCATAATGATTTAAAATTCCCTGTTGAAGTCCAAAATTGAGTGCAACAAGTTACACACTAAATAAATTAACACATACAACTATCATCGGCATTGTAAAATTTCATCAAAACCTAACACTGAATATAAATGTCATTTTAAATCCAAGACTAAATGCATATGAAAACCTATAAATTAATGTAATTTCCACTTTTAAATGGTTTGACATGAGTATAAATTACATTCAATATTATTTAACTACCATTCTGAATTGAGTGCAAGAATCATTAAAAAAATCATTGCTTAGTGCAAAGGACCAAATGGTGAAATAATAGTCATGCAAACACTTAGGCCAAATTATCCAATTAAACCTTTAATTGAATATAACAAAAAATGTCAACTTCTAACTATTTGGTTTATAATAACATTAATTCACTATTTGGTTTATAAAGTGATTAAACTTGTAGTATTTTTGTGGATCATGGTATTTATGTTATTTTTGGATGATTGTTTAATTTGATTACTTATTTATTTTGGGCATTTTGATATATTTTTGAGTTTTGATTCAATAATCAACATTTTATCTACATATAAATTGAATAGATAAATATTTAATTTGTTGTTTTATCATTTATTAGAGATATAAATTTATACATTTGATAATTTATATGGATTAAATACTTTAAATTAATAATTTTTGATTTTTTGATTCACATAATTATTTTTATTTTAATAAATTAAGTTGTTAACTTGGCCCCACCTATTAGAGAGCTATTTTTTAAGTATAGTTTTTTTTGTCTTAATTTCATACAACACGTTCTCTATTTGAATTAATAATATATACATGATCACACTAGAAAGATTTGGACTAAGTTTATAAAGAATAAATCAAAAGTGTTATCTAAACTTAAAGAATTTAAAGCTTTTGTTGAAAATTATTCTAACCTAAAAATTAAGAGATAAGAACTGATCATGGCAGTGAATACATTAGTAAATAATTTAATTCTTTTTGCATTTCATGTGATAATCAAATAGAGTTATAAAATCTCTATTCTTCACAACAAAATGGAATTATCGAGAGGAAAAACATGACTATTATAGAAATGACTAGAACTATGTCACATTCAACAAGTGTTCCTAAGTTTATTTTGGCTGAAGCCATGAACACTACTGCATATATTCTTAATAGAGTTAATATTAAAGCCTTGAATATTTCTATTCCTCTATAAATTAGTTTAATAAAAATTCAAGTTTTTCTTACCTTAGGATATTTGGAAGTCATTTTATTTTTATTCCTAAATTCAAAATAAAGAAACTTGGTCATGTTTCCTACACTTGAATTTTTATATGTTGTGGAAGAATAACTAAATTATTAATGGTGTATAATCTATATAAATGATAAATAACTAGAAATAGGAAATTTTAAATTCTTGAAAAATCTTTCTATGATCCTTCTATATAACCCTTTCAAGTTTCCTCTTAGGAAGAACCAAACACTTATGTTTGTCCTTATGAAGAAACAAAAGCCTTAGAGAAAGATAATCCAATTTTGGATAACTTTGGGTTCAAAGGGGAGTCTTATCCATTTTTTATTTAATCTAAAATACATAGATGTGTTTAATCCTTAATTCAATCTTCTAATCTCGAATATATTAATAAAATGACTAGAGGTCAACATACTTGTCATGCACTAATGACTTGTTATAAATTTAAACCTCAATCTTTCTAATAATCCATTCAAGATGATAAATGGAAAGATGCTATGCAATCTAATTATAGATCCATAAATCAAAAATAAAAATTTAGAACTTGTCCCTTCACCTTAGAAAAGGAATATTTTTGGTTCTAGATTTATTTATAAAATTAAATATAACTCAATTGGGAAAATTTACAAATCTAAAGTTATGTTAGTTGTTTGAGCATTTACTCAAAAACCTATAATTGATTATGTTGAGATTTTTTATTTTGTGTAAAAAATTAGTATTTTTAGATTACTTATTACTATTTCAGCTCAAAATGGTTGGCAAATACATCAAATGAATGTTAAAAATGATTTATGGAATGATGAATTATTAGGAATATAGGATGCAGATAAATATTAATGAAATAAATATATAAATAAAATGTAGAAAACACAACACAAGAGAGACACAAATTTAACATGGTTCACCTAATATGGGTTATGTCCACATAGAAGCAACCAATTTTTCTCTTATTTAGTCCAAAAAATGAAGGTATAAACCTGAAATACCTCCACTGCAGTCTCTTCCACTCACACATAGTGTGTTATCATGATTATAATTCACTCATATCAAAGGAAGGTTACATATTAGGGTAAAAATGCACCAACATAATTTATATTGGTAGATCTATGACCTAATAATGAGCGTTCTAGATTTATTATGAAATTATAATATTTTATAATGCATTTTTCACAACCCCTTGGACCCCCATGGTGACCATAGTTGGGGGAGAGGGGGGTGTGGGAGGGTGCAGGGGAGAGGGTGTTTCACCCTACACCCCTACTAGGAACTAGGCATTATAATAAGACCAGGCTCCACCATCCAACATGAACTAGAAGAATAAATGTATATGATTGATCTAGGAATGACATAACCTTCTTGTTAAATTTAACATGATTGATTTTAATATTATATATACACATATTGAAGTTGGTGTTAATATAGATCCAAAATCTACATGTGATAAAGTTAATCCTAATTTATATATGCTATTAGTTGGAGGTTTGCTTTATCTCACTATTATTAGACCATATATTTCATAAGTTGTAGTTGTTGAATCTAGATTTGTGTAAGGTCCATATATGGATCATTGGAAATTAACAAAAAAATAGTTAGGTATATCAAAGGGATAATCAATTTTGGTTTATATTATTCTTCCATTGATAATGCTAATTTATATGGTTATTTTGATGTTGACCATGTTAGTGATAGTGTAGATTGTAAATCTACTTTTAGATATGCGTCATATTTTAGTGTAGGTGCCATTACTTGGAACAACAAATAGTAATATGATTCTTCCTTGTACATAAATAGTGTATAGAGTTTATTTTGAAGGTACTAAATAAGAATTGTGGTTGTGAAGGTTATTATTTGAACTCCATATTGGTGTCTCTCACAATACAACTCTTATTTATGACAATCAAAGTTATATAACACTAGAAAAAGATTTAGTCCAATGCCAAATAATGAATTATATAGAATTTAATGTGCATTTTATCTAATAAAAAGTTCACAACAATGATATTTATCTACATTATTGTCCTATAGATGATCAAATGGCATATATCTTCACAAAACTAATATGCAGTGCAAAGTTTTAAAAGTTTAGAATAATGATGGGCCTCTTAGAATTATAATTGAGGAGTTTTCATGAAAATGTCACCTCCTAATATCAATGTGTTCTTTTTCATCTATATACATCTCCTCTATTATACAAGAATTAAATAAAATCAACCTGTGTAATTTTTTAATAAGATTCACTCTAGGTGACTTTACAATGTACCCAATAATAAATACTTTCATTGTAATGGAGGCCTTCACATTATAAATGGATCAAAATTCTTGTAAGCTTATCCATGATAAATTGTGGGATGTAGTCCCACTATCATGTTAGCCTAAATCACCCTATGTGGTTTATGGATTGTAATTCATTTTATATAAAAAGGTGACTATATCATTTATCCCTACTAAATATTAAGGGGTAGTGTTGGAAAAATAATACTTTTGGGGTTAATTTTGTGGCCCAAATTATTGTAAATAATAAATGATATATTTATTATTAAAATATAATAAATTATATAAAACTTTTGTTGTGAAAATAATATAAATTATATTTATTATTTACCATGATTAATTGAAAAGGTGGATCAGTTGGTTACAAATATTCACACACCTTATAAAGTCATTTTCATCTTTGTAAGAAAATAAGATCATTTTATTGTGAATTTTTCACAAGGAAGTGTCTTCGAGCATTTTGTGAAGGATTTATGTAAAAAGGAGAGTGAGGTTAAAATGAAGTTATTAGGTGTAAATAATTTATCATGTAATGTATTATGATTTTCTATAATCTTTTTACATGTTGTGTGATGTATTTTTTCTCTATATATTTATTATTTTTATTTCTACATTATTTCATTTATCAAATTAAAATTTATAAACCTATCATTCATATTAAACAATGTATTATCTTTATATTAGCTTCTTTGACAAAAATGAAAGAATGAAATATATTATTTTTTAGGTTTACACCTTCAAGTATACACTTAGAAAGGTTTTAAGGATGTACTAAAAAAATGAGATAATCAACCACATGATTCTTTAGACACTCTTTACTAAGAGGTTGATTATTATAATATCATACATGTATAATTGATAACCATAAAAATAATATAGAGGATCAATACAATTGATATTCAAGAGTCATAGGACCAAATTATTATGTACTAAGTATTAATTTCAAAGAATTGTGATTTATGTAAATATTTTAATATTTATAAAGTATTATAATTATATTCAATAGTAACATGATAATGTGGTAATCTCAAGATAATTAAACTTCCCAAAATATAAATAGAATTTTTAGTTGTATGGGAAAATCACTTTTTCAAGTTATACAAATGAGCATCTCAGATTAATTACCCATGTCTTTCCATATTTTAATTATTTGTTCAACTTATACATAATGTAAATAATAATTATATGAAGAAATAAAACATAATATACAATTACAGACATGGACAACTACTACATTTCATGTAGAAGGGAAATTGATGTTACATTAGTAATATCCATGTAGTCACAAAAGGCAAATGATAAAATATTTTTAAAAATTAAATAAAGTATAACGAAGAGAATTATTATGAAATGAGTCTCATGGAAGCATAAAAAATTCATGGGCATCCTTACAAAATATTGATATAGTTTTATGAATGCAACATTATGTCATGACAGTTTCAACCTTTTTAGCTTATTCTCACTCTATACCAAAATAAGATCTTTACCACAATTATAAAGGGATTTTGTTAATCAAATATTGTAGTTATAAGTGACTAGGTATAAAAAATATGGAGATAATACACAAAGCATGAGGGCTTGGTTGAATCAATCCCAAGAATAAGAAAAGGTCTCATGGGACACACTTGTTCATTGAGGTGTTTCAACTAACTACCTTATTAGATTTCCTCTTATGGGATGCTATGGTCTTAGGATAGAGACCAAATGTTTTTTTAGGTACTTTAGGGCATTTTAATCAATTACCATTGGTAGTTCAAAGAACCAAACTTTTCAAGTAAGATTCTAATGTGAGCCACAAGGGAGTATATAGTTCAACAATATTCATAAAATAATATAAAATACATAAACATACAGTTGAAAAATAAAGTCATAAAATAATTAAATATAGTCAAGCGATTATCAAATACAGTTATACAATCATTAATTTATATTTTTGGTCCATCAATATTAAAAATTATAGTTCTTAAAATATAAAACATACACCTATAATGCACCAACTAACTCTTTGTAGTGTCTACATTCTCTCTTTGTGGCCTTTTTATTCTTATGCAATATGATCTCTCATAGGAAGGCATCATCATCCTTTATCTAACATGTACTTCTTCTCCTTTCCACTTTTTTAGTTCCCTAATAAAGACAAAATGTCATCAAATAAAACAAAAACATCCTCTAATCAATCTCTATCCATTTCAAGAAGGCATTTCATCTTGTCTTATAGTCACATTTTAGCTAAATTTATTAATTTCATTAAAACATTTTCCTATTTAAAATGGGGCAAAATAGTAGAAATATAATGGTTAGAGAGTTTTTATTGAATGCAATTTCTTAATGTTGAAATTAATGCAAAACATGTACGATTAAATGCCTTTCCTTATCTACCCCATATATGAATTAATGTTGTTTTATTTTATTTAACATTGGTCTTCAAATGTTAGGATAATTTATGGAAATGACAGAACATCTCAAAATATTTTTATGGTAAAAAAAATATTGATAAAATTACATTGAATGAAAATTCATATTTATAACACTTCTCAAACTTTGTTAATGCCATGACATACTCTCCTCCAAGGCCTCAATACATCGCCTATTATGTCTCTCAATTTTTTCCATTTCCACTATTCAAGTTTTATTTATAATTCATTAAAATTCTATTATTGTTTTAAATATCTAAGTAATTTCATCTCTTTTATAATTCTACCTTACTATTACCAATGCAAAATTATCTAAGTCACTAAAGAAATATCCTCACAAATATTCATAGAGTGTTACGATCTCAAGATTTCTAAGTGGCCAAAACCAAATCTTAGAAAGAATCTTAAAAAATTAATTTGGTTAGAAATTTAGACAAACACATGATGCATAAATGGTTCTTTTTTTCTAATTGTAATATTCCATGTAGGCCTATTAGGGTGTGGACCCAAATATAAAACATATGAATTTTCTAGTTGAAAAATGTGATGAATCCTAAGACTTATGAAATAAAATTATTTTCCCACTATACACTTATGTTTCATGCTAGAACGAAAGGATTTTCAAGTATACACTATATTAATGGATACATACATTGTTGCATTTAAATTTAAACCATATAAAACTTAAATTAGTACTCTTAATATAGTAACTTAATCCATAAAATAATTAATGCTAAGTAAAATAGAGAATCATTAGACCATATGTCAGTACTCATGCCAAAATATGTAAGGCATATGTCCTTATTTATCATGATTACACCTTGTTCTACGAGATTATCTTTGTACTACACATACTATCTATTTCCTCATCTCAATGATGCTCTCCTTTACATCAAGAGGCATATACCTACATCAAAAAAATGTGAAGATACAAAATGTATCTAGGTAATGATATCAAAATCACTTGATAATAAGTAGTAAAATCATGATAAAAAAAATTTATATAATTGTTTCAGATCTATCTATCCAAAATTTATTACCTTAATTGTGTCACTCAAGAATATAAACATGGTAGTAAAAATTGACTAGGTAAAAATTATATAAAGAAAATAATTTAATCATTAGTAATATTGATTACCTAGAAACCAATCTTTTTATTATTAATTATGTTTTATATCACTAATCATAGACAAGTGCCTTAAAAGTTCAACACAGGGAAAGTAGAATGTGACATCCTTCCCATATTGAAAGAGACAATGTATTGATGTCTTATTTAAATTAATATTTATTATAAAGGAAAATATAAATTTCTTACATGATATTTTTATAATTATCCAAATATATTATTAATCAAGTAGCTAATTTGGAACATAGTTTTTCAAAAATCAGGTGCACCCCTTCCATTTGAATTTTTGTCAATGAAAAATAATAAGGTTCATATTTATACTTAATCTCAAAATAAAAAAATATAACTTCAACTAATAAATTATTTTCATTCATCTAAAATAATTGATTTTATTTTTCTTTATTATGATATTTTTTTATCACAGATATACAAGATCAATAATTTCCCCCCTTATTGTGAGCACCAAGATCATAATACATCATCAATAAATCCAAAAAGTGGATAAAAAGAGTTCTAAAAAATACTCTTAGATACCTCGTGCATCCCTCCTACCTAGATAGTGGTTTCCCATTTCATGGGAAAGGTGTCAAATAATTGGTAAAATGATAGTGTGCATAATTAAATATTACCACTATTCCACGTATATCCTGGCATGTATGATGATGAACATGAATTTGAAATTATATATTTTCCATGTATATTCAATTAAGGAATAAAAATTCCCATGAATATATGTTTATGATAATATGAATATATTCAATAAGTTCCCCTTGTCATATCTGAACTCACTAAACTACTAATTCATAGTGAGACTAACTATAATTTTTCCTATCACTTAGTACTCGCATTCCTATTCCACCTCTCATACCTTATGTCTTCCCAAACTAATGATATAAAAAAAGTGCATGTGGGTTAATTTTTCACACATCCATACCATATCACCTATGTGAGGTGATATATCACTTAAAAATCCAATGATATGTTACAACCATTTACAATCTTCTTTTTAGTCTATGTTCAAGATAACTTCTTGAGATCAGCCATCAATATTCGTCACTCCACATGATTAGTGATCCACAAAAACATAGGTCCATTACGATTTTTACTTTTATTTTTCAAAGTCCATTTTATTCAATGTGATGTTTCACACATAAAAAAACTATTAAATAGGCACTGAAACAATCTAGACCTTAACACTTTAATAGAATCTATTTGATTAAATTGTATATGAAAACATGTTTTATCAACACTATGTATCTTATAAACATGAATGAGAACATTATAATAAGTGTTGAGCCTTAAAGTTTGATACCACAATGTATGAACATGTTATAAACAATTTCAGTACCCATCCTTTTTTCTAAAAAAATTCTTGAAATTACTATACTTTGGCATATGATGGTTTAAGGTCATGACATTTACAACTATTGGTGGGTTTTTTTACATTCATTTAGAAATTATTTTATATGTATGTTTAACTATGAAATTGTGTTTTGATGATTAGTTTGAATATTTTTAATATTATTAAAATATTATTATTATCAATAAGTTGATCAATGATTGCCAAAGCATTTTACTACATTCAGAATTGAATTTTTTAATATTTATATTAAAATTTCAGACCAATATATAATTTATCATTGTGCTTAGATTTATTATATTGATATATCTTGTTTTTTTTAAGTAGTTTTTATTATAATTCTTTTATAAAATTTACTAATAAAAAATCTAAGTAATATAGGGTTTAAATTGAGATAAGGTGTACCTGTGTGATTGTTTTACACACCATTGATCAAGAAATTATGAGAGCTCCGTTTTAGCTAGGAAGGAATAGCTTCACACATGTGACAAAAAAGATAAAATATATTGATAAGGTATTATGGTGGTTTCACTAGTAAAATACTAGTTCTAGGAAAGTATAAGCTTCCATTTTTGGATGTCATCCCACTTGTTTAGCAATTAAGTTGATAATAAACATAAAATTTTTTAGAAATGCTTATTTATAATTTATATGACATGTGATTATGAGAATAAAAAATAAAAAAATAAATTAAAAATAAATAAAAGATAAATGCATTCAAAAAATGAGAATACATGTTGAAGATAATAGATAATAGATTGGATCAAGATTTTTTACATAAATTTATAGAATATGGTTCAGGTTATACAACTAAATAGTTCTAACAAGGATCAATGTTGATTCACATAATCTATAATGATTTTATGGAATTGATGATGATCATAATAATTGACATTGATTAGGGTAAAATTTCCCAAAATTCTAAGTTGGATTATTATCTATAGAAATAGATTCTAAAGAAAATATAGGTAGCCTAAGGAAAAAATTAATCATACTAATGCATATATTAAAATAGATGATAAAATTATGCTTAAAAATAAGTAAAATAATAATCTTGAAATGTTTTTTGACGGTATTGTGGATTGGTGGTATATTTTAACTTCTCTAGAGTAATATCAAGGATCTAAAGCATTGATGCAGATCAATAAGATAGCCTAATGCCTATGTCAGAAGGTCTCCTAAGCATTGTTCATCTCACAAGCATTCTATCAACCTTCTAACATCATTTCATGGATCATTTGGGTGAGCTTATGCCATGCGATTTAAATAATCATAGTCATTATAATAGAATCATTGATGATCATTGTGGATCATTAATAATTCTATCCTTTCTTGGATAAATACATTATAAGGTGGTTTTAACCAATGGATAATTTGGATAAAAGGTAGTTTAAGTTGTTTAATGGGGATTTTCATTGAGGGTAAGTTTTTTAGGATGGATGGATAAATTGGAGTATATGGATTTTATTATATATTTGGAGATTTGGGAGGTCTAAAAGGGGGTAAATGATAATTAACAAAAATAATTACAATGAATAAATGTAAATAAGGGTGGTGGATAACAATCAAAGGGGATTACAACATGTAAAGACACTTTTAGGTCACATATATAAAATTAGTGTCTATAATTTTTAATAAATATTTATTATGGAAATAATTTCCAATTATGATGATAGATAACATCTCTTTTGTCACTTAGTTTATCAACTTTATGACTCAAATCTTTATACTCACAACATTTTAGAAGTTATTGTAATATGGTGGATTTTGCATAAACATGATTGATGTATAAATTGTGTAATATTTTGATCAATAATGACTCCAATAAGTTTCACACTTTGAATAGGTGATGTGTTATCACAAGTATTGGTAAGCTATTAACATTCATACATGTGGATTATTGAGTAATTATGGTATTTATTGTTACTATTTTCACCAAATAATGTACCCTAGAAGAGGGTGTTAAATCCTCTTCTAGATTTGGGCAACATGGGAACACTTACAGGTATGTGGGTGTACCTATAGTGGAAGTGAACCTCTAGATTTAAGGGCTAGCTCCCTGAATATCTCTTGAAGTGATTTTTGCTATGATAACTATTTATTTATGGGGGTGAAGGGATATAATTTGCATGAAATAAACCTATTATAAAAGGGTGATGAACCAAGATGTTTTCCATGTGACCATTTTACTCCTTTCAAAAAGATACAATGCCTGTAACACTAGTCTAAGATTCCTAGAATACACTAGCATTAGTGTTTCAATATGAAAGTGAGATGCATGATGACTATCTACAGTGAGTCAAACCATAGATACATTATAAATGTTAAGTCTCATTACACATTTAAAATAGAATCATATACTTAACTACACTTCCTATGACCTTCTAGGCTAGAATCACTTGCATCAACATGAAAGGATAGATCGATATCACTTAGTTGTTCACTATATGTCTCTGCACACACTTTAAAAAAATGAAATGTGAACTCAAAATAGATTGAATTTTTTATTCTAAGGTAAATTACATTCTCGAAACTAGTAGGGCTTCACAATACATGGTGTGATATTAAATTACAAAGGCTAAAATGGTATCTACTTATAGAATTTTAGAAAGAGCATGAAAGACAGAAGTTCAAAGGTCACTCGAACACATGTATAATAAATAAATAGTTACATTTAAGGGTAATAGAGTATGAAATAGACCATGAAGGCCTCCCAAGACAAATATCCATATAAACCATGATAAACTCTCCAAAATAGTGTAGAGATTCTTCTGCTAGCTTTTGTGAAACTGCCTTCATCATAGATCATCTCTCAAGCATTTGAAAATGAATTAGGAGAGTGGATACATATGATATGATAGTCATAGACATTTTACTAGATTATAACTATCTTTTAAACACCTTTATTCACCATCTATATTTATTCATTACTTTCTTAGACTTCATTTTTCACATCTAGCAATCATAATTCATATTAGGTCTTTGACTAAGCTTTCATGGTGACACATGAGCCTGAAGAGCTTATTTTGATACAAAATCCTTGATCCTACACATTTTTCCTTGTGAAATTTCATGCCATTTTGATCATTACATTCTAAACTATGTCTGTGATACCTACTTGCTCTGGTTAAAAATGGCTATTTGATTTGACTTTATCCATCAAAACTTGGCTCAGACTAACCACATTGCTCTAACCTATTATTGTTTCTATTGGTCTCGTAGATCCATACTATTAGATCCTAATTTTTTGACCTCATACACATTGTAGGATCAAGATATATGAAGTAATGTTGGCCTTCAATTTTCTACCATGAAGATTCTTTGACATGTTGACTTTTGCTCACACCATTAGATCAAGATGTATGAGTGAATGCTATCTGTAGATCTCATTAGATCTACTTTATTGTCAGTTATTATACACCATTAGATCTTCAGTATGATTGAATTTTGATTATTGATATATATGGACCCACCTTCTTTTCGTTTGAGTGCATTCCATTGGATCTCTGCTCAATGAACTAATTCTATCAGATCTTGTCCAGAGTGTAGCTTTTTAAGAGATTTTAATCTAGGGTCCTTTTGACATATTTGACCCAAGTATGAACCATTAGATCTATGTCTCAGTGTGTGATTTCATGCTAATTTTTAGAACTTGATCAACTGTAAACCTTTTAAGGATATTTTAAATATAAATAGCTACTTTAAGAGAGTTGAAATTGATGTTTGCATGTTTATATTTGACGTTTGTGTGAACATATTTGATGTCTATATGATTTTTATAATTTAGACCCTAGTGATTTATTTATCATGCTTAAAATTGATGTCCATGCAAATATAATCAATGTTTTCCTGAATTTCATTATTTAAACTCTAATGATTTTTTTATAGTGGCTTGATTTTGATGTCTACAGGATCATCTTTATCTATTTGTTTAACTTTGAAGAATTATATCTGGAAGTGGAAAAAACATGAAGATACCAAATTTCCAAGGGATGATCCTAACTCTAAGAGAAACATTTCCATGTAGTCCTTTGGTTTTGGGATGCTTTCTAAGTAGACTTAAAAAATGTAAAAGTAACCTACCTATTCATTTCTACATGACATCTTAATGATGGTTTAGTTCACTTATGCTTTTTATTGAACTATTGCTTGATCTTTGAAATCTTTAATGACTTTTTGAGGCCTATGAAAACTTTTTCCATAACTATTAACTACATGAACACCATGAAAATATCCCACTTTCATACATGACTTTGAAATGACCCTTAAGACATCAAATGACACAAGAACTAATCTAGACTATGATTGAAGCTAGAATGGCATATGAAATGATATAAAATAAACTTAAACATACCCTATGACATTATAAAGTCCCCTATATAAAATTTTGACTATAGGGGGTTAACCCATTTTGGCCTGTGTAAAAAATGGTCAATAGTTACTTCTTTTAAATTGGATGCACTATCATTATTTATTATGACCCACCTTATAACATATATTTCTAGGGTCACACAATAAGTATCTTAAATCATATGGCTTGTTATAAGGTTTATCCACCTAGGGTAATGGTTTGATATCATACTTTTTTTATCACTTATTAAGTGATAAGGGACATTTTGCATTGGGTGGTCACCTATCCCATTTGTGATCATAGTTTATTTAAGTAAATTTTCTTAGATTATTTTATATTACTATGATTAATGTCTCAACACATTCAATATTCCATATCTTTTGTCATTTGAGACATCATTGACATCATTGGAAGTTAATGTAAGGTGATTGTGAGATTTATTTATGTATATGGTAAATCTTGGTTTTAATGAGCCATCTTCTCCTCACGTAGAATTCATATTGCTGAATTTTTTGGTGATCAGTTTGATAGTATAATAATGATTTAGTAGTCAGTTTGGTGTTTTATTTGATAGGTTGGTTTTTGGTAGAGGTTGTCATCCACTAGTTTGGTCAACACATCATGTGTTTGCATTAATTGGGTATCTTGGTAACTGGCTCACCATAAAACGCTTTTTTTCATTATCACATCATTTTCTCAAGCTTGA
Organism: Torreya grandis; assembly: GCA_037957365.1. Classification (NCBI taxonomy): domain Eukaryota; kingdom Viridiplantae; phylum Streptophyta; class Pinopsida; order Cupressales; family Taxaceae; genus Torreya; species Torreya grandis. Next base: position 385,148 of record JARHVA010000081.1, on the reverse strand, counting down.
AGTATAAGTGGATCATGCTTTCTTATTCATTCAATTTTTTATAGTTGAAGTTATTAGACTATTCAAGTGTATGTATTAAATAGTAAACATATATGATTTTAAAATGTAAAAATATTTCTTACATGTTGTTACTATCAAAAATAATTTATGGTTTATTGTCTATGTCTGTGCATTTTCTTTTGCATATCAGAAAACACATATTTTAGTTTCATATGGCCATTGAATTGAATTGCTTGTATATAGTTCTGAAAGTAGCTTTGGAAGTTTCTTTTCAAATAACAAAGCTTTTCACTTTATCTAGTTTCAACATATCATCAAGTTATGATTTGAGATATTATCTGCATGCATGCACATTCTATTTCCAAAAAAAACTTGAAGATTTATTTCATATAGTTGTGGTTTCAATTTTGGTGGCCATATTATAGTATTAAAATTGGTTTCTTTAAGATATTTTTAATATTATTCTTGCATGTCATAAGTTTTTATTTTGAACTTTGTATATACATAAATGGTTTTTCAATTTGAATGCTTATAGTTTTATGTGTTAGAATACATTTTTTAATGAACTAGAGTGGAAAACTATGCACGTATTATTTAACCCAAATATAATTAAAACCCTACACTATGGATATTACACAACATATTGAGTTGTGAATGCATATAAATTTCATGTGAGTTGTTAGATATGTCATAAATGTTGAAAAGGGTTTAATACAATTTAAATGTAATATAATTGGTTCTTTTTAAACAATTTGATATATTAGAGTATTCTGAGTCGTTTACAGTTGACAAAATAAATGAGATCTTGGGGTTTGTGGTGTTGTATTTTGGCCATTTCTCTACATGATTTGAGATAGAAAATCATTTTTTGTTTTAGTAGATTGATTAATCATAAGATAATCTTGTTGATTTTCCAGATGATATTTTGGTGTTCTAATTATTTATATAATGTAATGTGGACAACATATTCAAAGAAAATAAGATGTTGTCTTTACATGAAATTTATTTGAAGAAAACCCATATAAAATGCATTTTTGATTTCCTGCATTGGGAAAAATTGATTAGTTGAGTTTTCTAAAAGATATTATGTGGATATTTGCATAAGAGTTTTGCAGTCATAATATAGTTCAACGATTATGATTGTACATATTTTGAAAGATACATGCAACATGTTAGTGTTTTATTGTTAAATCCACTTGATAATTGGTTATATTTAAATTATTTCAAGATGATATTGGCATTATAATTACATTTTTTAGTTGCCTTTAAGATATGTGTTTTCTTGAACTATGGAAATTTTATGTTTTTGTAAATCATGGTTTTATTTGAATACATTGTTATTGGGAAATATGTCTATTTTTGGAATTATTCAAATTTGAAGTTTTTAGTTGAAATACATGAATAAAACATAAAGTGATGAGTATATGATTATTTTATAGATATTTATGATAGTAACAATTTAAATATTAAATTCTTATTTGAATTTATTTCAAATTTATAATGTTAGGGTGAACCCTAGATTCTCATAATTAGAGAAGAAATGTTTGGGTAGACATAATTCACTTCATGGTGATAACACTCATTCAATGGGTATTTATCATGAGAGACATTTTTGTAAATGTTGGGTTGTCAACACTTTCTCTAGGCCTTTCTACCATAGAAATTGTGTGTCTATACACTTTGATGTAAATGATATTACATTCTAGAATTTATCAGATAATATGACATCTTCCTCTATTAGTTTGTGTGGTGTACCTCATAAAAATCTAAGGAGATCCTCTTAGAGATATCATCCTTGTAGATGAGGTACTCCAATAGAATCCTCTCAATGGATTCATAATTCCATTGAGTCAATACCTAATGAGCCTCATGCATAAAATCACATCAAATTATTTACTTATATTAACCCAAACATTTATAATATAAATATCTCTCTGGTTATGATTACTAGATTTACTTTGCCTATACTTGAAAAAACTATTTCTTCTATTAATAAATATGTTGTCATCCCAATGAGTTAGCCCATGATAAAAAGTGTACTTAATAATGTCAAACATGAATTGATAATGAATTTGGAGGCACCAAATTATTTTAATTACCTATTGAATCTTTTGAATACATAGAACATCATAAAAATAAGGGAGCCCAACTCATTGATATTGTTTCTAGTATTAACTCTAATTAAGTTGTTTGTGACATGTTTCTATTCACTTAGTTGTTTTTTGTTGAGATATTATTATAATTTTTTTCTTAGATACTTTTCAATTTGAATTTTTATGACATATACAATATTGATATTATTTTTATTTTGATGACATGACAATTTTCTAGCTTCTTTTGATCAATATTAGTAGATAGTGAAATTAATATATATTCATGCAATATTTTCTATTTTTTACTTTGATAATTTTATATATTTGGATAAATTCTACTTATGTATTATAGTGTTAATATGTTTAGAGCATAAAATATAGGTATATATTGATTATTTATTATATGCATAGTTAAATAATTGATAAATAATGTTTAAACATGTCAAAGGCCCCCCACCCCTTAGAGATTATAAATTGGTCTATATTATTATTTAATCTCATGAACTTATTTTAAATTTGAGATATAAAATTAAGTTAAAAACTTAATAAGTTATACAGTGAATTAATTATAAAGTAATTGACTTTTAAAATCAAATTAATTTTATAAATTACAACTTGAATCATAACTCTCTCAAAGGAGAGTTATTTTATAAGGATATTAAAGGCACATAACAAGGGGATAAACACATAGGCATTAAGAGATCTTAAAGTTTTAAAGTTTTTTCATCTCTCTCTTATTATGTACAAACACTCTATGAGATCTAATAATCATTTATAGAAATACCAAAAAAAAATTTATCTAACAATGAAGTAATCTACTTGAATAATGTAGGTATATCCAATTTTTTTGACTTATTCATAAATGTCTATCTGAGTATTATGATGTATCAATGTCATCGATGATTTCATATATGCATTCATATGCATATAAATTCATGTATTTTACCCAAATAATTATCAATTCTTCACATTTTTCAACAAATTATTAATCTATTGATTGTATATTGATTTTAATTTGATGTTTTGATTTGTAATAAAACTTATTCCATTGGTTTCTCAATAAATTTTACCGGTCATATCCATAAAATAGGTTTTAAAGTCGCACATTTTGTTTATTGATTTGTTTAGTTTAGATTGTTTTATGTTCTTATATTTAAGTTTTTTGTATTCTTGATTATTTGTAGATTAATATTTTTAGTTAGATTCACTTTCCCATTTAGTTAGTTTACTCTAACAACTATTTATTATTTTTAGATTCATTTCCCATATTATGATTGAATTACTATTTACATTGTTTATTTTTTCGTTTCATTTCCTAATAAGCCTATTAGTTATTTTTATTTTAAATATTGTTTCCTTTTAGTCTTAGATTTCCATTTTAGTTATATTTTGTTAATTAATTATTAATTTTATCACCTTGTTTATTTCACCATTTTTTAGTGGATATATTTGTTAATTATCTTAGACTTAATTTGCATCTTTCTTGTGTTCTTAGACTAGCTTTTAATTATATTTATGTTTTTAGTTTATTATTTTTGGTCATGTTAGTCTAATTATATTTCTATTATTAGTTTCTTATTTTTTAGTCATGTTAGTTATTATTTATATCTTTGGTTTTCACTTTCATTTCTTTTATTTATATTTAGGTTTTATGTGTTAATTTTATTTTAGTTTGTTTTATTTATTGTGGCTTTGAAAATGATAATAAAGATATAAAATATTTAGAAGATCAAATATATTCCCTTCAAAATATTGACTCTTTCATATGCATTACTTTTTTGGACAAATCAGATTATATTTTCTAGATTTGATTCTTGTTTTCCATTGAAAGAAGTATTTTATTTATGAAATATTATGATACTTAATTCACTTTTGTATTTTGGTGATTATTCCTAGGATTATTATAAATTCCCTCTACACATCTTATGATAATATTTTATCCATATATTCCCATGATTAAATTGGTTTGATTCCATCTTGACCTTTATGATAGGTAAAAGTGTTGTTTGGTTGATGTGATTTTTTTTGCCATCAAGAAATTTGGTGAATCCATTAGAGAGTTATTTTAGAAATCATTTCTTTATTATTTATTTCTTTATTTATTTTAGTGAGAGTACCCTCCTATAACAAATTAATGAAAATTCACAAAATAAAAGATTTGTATAATTAGCAGAAGCACCAAAAGGATTTTATTGATGACAAGCCATTTCAAGGAGGTAACCTCCTTTGAGTAAGCTCAATATAATAAATTTTTGGATTCCTTCATTGGCCTCAACACTTGCTTATATAATAAGTCTAATATATATAACTACTACTTCCCATGAATGTTGGATAAAACACAATGCTCATAGGATAACTTACAAAGCATATATCTCCATAGAAACTAATCTATTAACAAAGTAAAGAGAAGGGGTAGCATAAGTTCCTAACATCCCCTCCCTCTTAGAAAAATTTTTATGCTCAAATCTTTAGATGTGGGAATTGATGTTTAATCTAAAATATTGGTTCCCATGTTGCATCTTCTAGTTACATTCTATGCCACTAAATTAATACCTCTGTAATGGAGCAGGGGTAAATTTGGTGTGTGTGCATAACCAAGATTTCCTCCAATTCAATAAGGATGGATCCTTCATTATCAAATTTTGATAAAATAGTCTACATTCTAATGTTTGTGCCAAGAACTTTCTTTAAACAAGAGACATGAAATATTGGGTGAACTCAAAAATAAGGTTGGAGCTTCAACTTATAAACAACTGACCCAATCTTTTGGAGAACCTTATATGTCACATAGAACTTGGGAGATATCTTATGACACACTTTGAGTTCTAGGGAGGATTTCTTATATGGATGCAAGTGAATAAAAACCATATGATGTACCTAAAAAGTGCACTCAAAATAATGCTGATCAACCTATTATTTCATTCAATTTTTTCCATTTGAAGATTATCACAGAGGGTGTTGAGGATCTGATATTGGGTTTAGAGAAGCATGTCAACTGCTTGAAATGGTAAACTATTGGGGGTGTATAGAAAGAATGCTAGTGGTGCTTAACAATAAACTACTTCATATGGATTCATTTTAGTTGAAGTATGGTAGGAGGTATTGTACCACCATCCAGTGAGAAGGATCCACTTTACCCATGAGTGTTTTTTTTCTAAGGTGAAGTAATGAAAGAAAGTTTTAAAACATTTGTTGATAATTTCAATCTATCTATCCATTTTTGGATGATACCCAAAACTCATCTTCAATTGGGTGTCAGTGTATCAAAATATTTCTATCCAAAAATGGCTAGTGAAGGTTGCATCATGATATGAGACAATGGAAGAAGGAATTCCATGAAGATGGAAAATTTGGTCGAATAAAATTTGTGTGACTATGAAAGTGGTATAAGGATGGTTAAGGGTACAAAAATGACTATATTTAGAGAGGTGATCAACCAAAACCAAGATCACTTTATTCCCTCAAGTTTAAGGATCCCCTTAATTAAATCCATATAAATATCTATTCAAATCCTGATAGGGATGGGCAAGGGTTCAAACAACCCAATTATGAGTGTTGTTTCACCCTTGGTGTGTTGGTAGGTATCACATTTAGCAACCTTATATTGGATTGCCTTTTTCATTCCCTTCTAAAATAATTTACATCATGCCCATTCATAAGTTTTAAGAAACCTTGAGTGCACTATGGATGGAGAATAATGGAGTTCATAGAATATAGCCTACTAAAGATCTGTGCTCTAGGGAAGCACCAGATATCCCTTATATCAAAGAGAGGCACCATCCCAAGATAATATGTTGCATTAGAGGGTACAGTGGCCAACTATAGAATGATTTGAGATAATGAAGAGTCATTGACATAACCCTATTGTACAATGTCTAACCAATTCAGAATAGGCATGGAAATAGATGAAAGGTAAGCTTGGTCTGTAAATGTGTGAGATAGAGCTCAACCATAATAGTGTCCTTACCCTTATTTTAAGTTTTCTCATAGTCATAACCCATGATTTTTATAACCCATTTCTATTTTGAAGGGGTAAAGACCCATTATTCTAAGAAATATTTTATACTCTCGTGATTAGTTTTGATATAAAAATGATTCCCTAGTAGTTATGACTACCATTTTTGTATTACATGAAATATGTCCATCATTTCCTTCTCATAAGTAGAGAGTAATAAGTTATTTCTAGAAAGGGATTTCCTGGTGAACATAATGTGGCATCCTTCTTAGAGGAGAACAACACCAAGTGTATTGTTGCAAGCATCTATCTCAATAGTGAAGGTCTTAGAAAAATCTAACATAGTTAGAACAAGTGTAGTACACATAAATTATTTCAATTCTTCAAATGTACACTCAATAACTTATGTCCATGTAAAATCATCCTTTTTAAACATAGATGTCAGTGGAGCTAAAATCTTCCTATGATCCTTGACAAACTTATGATAGTATCTAGTCATTCCCCAAAAACCATTAAGGCTCTCAAGTGTCTTAGGATGAGGTTAATTTGTCATGAAAGCTATTTTTTTAAGATCTACCCAAAATCCTTGGGATGAAAAAATATGCTTGAGATACTCCAATTCATCCTATCCAAAATCACATTTGGACTACTTTGCATAGAGATGATGATCAAAGAGAAGTTGCAGTGTGATATCCAGATGTTGGATATGCTCAAACCATGTTTTACAATAGATGAGGATATCATTAAAGAAGACCATAATGAATTTATATAGGTAGGGCCATAATATTTTATTCATCAATGATTTTAATTTTGACCTAACATTAATGAGGCCAAAGGGCCTGACTAGAAACTCATAGTGGTCATCATGAGTGTGAAAAGTTATTTTAGGGATATCATCCTAATGAATCTAGATCTTGTGATATCCAGAATGGAGATCCAACTTGGAGAAACATGAATGTTATGAAGCTCATAAACCATAGGTTTCAATAAATTATCCTTGATTGTGATGTGATTAAGTGCATAAAAGTTAATTCAGAGGTGCTGTGACCTATCATTTTTCTAGACAAGGAGAGTTGAGGAAGAATATGGGTTGATACTAGGGTGAATAATGCCTTACTTCAGTAAGTCTCAAATGAGCATCTTAAGCTCAATATTTTACTAAAATGGGTATTATTAGGGCCTAATGTTAAGAGGACCACTTCTAGGAAGGATTTGAATATAGTGGTCATTTGGCCGTGAAGGTGGCAATCCCACTGGTTTGAGAAAGACACATGTATACCTATGTGAATAGGTTTTATGGATCAGGAGTAGTGGAAACTATTGATGATTGTATTTGAATGGAATGGAGCTAGGAAATAATGCCATGTGATTTATTCCTATGAATATTTTCCTTGTAATGTGATCTTCTGATGTTAAAAGACCCCAAGTGTAAGCCTTTCAATGTGTATTTTGGTCTATTATCTAAAAACTACATCCAAAGTTCAATAAAATCCCATAATATGGGTCCAAGTGTGTGTAATCATTGGGCTCATGAAACATCACATCCACATAAGGGCAAGGAAAACATATTGCATTGCAAGTTATAATCTCTAATATATATATGCACATTATGACACTTCCCTTTACAAGGTAATGTGCCCCCATTGGCAATCATGACTTTAAAGTCATGAGTGCTACTCAAATCAAAGAGTATTATGAGAGGGATCTTATTGAAGTAACCCCTAACCCACATGGTTTATGGGGTGGTGACTTATATTAAGGCATGGAGAGATACCTTTATTTTCTCTTCCTAAGAATTAAGATCCTCAATTGGTGGAGCTTCTTCTAGATCATATACTATATCTTGAGCATCTTCTAAAAATTTAGTTTTAGATGGAGAGTCCATATCTAGTAGGTAGATCTTTTTCTCAACACATCAATGTCCTCAAGTGAATTTATCATCACAATTATAACATAGTCCTCTTTATCTACATGTTCACATCTCTACTTCAATCAAATGCTTAATAGGAGTGGTTCTAGGGGCTGGCATTATTTGAGATCATTATGGAGTTGTATTTCTAAATGAAGAAAAATTGGCTTTAATCACTACTAAGATGTGACCTTGTCCTCTACCAACTTAGCCAACATTATGGCTTACATCATCATATTCGGCTAGAAAATTTTGAGCTTAGATCAAATTGCATCCTACAGTCCATTAACAAAGCAACTCCTAATAAATTCATTGGATAATCCCTCTATGTGATTGGTTAGTTTTTCAAACTTTGTTTGATATTCTCTCACAGTTCCTTTTTGGCAAAGTTTAGTGAGTGCTCTTGTGAAGTCATCAAAATAACTAGGGCCAAACCGTTACAAACTTAGGATGTAAAAATTAGTCCATATTAGCTCATCATGAGCATTCGTATACCAATGATACCATTAAATGGTTTTATGTTCTAAGTGAAAGGATGCAAGTGTGACCTTGTTAGCATCACAAGTATTATGTAGACTAAAATATTGTTCTTTCTAATAGATCCATCAAGTTGGATCTATACCATTGAATCAATGAAAATCAAGCTTCATTCCAAAATAAATTACTAGAAGAATAAAACCTAATGTCTGAAGAGGACTTTGGATGTTGTCTTTTGTTGAAGGTGGTATGATGAAGATAGAGACTAAGAATGTTTTCATCAAGATCTTTGATTTGGGTCTTGAGAATGGTAATTTCATCCTCCATGTTTAAATTTTTACTCCTATTTAGTTACTACCATGGCCATAATAAGATATTTGTTTTGCAATGGGTAGAAAAATTAAGTTTAAAACATGTTTAGTAAGGAATTTTTTTAATTTGGGTGAAATTGGAAGGGGTAAAGGTAATTTTACTAATTTGTTCAAAAAGTGGGAGTCTGATTGACAAAGGTGAGAGGAATTTTAGAACTTAAAATGGTAATACTGGAAAAATTATCAAAAAGGAACAAAGGATTATAAAAGGAAGATGAACAATGTGGAAAAATTTCATGGCAAATGGACAAAAATATAAGTTATGGCAAAACCTGAAAAAAGGGAAATTGAGATTTATGGGAATTAGGAGTGGAATCGAGATATGGGACCTCAAAGAATAAAAAATGAAGAATAGAATTTTAGGTGTCTAGATAAAGTTTGAGAATCAATAGGGCTATAGATGGATAGATATGGAAAAAAATGTTTCTAGTTTCTATTTTCTATGAAATGTCTAGCTAAAAGTCCTCTAAGATTCTTCTGATACTCCATTGATATTTTTATAAAGTTTATAGGATGAATATTTTTTGGTTTCTAGTTTCTATCAAATGTCTGACTACAAGTCCTCTAAGAGGCTTTTGATACTCTACTGATTGATTTTTTGATAGTTTGCTAGGAGTATTTTAAAATTGATAGAAATGGGCCCCATGTTTCAATGGATAACTAAGGTTTTAAAGATATATCTCTAGCCACCAATGCCATCTGAGTGAGTATTTCTCTCCAAAAAAAATGGGCCATGGATTTACCCTTAAATGATAACTCTTAGTTTTCCTCCCAAATGAGAACTAGTTAATAAGGGGCCATTGCCTATTTCACTAGTAGGTCCTCTCAATGGGCCAACTACTTTGGGGTTCTTGTGGTACTCCTCACAATGAGTTTTAGGGCTTATGCCTAAGCACTTCTCATAGTTATCTAAACATGTATTTACTTTGATCCAAAATATATTATTTTGATATATAAAAATTATTAAATGAATTATGCAATAGAATAGAGTTAAGACTTTTTGATACAAATACTTAAATGAATTATGTAGTAGAATAGAGTTAAGACTTTATGGCAAAAAATTGGCCCTAAAAAGCACTTAGATACTAGATGAGAGGATCCTCTTACAACAAATTAATGAAAATTCATGAAATAATCTATTTATATAAGTATTAAAAGCACCAAAAAGATTATATTGATCACAGGCCACTTTGAGAGGGTAATCTTTTTTGAGAAAGCTCAATACAATAAATTTGTGGATGCCTTCATTGGCCTAAAAAATTACTTATATATTGAGTCTAATATAAGAAACTATTACTTCCCATGAATATGGGATAAAACACAATGCTAACGGGATGACTTAC